>PVLA01003719.1:0-170579 GCA_004027455.1 Hydrochoerus hydrochaeris
CTCCCTTCTTCCATCTGTGTCTTCCTGAGAGATGCTTAGCATTTCTTTTATTAATCTACTTGTATATTGTTTTACGTGATTTAATATTTCAGTCGAGCTCACCATAAGGTCCCGAAGATATCTATTAATGTCCATTGAAGCCATGTCTGATGTTGCATGTTCACTGCCCTCAGTCTCTTTTGTTTTTCCCTCTCCTGGATCAGTGTTCCCAGGGTTTTGGGTTAGTGGCTTCCTCCTGCTTCTCTCTCTTGTCATGGTTTTGGTCTCCTCCATACAGGTGTATAGTGGAGGTCCCAGCCCCTTTCCTTGTTGATTATGGCCCCTCTGAACCATGCTGGTGGGGGATTTCTGCCCTCTCTTGTTTGCTCTTGTCAGTGAGGTGTAAGCAGATGCTGCATATGCTAGTCCCTCCCCACCAGGCCAGTCAAACTTCAGGGTCCTTCACCAGGTTAGTGTGTGGTAGGTGTAGTGAATCAATCTGGGACAGCTTACTGGGTCCTGGCCAAGAACGTGACTCAGTCCAAGCAAATCCCATGAATCTGCTCTGGGGAGGGAGCAACCAACTGAAGTCACTGTTGTTCCCAGTTCAGGTTCCTCTTGCCCAATTCCAACTTGTCACTTCTTTGGTCACACCCTTCTTGGGGGGGATCCCATTTCCAACACTGACCATGGATTAATGAAGGTTCCTTCGCTGGCACTGTTCCCCATTGGGCTCACCAACCCCCAACTTCAGCGTGGCTGTGGCTTCTGTGACTGGTGGTGGGAACGAGTTTGGGCAGCTCTTCCAGCTGGGGTAAATTCAGGCTGGTGCGAACTGTGGGTCACAGCAGAAAGTGGTGTGTCTGGTAATTTTAGCTGTTCCAATTGTAGCCCAGAGACTGTGTGTTTTTCTGTTTTAATTTCTTCCTGTGTCCAGAGGATCCATCTCCCTCTGTCTGGATCTCTCCAGGATGTTTTATTCTGGCATATGAATTGTTTTTCCCAGGAGGCTTTGTATTTTGTTGCTCACTGATCAGCCATCTTTAGTTCCTCCCCCTCAGTTGATTTCTTGATGGTAGCTATTGTTTCCAGAATGAGATGAAATCTCAATGTTGTTTTAATTTTCATGTCTTGAATGACCAGTGATGGTGAACATTTCTTCATGTATTTATTTGCCTTTTATATATCTTCATTTGAGAACTATGTGTTCATATCAGATGCCCATTTTTGGAAACATTCTTTGAATTTGGGAGTCTGGATGTTTTTCAATTCTTTATATGTTCTTGATATAAATTAGGACCAGTTATTAAAGAGGCTTTTTTCCAGTGTACATGTTTGGTCCCTTTGTCAAAGATAAGATGGTTGAGTTTCTTTGTAGTTGTGGCTGCATCTTCTAATCTGTTCCATTATTCCTTGGGTCTGTTGTTTTTTGTTTTGTTTTGTTTTTTGGTTTGTTTTGTTTCTGATTTTATCAAGGTAGTTTTGTAGTATAATTTCAAATCAAGGATTGTGATACCTCCTGCCTTGCCTTTGTTGCCCAGGCCCTGCTATTCCAGGTCTCTTTAATTTCCAAATGAATTTGGCAATGTTTTCTCTAGATCTGTGAGGTATGCTAATGGTATTTTGATAGGGATTGCATTAAATCTATGTAAGTTGTGGGAGTGTGTCGATTTTCACAGTGTTCATCTTTCCCATCCATGAGCAAAGGATATCTTTCCATTTATTGATATCCACTTTGATCTCTGTTTTCAGAATACTCTGTTTTCAGTATTCATTTTTTTACTTCCTTTAATAGATAAATTCCTAAGTATTTCGCATTTTTGGAAGCTATTGTGAAGGGTGCGATTTCCCTAATTTTTCTCTTAGTGAGTTTGTTGTTTGTGTGCAGGAATGCTATTGATTTTTCGGTGTTGGCATTGTATTCAGCTACACTCTTGAATTTGATTATGAATTCTACAAGACTTTTGGTGGAGTTTTGGAGTCTTCTACATAGAGTATCATGTCATCTGCAAATAATGATAATTTAAATTCTTCCTTTCCAACCCTTATTCCTTTTACTTCTCTCCATCTAATTGCTCTGTTTCCAGAAGTATATCAAATAGCAGTGATGATAGTGGAAATTTTTGTCTTGCTCCTGATTTTAGAGTGAAACCTTTCTGGTTTTTTTCCATTTACTATGATGTATGTTGGCTTGTCATAGATGACTTTATCAGAATGAGGTAAAGACCATGTATTCTGATTTTCTGTAGGGTTTTTACCATGAATGAGTGTGGGACTTTATCAAAAGAGTTCTCTGCATATACTGAGATGATCACATGATTTTTGTCTTTGGCTCTGTTGATATGGTGTATTACATTTTTTTATTTGCACGTGTTGCACCATCCCTGTATCTCTGAGATGAATACCACTTGGTCATGGTGTATAACCTTGTTAATGATTTGGTGCATTCTGATTATTAGTGTTTTCCTGAAGATTTTTGCATCTGTGTTCATTAGGAAGATTAGCCTGTAGTTTTCTTTTTTGTATGGTTCTTTCTCTGGTTTTGGTATCATAGCAATATTTGCCTCAAGGAATGAATTAGGGAGTATTGCTTCCCTTTCAATTTTATGAAAGAGTTTAAGAAGTATCAGATTTAATTTTCTCTAAATTTCTTTTAGAATTCATCTGTGAAACCAGCAGGACCTGGGCATTTTTGGTTGGTATTTTTTAAATTGTGTTTTTAATTCATTGACTGATACTGGGTTATTCAGTTTTTATAATTTCTTGGTTCACTTTGATAATTCACAAATTTCTAGGAATCTTCCCATTTCATCTGTGTTTTTTATTCAATACAAGTAAACATTTTTGCAGTAGGTATTTGTGATCTTCTGAATTTACAAAGAATCTGTAGTGATTTCATCCTTTTCATTCTTTATTGCATAAATTTGAGTTTTTTCATTCTATTTTTGGATAAAGTTAGCTAGGGGTTTATAAATTTTATTTATTCTTTCACAGAACCAGCTCTTCAATGCCTTAATTCTTTGTACTGTTTTCTTAGTCTCAGTTGTGTTAATTTTAGCCCTGGTCTTTATAATTTCCTCTCTTGTACAGGCTTTGAGTTTGTCTCACTTTTCTTTTCTAGAAGCATGATGTGTTCATTTATTCTCATTCTTCTATCTTGATGTGAGAATTCGCCACTATGAATTTCCCTATTAGGACTGCTTTCATTGCATCCTACAGGTTCTGGTAAGTTTTACTTTCATTTCTGTCTGATTGTAAATATTGTATAACTTCTTCTTTAATCTCATCTATGACTCATTTTTCGAGAGGGTACTATTTCCATGTGTTTAAGGAATTTTTGCAATTTCTTTTGTCATTAACTTCCAATTTTATTGCACTATGGTCAGGAAATATGCATGGGATAATCTCAGATCCTTTGTGTTTACTTAAGTGTGTTCTATGGGCTAGTATTTGCTCTATTTTAGAGAACACCCTATATACATCTAAGAAGAATGTGTATTCTGTTGTTGGATAGAACACTCCATAAATACTAGGTCCATTTGTTCACAGATTTGGTTCAATCATATTTTTTTGCTTATTTTTTGTCTAGTTGATTTATCACTTTGTGACATTGGGGTATTAACATTTGTGTCACTGTTTATTTTATTTTTCATATACATTAATATTAATATTTACCTTATACAGTTTTTGCTGTCATATTTGATGCATATATATATATTTTTTTGATCATTCTTGATTTGAAGTTCACATTCTCTGAAAATACTATAGTTATTCTTGCTTTTTGCTGAATTCCTGTTGTATGGAATATTGCTTCCATACTTTGAATTTTAGTCTATGAATTTCCTTTTGAGTTAAATGTGTTTCTTGTGGATAGCATATTTTTGATTCACTTCTTGACCCATTCTGCCAGTCTGTTTCTTTTGATTGGTGAATTGAGGCTATTTATATTAATATGTATTGGCTTATCTTTGTCATGTTATTTTCCTATTGTTGGTTCCCTACTTTTTCTCTCTGTTTAATTGTTTTCCCTCCTTGGTGATTTCTTTCTGTTGTTGTTTTTGGAAATGTGTTTATATTTATCTCTGTCTAGAACATCTTTCAGTACTCTTTGTAACATTGGTTTGGCAGTCATGCATGTCTTCAGTTGCTCTTTGTTATGGAAGTATCTCATTTCTCCATTAACTTTGAAAGAGAGTTTGCAAGGAAGATCAATCTGGTTTGAAGTTGTTTTCTTTCAGGACTTGAAATACTTCACTTCAAGCTCTTCTTGACTTCAGAGTTTGTATTGAGAAGTCTGCCATGATTCTGATGGACCTTCCTTTATAGGTGATCTATTTCTTTTCTTTAATAGCTTTTAATATTTTGTTCTTGTACTGAATTTCTTGGATATTGATCATTATATATCTGGATAGAGATTTATGTTGATTATGGCTTATTGGATTTCTATATGCCTCACTTATCTGTGTATCAGATTCTTTTCCCATGATGGGAAATATTTCTGCCATTATTTCTGCAAATAGTTTTTATTTTTATGTCATTTGTGTTGTCTCCCGATTTTTCATTGAAAAAAATCACTCTTATCTTATTTTTCTTTACATTTTTTTTTCTTTTTTCTTTTTTTTATTTCAAACAGGGTAAAACTAAACAGAACAGAACAAAGTAGATCAGAAGAAAACAATGTAAGTGACATGATCAAAGCAAGATAACAGGATATCATAATGTCTTTTGTTTTCTTTCAAATGGTTGTTTATATCTTCATACACAATTAATTCATACAAAACAAAATAGTATTAAACTGATCAGAACAGAGTGATGAAGGCATTATAGGCCTTCAAAACCAGACAATAGGAAAATCAACACTGGTTGCCATAATGTCTCTTGTTCTCGTTTAAGTTAGCTGTCCAAACCTTTATGTATGTTAAAATTAAACAATACAAAACAGGCTAAAACCACTCTGAACAAAGAATAATAGCATTACTGGATTTCACAGCATGATGATACAGTATCAGCAATGGATACCATAATGTCTTTTTTCTTCAAAGTAGCTGTTCATTTCATCATGCATAATATAATTGATTCTCATAAACTGTTTAGGGGAAGTTCTATACATTCACTGGCCTCTACATATGTACCTATCCTTTCTGTATTAGAAAGAAAAACAAACCAAAACAAAACAAATTACTAGAAAAACATGAAACAAAAAACACAAATAAGTAACAGTAGCAAAGAGCCAAAAACGATGATATAGGCCTTCACAGTAAGGTGGTAGGAGCATAACTATGTTATTTTACATAATGATCTTCAAGAGTTCCTCAGATCACCAGACACTAATGTGCAAAACTCTTTCAATACTATGAATGTTAGCTGTTTTGGGCCAAGAACTTATGGAATTTGTAGCACAATCATCTTAGCTATCCTAAGTGTGTTTATACAATTTTAGATAATATTTCTTTTCCCTTCCTTTTTCTTTTTCCTCCTCTTCCCTAAGAAACTATTTTTTTCCCTTTTGAGCAGATTCTTATTCTTTCACTGTATTTATTGAGGATTTTGTATCTTATATACTCTTACCATTTCTTACACTAGGGAAACAATATGGTATTTACACATATGAATTTGATTTATTTCACTTATGAGTATGGTCTCAATTTGTGTCCATTTGTTTGTAAATATCTCAATGTGATCATTCTTTATAGCTGAGTAGTACTCCATTGTATAATAATACCACATCTTTTTTATCCTTTCCTCAGTTGACGGACATTTAGGTTGTTTCCAAGATCTGGCTATTACAAATTGTGCCACTATAAACATGGATGCACATATATCACTGTGGTATATTACTTATTTCTGCTGAATTTTTATTTTCTGATCTTTTGTTATTTTCAAGAGCCCTTTCTTTTCATTATCACTAGCTAAGATCCTATCTTCAAGGCCTGAAAGTCTGTCTTCAGTTTCATTCCAGAGGTTTTGCAGCTTTCAGTGGAATTTTTAATTACCTAGAAATCTGTTTGAATTCATTTAATGCATTTGGTTCTTTCTTATATTGATCATTCACAATTTTCATCTTCTATCATCATCTATTTTTTTATATATTTCTACTACAGATTTACTGAGCAATCTCTTTATGAATGTTGATATTTCTTTTTTTACCTAAGACATTATTTCTGATCTGATTTCTCCTGTAACAACTAGAATTTTTTTCGTTTAGTTCAGTTGGTATCATTTCAGAAATTTCACATGTGTGTCTTTCAATTTATTCTATGTTTATGTCTCCTGGACTTGTTCTGAGTATGCTGGAGGTCTGAGATTGCATTTTGATTTTTCATCTTATCATTTTCTATTTAATTTTTTTATTTTCTCTAATTAGCCTTGTGAGTTTTTGTAGTAAGGTAGTTATAGCACTAGTATTAAGACCTCTCTAGAAAATGTCTGTTCTTCAGGGATGTTTCTGTGGGTAGAAAATTCTTGGTCTGTGTCTATCCTAAGATTCTACCTTCCCAATTAATTAAGAGTGGATTTCTGGTATCATATTGGCTCAGTTACCAGTCCTTTGGTGTAGGGTTATGGTTAGATTATTATCCTAGAGTTTTCTAGTATTGTTACAGAAAGGAGAACAACTGATTACAAGAGATATTATATCTTAGCTGATGTAGTAAAATTGGCAATAATTGTAGCATCATTCACAACTTAGAATCAGACAAGCTGTGATTTTGTATTTTAGACCATAGGAACAAGGTCTGTAGTTATAAAACAGAGCTGATAATAAATTTGGAGTTTATATGCAAAGTGTTTCTCCTTGGTAGAGTGATTTTACCCTGTAGAGGAAACTATATGAGGCTAGTGCATTAAAACAAGATAACTAAGATGGAACTAGAAGCAAGGTTGGAAGACAAATGTTGGGCACACAAGGCTTGGGAAACTGGAGAAGTGTGTAGAGAAGAAAGAATGAAGGAATTTTCCAGGGATTATACAAACTTGGTCTCTGAGTTTAGATAATGGGATTAGTTTTTTGTGGCTAGAGTTCTCCCCAGCCATTTAGAAAAGAAAGAACAAAAAAGAAAGAAAGAAAGAAAGAAAGAAAGAAAGAAAGAAAGAAAGAAAGAAAGAAAGAAAGAAAGAAAGAAAGAGAAATGAGGGTGGGAAAAGGCAAATAGAGAGAAAAAGCCTGTTTACTGAATCCTGTCTTTTTCCCCTGTTGCTTGTCCATCCCTCAGTGTGAGGGGAAGGGCCAGGCACCTGAATTTCTCCTTTTCATTTACAAAGATGAAGTGAGAGGTCTGTGCTCCAGCCACTCTAGCAGGAATCATTGTGGCTGTGGCTCCAAGTGACTGAAGGCAGTGGCTGGCTCTGGTGGCACCTACAGGGATGCTGAGTTGGTGGCATTCAAGAAAAATCAAACCTGTTCTGCCACTGCTTGGTTATGCCTTCTTATGAAATTCACCTGACCTCTTTTTTAAACTCAGTCTCTCATGTATAAAATATAAATTATCATAATTTCTACCCTACATGTGTTTTTAAATTTTAAAGGATAATATACATGAAAAACTGTAAACAATAAATGTACATAATTCTTTATGTGATATATTTTATTGTATATCACTCTCAAAGCATATGTATTATTCTTCATAGAAGCACATTTTTATCCAACATTCAAAAATGCTGGTGATTGACATAATAACTACACATACCTATGGGTACAACGTGAAGTTTTGATTCATGTACATATAAACGTGATCAACATGCAGTGAATGTTTAAATTAAAAAATTGTTACAGTAAGACACCTTGCCTTCAGTCCCCTTCAATATAGTCCCTCTTGTTTTGAACATGTTTATCCCATCACTCTAGCCATTTTCTGACAAAATTTTAGAAGTCATCTTTTGTTTCTTTATGTGGTATGATCAAAATTACAGTGAATGCCAATGCCAAACACCATGCGACAGAAAACCAGGTTTATAAAAATATTACCAGTGTGTCCTCATTCATCTTATTCATGAGGTCTGGCACTATGTGACTTTTGGCTCTCCACAAACTCAAAATGACCATGAAAGTGAAACATTTTGAATCTATTCAGAACATCAAGTTAGCTATGACTGCACAACTGTAGACTCTCATGTAAGAAAATTTCCTGAAAAATTATCCCAACATAAATAAAAGACCCAGTCAGGAAATAGGCAACTGAAATGAATAGACACTCAAAGGAATACAAATCGCCAATAATATGAAGAAATGTTCAACATTACTGACCATTAGAGGAATGCAAATTAAAATAACATTGAGGTTCAATTTCATCTGAGGAAGAATATCTGTCACCAGGAAAATAAATGCAGTACACTTGGGTTTATGAACACCTCTGTTTATAAAATAATTCAGTTTACAAACAGAAGCATTCAGCAAAATTTTGTTTCCATTCATGAACTCTGTCTCAGGTGGCAAACACAAATGAGCTTTGTTAATGAATAAAGCATAGTCAGGTCAAGGGAGACAATAGCCTGTACAATCCTAGATAGACCATCCCTACAGTACTGTTAAGATACTCAATTTTGAGAAGACAGGCTAATCCTTACCAGTCATTCAGATTCAGGTGACCAATATAATTAACCAAAAGAAAAACTAATAATATAAGAAATAATGAAGTGGTAAGGATATTTAGTTTAAAGAATAATTATCTCATTTCCTGAACTTCAGTGCCATTATGTGGGATATATTGGTTTGGATCAACTTTAGAAAAAGAATGTAAAACAATGATTAGAAGTAATAGATGGCCATATTTTAGGTTAATACAATAATAATCATCTTAATAGTAATAACAATAATAGCATCAGTTCTTAAATAAGTCCTACCATGTGCCAGATACTATTATCAACACATTATAGCGTCATTTATTCTTTACACGTATCCTCTGAAAAGGTACTAATGCTGTCTCAAAATTAAAGTTTAACAAGCATAAAAAAGCTATCCTGGATATCTTGCTCAAAGTCTACTTGTGAAAGGCATTCTCGGAATCTAAATCCAAGCATTTGGCCTCAGTTCTCCAGAGACTTGTTGCCTGATTTCATAATGGTTTGAGATCCCTGAAATGTAAGAGATTATCTTTTTTTAAAGTATAGTTTCTTTTCCAGAAGATGCCAAGCACAGAATGATTTCATAAACTCTAGTTAAGACAGGTGAACAAAGTGACCTACATAGTTCTTCCTTTCACCAATAGTACTTACTGGAGGTTCTCTATGAGACAGATTCCATGCTAAGCAATTTGAAAACTAATGTGAACTACAACTAACCCCTACAAACTAACCCCTACAAAGTTTATAAGTAGAATATACAGAAATTAGCCAAATAATTAATCATAATGAGTGGTAGTAAGAAGTGTATGGTGGTATAAAAACAATTGTGGCTACCTTGTTGGACTGTCAACATGACTGGGTTTGCTATCCCAGCTCATGAGCTTATGATTCTTAAACAGACTCAGATGACTGGTGAAGCACACTTCTGGAAATGCCTAGGTGGGTGATTTAGGCAAGTCTTTAGGGTTTACGTCTATTTCTTCATGCCTTCCTATCTAGCAATGTTCCCATGCTATGCATCCTGGTCACTGTGAATTATGCATCTTTGCTTCACCACAACTTTCCACCATGATATTCCTGCCTTGAAGCCAGTTCACCATGTACTGAACCTCCTGAAACTGTGATTTAAACTTCTCCTCCTTTAAATTGTAGATATCAAGTATTGTGCCCAACCTATAGGAAAGTTGACTAATACAGACATCAGGAGATTGTTTGTTTGTCTGGAATAATTCATCATACCCAAGGAAAGAGCTTAACCCTTATTTTACTATTTATTAAAAATGTATTTGAAGCCGGGCATGGTGGCACACTCCTGTAATCCTAGCACTTGGGAGGCTGAGGTAGGAGGATAGTTGTGAGTTCGAGACCAGCCTTGGTTACAAAGTGAGCCCAAGGCCAGCCTGAACCACATAGCAAGACCCTGACTCAAAAAGGAAAAAAAAATGTATTTCAAGAAATTAATTGTCTTTAACTCACTTAAATTTTGATATATACAAACAGTTTTTACTGGATTCAACTTTAGTTTCTGAATTTTTTTGTTGAAGTATTCCCTAACTAGTTGTAAAGATTGGTATTCCATAATATTTCATTTTATTCTCCATTAAAGTTTTACAAAGAGGAAATATAAAATTTGTTTATATTTTTAAATGCAATAAAATCCATTCTACCACATAATTACACCATGAGTTTAAGATAATTTTTATCTTGAAACAATTTAGTATTTTATCATTCTAAAGTATTTTTCATCAATTATTATTGATTGTTCCCAACAATGCTAGAAAGATTAAGAATAAAACAGAAAAATGATAAAATCATCTAAAATGATGATTCAGCAATAAAGTAAATCACTATTAAATCATTCTTCAATTTTCATAGAGTTGATAAAGTATTGCATCATTAACTTTTTTAAAAAAAGATGAAACTGTAGACACAATACTTTTAGCATTTATTGAACACAGATAAGAAAGCAGATTTCTTTCTTCCCACACTAGCAAAGAGAAGAAAATTGACAGAGGACGATGGCTTACACTTATTAGGTGAATCAGAAGATGAATGCAACGTGACAGTGACATTTTGGACTAGAATAATGATGGATAAATTTGAAACATAAGTCTAACATAATCTTCAGATGACAATATCCACTATGAAATTTCTCAAATTCTAGGTCAGGGAGTGAGTGATATTTTTAAAGACAAAAAAGAAATAAATATACCATCCTTGCCCACTTATTCACTTAATGGAAAAGATTTTATTGTATAATATTATGGGAAAAGAACTTGGATCATCTTATTTTACTAAAAAGTGCATGCAATATTCTTTCAACTTTCAGGAGCTTATGAATCTTAAACAGACAAATGTTGAAGGTGTATATATATATATATATATATATATATATATATCAGGAAGAGAATCATATATATATGTGAGAATCTGATATTATCTTTAAATGGAATTACCATTATAATTTGTCCATAAACCTAAAAATAAAAATGCCCTATAATTACAGAACAAAAAGAACTGTCATCTCCCACAAAATTATAAAATGTCAAAATTTTTAAAAAGATTTATAAAGTAATACAGTTTGGTGATGCTATTGCAAGAAGCATCAGTTATGATGATAAGCTGAGATCTGAGACGTATCTGAAACCTAAGATCAGTATTTGCAAGATGGATGTGTTCCAGATTCAGGGTGATAATTGAAAAGCATTAATTTCTTTGAAAGGCAGAATTCTTTCTGGCTTATATACCTTCCAGAGTCAGAAAACATGAAATGAAATTTTGGGTTTTCTACGTTTAAGTAGTTACTAAAAAGTTAAATTCATCTTTTTCACTATTTCTTTCTTTTTACTTACATATTTTTTTACATTAACTAAAAATGTAAAAATAAATAAATAAAAAGCCTCACTGGCTTCAGATGATAAAATGGTAACACACACTACCTGAAGAAGCAGAGAAAAGTCCTGGCCTTAGGAAAAAACTATGTGATAGTGTCACAAAAGCAGGTATTTCCTTCACAACCAGACTCAAAGGTGTGTGGTTCACATTTCTTTTTTGTATTTTGCTCTCCTACCTCTGGTTTAAGGCACACCCTTCAACTTTCTACTCACATAATGGTCAGTCAGGAAGTGGTATTTCTCTTCCTGCTTTCAGAGTAGGGATTTTATTGGAAATTCAAATTAAAGAATCAAGCAGTATGTGTCAGTATTCAAAATTTAGATTGAAATTTTTCAGTATAACGTAAAAGATAGAAAGCAGAAAATCGCCCCACTAAATTGCGAAGTGTAAGTATGTATTTATTTTCTAGGGTTCCCACAAAAAGTCTCACAAACCAGGGAGTTTAAAACAAGAGACATTTATTCTTTCACAGATCTGGGGACTAGATGTCCAAAATCAAGCGTCAGCAGGGTTGTAGTCTTTTTCACAGGCTCTGACGGAGAATCTATGCCAAGCCTTCCTCCTTGCTTCAGGTGGCTATCAGCAACCTTTGACCCTTCTTGTCTCACAGATGTAGCACCACTGTCTTCCCCTGTTTTCTTATGCTGTCCTCTTGCCATGTGCTGTGTTCATGTGTCTGTCCCTCTGTACCAGTATTTCTTTTATTTTATAAAGACATTAATTGTATTGGATTTAGGACCCAGTCTAATCCAGTATTATCTCATATTAATTTGATTACAAATACAAAGATCATATTTACAAGTATCATCATATTCACAGATTCCAGATGAATATTAATTTTAGAAAGATATGAGTCAACCCAGTAAGATGGCTTTTATAAAAATTAATCCATTAATTCAGGAGATATATAGGCCATTTAGTTGAATAAACTATAAGGAATGCAAAGAAAATATTTGATAATTTACAAGGAGAAGGAGTCCAATATTTGACTAAGTTGTTTTGAAATTAAATATTAATACAGTAAATAATATATGTGGAAGTTTTTTAAATGACTAAAGCTTAAATATTTTATAAGTAATTTAGAACAAACTAAAATCAAAATTTGGAGTGATTTTCTTCCTGCTATCTTCTCTTTCACTTTGGAGAAGTTTTCATGAATTTTTATTAAAAAGTTAACTTTGGTTTGGCTCTCACATTAAATTCTAACAAGATTACCAAATCTAGTCTATATTTCTTCCCAAATATCAAGCACAGCATTCGAGTGTACCTTTGGCTTCTTTTTCCTTTTATGGGGCTTTAAACTGGTAGGCATTAGCCAATTGTATCCTATTGCCAGCAAGTGTAAGAGATTTAAAGAAATAGTTCATTTTGTAACTCACATTTCTGTAACCCAGAATATTATTTTGTCCCTAACTTAACTTTCCCATCAAAATATGGATTTCTTCCCGATAGGCACACATTCTGTTAACAATGACAGGATCAACACGGAAACTCCTCAGTCACCATGAAGCCACTCTGCCTTCACTGCTTCGAATTATTACTCAAATTCTTTATGTTAATGTCATCAGAAATGTACTAACAATGAATAGTTCTATTTCATATCTTTCTCCTACCACTTTTAATGCATGTGTATATAATGAACAAAGAGAAAATCCAGAAAGGTCTTTCTCCTTAGTGAAGTATAAATTTATTTGTTTGGGTTCATGTGTTCAATGGACAGGCAGGAGGTGCTAACAGTCAGTGGTGAGTGACACATTATGTTCCTCGGAGCGACCTATGTGGCATCTCACAATCTTTTGTGATGTTTCATATGGTCTCTGCTAAATTCCACTTCAGAATTATCTCCTGCCTGGATGCATTAAGGGCGCAAGGCTTTTCATTTACAAAACCCTTGGTGATCACCCTATGCAGTCCACTAGAGAGTGAAAAAGCTTGCTAGACTGAACCTTTTGCTGTCATTTGATTTCAAAGGGAAGCTTTTTGGTTCAGAGACATGCATTGATTGACATCTCCATTGTATTATGTTCTCAACCAGTGAAAAGACTGTGGAAGTGGTACTGAGCAGCAGAACATGATCACAACCTTTTCCCTCTGCTTCTTGTAGTCAGAGGAAGCCAAAAGCAACTCACCTTAAATAGATGACTTAAGTCACCTCTTGATAGGCAGCTAGGTTTTCAGTCTTCTTCAGGAGACCAACCATCAGGCAGCTAGTTAGATGGTTTCCTTCCATCTTTCTATTGCAACCAGCACTAAATTCTTTCTACAAAATTCTGATTCTGACAGGAGCTGATCTGTTTCAACCAAAATTAAGTTAACCATAAAATAATTATATCAACAGGTTTGAAAATTTGAAGATTTCTTGCAAGTTTAACATATGCAAGTTTAACAAATTAAAGAAAAGATACTGAATAAGAAAGGGAATTTCTAACTCCACCAAATAAAAAACATGTTTCAAAATTTGGTCATTAGGATATCCACAATAGATTAATGCCTTTCTGCAGATAATTGTGGGTTTTGAAATATATTAAGAGAAAATTCCTTTGTGGGTTTGTTAACCACACACTTCTACATACACACACTGACACACACAGACACAGTGAAAGATTATTCTGGATAACAGGTATGTACATGAAGGAAAGAGAGGACTATTTTTTTCAAGATTCCCATGTTTATCTTTCAAATATCTTATTTTTGATCAATAAGATACAATTTGGGAAAATCTTACATTTTTAGCTAAAGTTAAACATGATACTATAATGATGATAATGGCAACAATAATATGTATTAGATATATATACTATGTGCCAAATAGTTTGAAGGTATTAACACACTTAATTCTTTAATCCCCAGGATAATTCCCTGAAATAATTCCCTGATATATTCCCAATAATATACACAGAATTATCTTCAAGAATATAATATATATTTCCACCTAACTTACTGAAATGTGATTGGTAAATACTGTAATTTTCATATTAGCCTCTTCATACCTATTAGACATCTTACTCTGCAAAAGCCACTTATCATCAGTTTGAATGTTTGGTAAATGATACACTAAGAAGAAAACTTCATATATAAGATATGTGTGGTCCCTGGTTTCACTGGAGGAGGGGATCATTATAGGTGTATGCCTTTACAAATTTTTGAAATGTCTATTATAAAAATGACCTTCCTCTACTCTTTGTTTTACTCCCCTTCTCCAACGCTGCCAAGCCACATATATTCCACGTCCCAGGAGTCATATTGTTCAATGAAATATCCATAACAAGAGTTCGTTCATATACTCACCATGGTGAGTGATCAAGGCTTGGTAAGAGACTGTGAATCATTTTCTATGACTAATTGAATCATTTTCTATGACTAATTGTCCAAGACTATCACAGAAAAAGAAGAACAACTCCTCAAATAATCAGTCACTAATAAGACAGAGATTGGAGAGGGTAGATTTGAATAATGTTTATGCTTTAAGTCTTCAAAGTATGGTGACAATTAAAGATGGTGGTTGAAGAATAAGAGAGAGAGGGTTGAGGGTTTAGCCAGTGGCACAAGTGCCTGTCTGGCAAGCATGAGGTTGTGAGTTCGATCTCCAGTTCAAAAAAAAAAATCCAATAAAAAAGAATAAGAGGGAGGCTATAATGAGACCCAGATTTAAAGCTAGGTTTTGGCACAGACAAAAGTAAAAAGAGTAAGGAACAGAAACTGCCCTTTTTAGAAAGGGAAACAGAGAGAACACGAGAGTATGATAGAATGGTTTATATGTAATTTTCACTAGATTTTTAACCACGGAACTTGAGCAGGTAATGAAACTAGTATCTATTATAAGATCTAAACACCATATGTGGTATCTCTTATATATCATTTAAGCCCAATAGGCTTTATTCTAGCACCAGACCCTGCCTTAGCTGGCAGTTCTTGGCAGGTTTCAATCAGGCTTCTGCCAGTACAATCTACCAACCCCCACCTGGTGTACCACATACCCCTTGAATTATGCCCCAGGGTATCTTGACCCACTGGCATTCAGCACATATCCAATGGAAACATACAAGAGAATGAACCTTTGTCCATGAACTCAATGGATTATGGGAACCAGTATGTAAATGTTTTCCTCTTGGTCCCCTGGGCAGAGTTGAGCCATTCAGTACATAAGTTCCTCAGAAAATCTCATGGATGAGAGCAATGATGTTGCTCACTGTGGCCATGTCCATAACACATTCTTACACTACCGGCTTACTCTGTTTCACCCCTCAGCCCCTCCTTCTTGCTCCCTAGATTAACTTATTAAAGCAACCAGCTACAGGTTAGGAAAGGTAGTGGTTCGTTCAGGTGGCTTTTACATCTAAATAGTAATTGAGAAAATAGTAAAAACTTTTTACTACAAACCCATGTAGCAGATTATGTGGATTTATTCAAATCATAAAAATTGAGATTGAATTCATTTAGAGTTAACTTTGCTACCCTTAATATGAGAGTAACTGAAAAATTAATAAAACTACATTATAAGACAGTAAATTGATTTTTTCTTCAGTCAGATTTTATTGGGATATTTTAAATGTACATAATGATCACATTCACCATACAGAATTTGTACCTGTACATGATATAACTTGATTTTTCCCCATTCCCCTACCCTGCCTTCAACTCCTCCTCCTTCCCCATTCTTACCTTACATGTTTTCCTACAGACATTAGTAATTTTAAAGTGGCTGAACATTCTCTCGTTTTCAGTACTGACAGGTTAATAATGTGGCAAGAGTAAATATATTAGCTGAGTTTCTAATTGTGCAATATTGCATCTTCTTTCTAGTCCTCAGATCAGAAAGCAAAAAGTGAAAAAATTTTAATTTTAAATATTCTTTAACCCTGTATTCATTATATTTCATTCAGAATGATTCATGAAGATATAAACTTATCTTTTTTCCTCCCTTAGAGGAATGATGAAGAATCCCCAAAAAACATATAGTTTCATAGAACTGTTACACCTGCTTTCATTTATGTATGGGGGTATGTGACAAATAACTCAGATCAAAAATGTAACAAAAAACCCTAAATTATCCACATTAAGCAAAATCAGGATTCAAGATAACTATTCTTAATATATCTGAATGATTGTTATTTTTATAGTTTGAAAGTTTCTGTAACAGATACTATAGTAGAAAAATAAAAGCCCAGCCATTCCCAGTGCTTAATGAGCTTTCCTGCCAGTAATCTTGCCTGAAATAAGAATTTTCTTGCAAGATCCTATTTTGGAAGCTCTTGCTAACCTCTGCATACAATCACAGATTAGTTCATGTGTGGAGAATGTAGTGCAGTTTTTAGAAGCAATTTTCCAGTTACATCATAGCTTAGAAAGGAAAGCTGAGAAAAAACACATAAAAATATAATGTAAATTAACCAGGCCAAGCGGCACAATACCACTCACATAAGTGGTTAATATCAACATATCAAAGCCTCTCATATCTTGTACTATGCCACTTCAATTCTAAGTTTTTGAAGAGACTGTCACTCACAAAATTATGATTTCTTTCTCTTTAGCAATCAAAACTTTCCTTGAGGATGTTACAACCTAAATATAAGCAGGTTGCTAAGCATATGCCAACAGACAAGAACAGACACCCAACACTGGGACAGCAGAAGCATAGCTCTTATGTAAGAAGGCTCTGTATCAACTTTGTGCTTGGTTTTGATTCAGCACCGAACAAACATTCATCCCAAAGACACTTGCTTCAGGAATACAGTGAGCCAAAATCATCAGTTTCCAAAACATTTGAGAGTTTTTAAAGGTGTCAGAAGTGATACAAATAAAGTTTCATAATAAGAAAGTTTGGTTTGTTTTATTTTGTTGTTTTTACTATTCTAGGAAGTCTTGTGTCTCAATTTAGTTCCAAACTTAAATACAGAAATGCCAAATCTGGTTGCATTTAATGCCAGCCATTTAACACGAAAAGTTTAGACAGAATTTTGCTTTTACAATGAGTAACTTTGGAAAGCCAGTTCTTTTAAAAGTTGTGCCTTACACATTGCAGCCTCTCTTGAAGTAGAAAAGCTCAGATGATTGGGTCTTCTCCTTACATAGAGCCTCAACAAGGTTTTGCCCATAAAGACAATGTATATCATTTTCAATTAAGCACTGATTTCTGAATACCTGAAAGGTTTTCTTTTCTACATCTCAAAATTTTTAACAATCATAGGGATTTCAAATAGAAATTTGTCAAATAGAAGATTTGGCAAATAGAACTTGTCAAATAGAAGATTTGGCAGTTATCAAATATTTTATTAAATATCAAATATTTTATCATTTGTATGTTTTTTTAATTTCCCAGTTTTGTCTCGTATTTTTAATTTTAAAATATTTTTGCTGGGGATTTATCTCAGTGGCTTAAGTGCCTGCCTGGCAAGCACAAAGTTGTGAGTTAGAACCCTGGTACCAAAATAATAATAATAATAATAATAATAATATTAATAATAAAATATTTTAAATTCACAAAGTGTAGTAATTAAATAATTACAGATCTACATTGCAGTGGAAAATACTTTGAGCAGACTGTATAGAGCCATATGATTTATCTGGTACCAAAAATTTGTCTAGATAACAATTGAAGCAAAATACTCTTTATTTTAAAAACAAATACAATGTGAAAAAAATGAAAGAAGCAAATAAACAAAAAAATCCCAAGAGTACCATCGGTACTATTCTTTATTTAATGAGGCCTTCTAAACCAATGCATTTAGTTCCTTCAACAGAATCTGGCCATTTATTCTCTTTTGTCTTTCTCACATTTTTATGCTGACTTCCTGATCCATTATCTAATGAGACAATGATTAGACAATGTGACCTAACTCTATACACAAGGTCCTTTCAATCACCATAGAAAGCAATGAATAGATGAATAGCTCAAATGGGTAGCAGTGTGGTAACCCCTTCCTAGAAATACTACTCATTCCCACCCCTCCCATTTCTCAATCTATAGCTCCAATGGTGTAAATTTCCAGAGCCCTAAACAAGCATTCCCAGCTGCCTGCTAGACATTGAGACCTAGAGGCTGTTTTTGGAACTTCAAGTGCAAAGGATTTTAAATCAAATTTATATACTTTTCTCTTGCTTACTTTTGGAAATAACATCATCACAAAAGCACAATTAGAAAACAGGTTTATATTTAAACTGTATCACTTATCTGGAAACTGTGGATATGGTAGATATGTGGAAATAGTTCATTTTCAATGAGCCCTCTCTGTTTCCTTACACTTTTTATTTATAGTGGTAGAAATTGAACTCCAAGCCCGGAATGTGCATGGAAAACACTCTACCTCTGAGCTAAATCCCCAGCCCTACTTTCTATTCATAATGTCACCCTACTATCTTAGACCAGTAATTTATGGAAACCTCCAATTGATGCCACCTCCTCGGAAAGCAGGTTTGGCTTATGTCCCTCCCTCTATTTGAATTCACTGTTTGCACCAAATGAACCTTCTTACACATAGCTCTGCAGGGATCCTGACTTACTAAATGGAGTTCAAGTCAGGGCCTTAATGACACAGGTCTATCCAAGGTCATATCTTTCTCATTCTACATCCCATCAAAAATATATACTCCAGCCAAGATAAATTCATCATCATTTAACAATTATATTCTACATTCATCCCCTATGAACTTTTATTGGAAATCTTTCATGGACTTGTAATTCATTTTTTAACAATCCAAGTTCTTTAAAACATTAATTCTTCAAGAGCTGGCTCTTGAGCCACCAAAAATGTTTGAGATGATACTCTGTCCTCTATATGCATCAGGGATTACATGATGCTTCAAAATCCAAAGATGCAAATCTCTCTTAACTCCAATTCCTGCACCTAAAGATGGTGTGATGTTTGATTATGGAAAACATTCAGGGACACAAGCCTTTTGAGCAGTGGAAGAAAGTTTCCCAGGTAGAAATCTAATCAGAAGTTATTCTTACTTCTTCTAACATCAGAAGGACTGGGAGAAAAAAAATCCTCTCATTGCAGCTGCAGAAAATGTTCTTTTCTGGAGGCATTCACATGCATTTTGAAGAGCACATAAAGAGCTCTCTCTCTAGCATCATGCAATTATGTGTAGAAGCAAATAGACACAGAAATAGCTAACTCAGTGGAAGTTGATGTGTCCTAGAGAATAAACACTAACCAACTGAATACAAATAAACTAAAAATTAGGTTCTTTGGTGTAGGATTTTGCCATGCCAGAGACTATCATGTCATGAAAAAGACATATCCCACTTTAGACGTAGCAAGAAAGTAAAGAATGATGCAGAAGCAGGGCAAAGCTAGTATTATTCAGGCAAGTCCTCAATAAAGCTTAGACTCATAATCTAGTGATATTACAGAAATATATACATATTACTTCTAATTATTTAAGTATAGACAAAGTTATAAACCCCACTCATAAATTTCTTAATTTTATATCTCGAACAGTAAGACAATGTTATGGTTTGGGTATATTTGACTATTCCCCAAAAGTCCCTATAAAAGGACTTGGTCCCAGTGCACCTGTGGGAGGTGCGCTGGATCCTCAAGAAACAGGGCCTAAGGCTGGTACCTTAGACTACTGGATGTGAAGGGTGCTTATGGGACTGCACTCCTCTCTCTTTCTCTCTGATCCTAGTTCAAGATATGTATTCTGTTGCTTACCTCCAATTTGTGCTACTGTTCTTGCTTCTGCGTCACACCAGGCAGGAATACAGTCAGCGCCCTCCCTGAGCCTGCACTACACCATGCAAACCTTGGACTCCAAAACTGACAGCTAAATAAATCTCCTTTTCTACCTAAATAGCCAGTGTCAAGTAGTCCATTGCAGTGACAAAGAAAAATACATATAAAAACCTTATCTTTCCTCCTTTTCCTAGAAAATTATAAAATTCCTTATTTAATAATCTAACATTTCTGTACTGGTGCCGTGTGGATGATATGTGGAATTCTAAGGTAAAAACAAGATTTTCAATGGTTTTTAGCTGATTTTTTACTCTGCTAAGCAGCAGGGCTTTTTGAGACAGAGATAAAAACACTTTCACAACCCAATAGTAATATCCACAGAAATATAAAATAAAATCCAAGCTCTTAATCCCATGTCATTAATTGTAAACTAACTTTATGGATAGTCATGGTAGCAGTTAGGTGCCATTTTGAATTTGATTTCTAGAAGACACATACATTTATGTTCCTGATTTATGTCTTACAAACAACATTAACTTAATAAGGTAAAACTACATTCGATAAAAGGAGACACAAGCAGTCATGACAGTCACATCTCTGGTGTCTTAAACTTGGAGAATTTCCAGCATTTCTATAGGATTACTGCAGGGCATTCAGGGCTTTGGTACTTAAACATTCAAATAGTCAACAGCTGTCATGCTGCCAACAAACTGTATTTTTTTGGTAGCAGCTGTGTCTGCTGTCACCAGTTTCCTTCACACAATTGTACTCAGCCAATGTAAGAATTTTTTCCCTAGATTATTAACAGATCACTGCAGGGAACATATGAATGAAAGGGAATGCTCCTTTAGAGAAAATTGAAGGAAACAGGGAAAGTGAAAATTAAAAGGCATGTTTTATTAACTATATTAGAAAATTATTGCTGATACCTACTTGAGATAAATTTAGTTCTTAATTCTTTTTTCAGTTTTCATTACATACTTACAGGTAGAAATGAAGTATGAATATTCAAATATTTAAATTATGTTTCCCATGAAAGTGGCTTTCATTCCAACCACGACTAATTCACAGACTGCTTCCCTTGTCTTTGCTCTCTTTGTTGAGAACATCAATCCAAACATCTCCAAAGCAGACCAGGTCTTAGTAAATGAAGTTCAATAAGTTTTAGGACTATCTCAGAGGTGCCATAAAAAACATTAAAAATAAGATGACTAGTGATTTTCTCCATGACCTCCATTAGTAGTTTACCTCTTATTTTTCATTCTCTGTTACATTTCTCCATCTGTCATATTCTGTATACTATGTGGCATTATATTTCAGCAATGAGGCAAGTTAAAGAAATGAAGGAGTTTAGACTAACATATTATAGAGACTACCAACAAATATGCTTAGTTTTCCATTTTTAAGATATCAGAATTATCCCAACATCCAAATTAATGCCTTGGCAACAAACTATAACATCCATGGGGTAAAAGCAGAAGGAAATGATTTTCAATGACTCCCAAACTATTTTCAGGATCTTCTACAAAGCGTAGAGACAGACACAATATTTTTCTGTCCTTTCTATCATCTTCTCCCCTTTTTCTCCCTAGTTCCAGACTATTCATTTTATCGTGTTTACCTCCCAAATTCTCAACCCTAATAAGAACAATTGCATTTACAAATACTCGTCCTTCACTTAATTACCAACTGCTCTCCTCCTGGTCAGCAATCAAAATTGAGACATTGAGGTTGATCTCAACTGACACTGAATCAAGATCTAGCTAAAACAATGATGTTAATGTCAATCAAAGCCAACAATCACAGACTTTTGTCCCAGATGGTACAGACAGACAAGGACATGGACTGGATTTATTCTTCCTTGGAGATACCAAAGACTGCAAACAATTAGAAGAGTTTCTTATTAAACCGCTTGAATTCAGGATTACGATCAATGCTTTTCTTTGTTTGCATCCCAAAGGAATAAGTGCCTAAACAGGTGGCATATGAGACATTGTCATTCTGCTACAATAGGCAAATGCCAGGAGAGATAATTCTGGTGGAAACAGTCAGTCCAAGAATACCCAAGGGTGCTTATAGAATTTCTAAGTAAAATGTCTACCCAGAGCTTAGACTTTAGCAGAAAATAAAAACCAGGTAAATCACACCAGAGGGAACAGTCAGAACAAAACTTAAAGCAAAATATTTTCTAACATCTGCAGTCAAATGCTCTGCTGGAAAATGTGAAAGATAGATTCCCTCTGGTAGCAAATGAGAAATTCAGTGGATGTATTTACAATGTTCTGTATATATTCATTGGAACATATGGCTCAATGAATTATTCTACATGATAAATCTCCACTGAGGCAGCCTGCTACCCACTCAGGCCCCGGACCTTCTGAAAGTGGCAAAACCTCCTGCCAAGTAGTGTCATTCAGAAGAACAGAGGGTAAGAGAAAATAAATTGCATGCAGCAATGGTTATGTGAGATTGCTCCTATGATCTACATAAAGTAAGAGGGGATGATTCTGTCTGACTTCCACCGAGAGTTCTTTGGGGGTGGAAGCATCTGACATTTATTTTTTTCTAATCAGCCCTTGCAGGGAAGGCAGGTAGTATTTAGTAGGCAGACTCTGGTTTCCAGGCATTTCCCAATCTGTTTCCATCTATCTGGATTTGGAGTAGTCTGGATCCCTTCCAACATGCTTTTGGCTCTGTGGCCTGATTATCCCGAGCTGTGTTAATGAACAAGATGTGCTGATTTACATAGGAGACACACTCTTTGGACGAGGAGCTCCTTAGTGGCTGACTTGCTGTACCTGACTGTGAAGACGACATTCTTTTCTGAATTCTGTCAGGGCAAGGGATTTGCTGGAGCTGGGTATGGGTGGAAAAAGATATAGCACAGTTTTCATGGGACAGGAGTGGCAGGCAGGTGTGCCCAGATTCCAAAGCCAAATTTCAGGTGACTGATGTCTTTATGCTTTTATTGTCTGTAAAGGAGTTTTCATTTACTCCTCACAAACCCTGTGAGGCAAGGGGTACTGTTCCTCTGTTTCATAGCCCATCCTCAAGTACATGCTTGTCCTCAGCAGGAGCTTCACCTTTGTTCTGGTTCTCTTCCTTAAGTTAGAGAGCTATGGAGAGATATAACTAGATACAGATAAAACAGACATGGATATAGTAAGATGTACTATCAGACACTTGGGTATTAATGTAATTAAACTGCTCTACAAATTTCAAAGTCTGAAAGAGCTGCTTTAGATATATTGACACTCCAAAGAGTTACTATGAGAATGTTTATTGGGAAATTATACATTTACATCTCATGACTGACTGAGTCCTTTTAAAAAATGGAGCCATTGGCTGAGGGTGGTGGTACATGCCTATAACCCCAGCTACTCAGGAGGCTGAGGCAAAAGGATCAAAATTGGGAGACCAACCTGGACAACTTAGGGGTACTCTGTCTCAAAATAAAATTTAACAGGGCTGAGGAAGTAGTTCAGTGATAAAGGGGTTGCTTACTTCAATCCCCAGTAAGCATCAAAAATTCTACCTTTAAATACTGAACAAAGATATTAGAGCAGAAAATTAGTATACCTACTTATTTTGCTCACAAAATTATGTTCTTCTACTTAAAAACTTATATAAGCACAATATAATTTTGAAAGTTATATTCTAAAAAGCAGCAAATATGATTTTTTTAATCTATAAAACTTAATTTTTATAAACAGATTCTTATTCTGACTTGGCAAAGTGCCTAGACAAGTCTAGAAATAAGCAGTAATCTGGTGATGATCAATATAAAGCTATAGTCTAAAAAAGAATCAATTTCCCTCCCTAACCTACTCTGCTCCTAATAATAGAGATCAGAACTAGACAGTTGTCGTTTCATAGTACTTATCACCATCCCTACAGATGCTGGCTTCCTCAATACATTTTAAAGAGCTGATTCTGCCTGACCAGTGGGTGTGCCCAAGTCTTACACAGTATGTGACCACACTCAGGATCATCTGTAATCTCCAGGACACGCAGTTAGAGGCAGAGCGTTGCTTCCTTCCTGCCTTTGGAATGGCCTCAGCCAAGTGCAGATTTGCTTTGATGACCTAAACCCATTTACAAAGAATATCAATTCATAAATCTTAGATGTACAGGTGAAGTGGACTGAGTTGATTTAAAAAATCATCCTCCACATGCTATCTAAATGAAGAAACACAGGTGTCTACCCAAAGAAACCCATGTAACTGTTGATAGATTTTTAAAAGGTATGCTTTAAAAGAAGAAGAAAAGTTGTATAAGTAAAGCAGACCAACATTTTATCACAAATATGGGGAGAGAGGTGGAGAATATAATTAGGATGGCAAAATCCTATGCAAAGGCTTTGGAATACAATACTAAAATTTCTAAGTGGGATACACTGATTAGGAAAATAGGATTTTAAAACAGACAGATCTTATTATAAGTCAGACTTCATTTCTTCTTTAACTGTAAGGGTTGGAAATTTTATCTAATTTGCCTACACTTGTGAAATGAGTACTGCAATAGTTCTCTATTCGATTTTTGAGGATTGAATAAAATAGTATAAATAAAACACTTAGCTCCATACCTGAACAAAGTTAGCACACAATGAACATTTGGTTCATTTAAGCTCTTGAGAAAAGGGAAAGCCCTGGCTCAGAATGTGAGATAAATCATATAACGATAACCAGAGACAGAGGAAAAGCAAAGCTATTCAGTTTCTATTTTACTTCTACTTCTTTAATAAAGAGTGTGGTACTCACATTGGAAATGATAGAACAGATTTGGTACCAAGGGACTAGAGTACAAATTAAACAAGGAAATGATAAGAGAAAACTAAGTTGCTTTAAATTACTTTCAAGTCTCCAAACCCAGATGCAATACACGCAAGAGTACAGAAAGGGTATTCACACGCGAGTGTGAAATGGCCAGTGGCAAGTATCTAGGCAACAAGAAAACAGTCAGAAAAACTGAAAATAGTCTAAGATTTGTCCAATTTCCATAAATGAGAGAAAGTGGATTTTGGAATGTATAGCTTGCTCTACTCCATCAGCCTTTGCCCCAACTACTGCTCTGCCTTTCATTATTCTCAGGGCCCTCAGAGATGGACTCAACAATGAATCCAGTGGAGTCAGATCTCTTTCCATAACCAATCTTTTTGCGACAAGATGTGTGCTAATCTTACCTGCCAGTGAGAATTAGAATTGAGTCCTTTATGTGCATCCAAATTCTCATGGCCCTTCCTCCTAAGTGCTCTTGTTCTTGCCTTCCCCAAATGTTCTGATAACTTTACAACCATCTCTGGCAAAATTGGGAAATAAAGCTTTTAATAAATGTATTGTGGGTGTTTTTCAGATAAGACAGTAATTACTAGCAACTACAATGTCTCCACTGGGAACAAATCATGCCAATTTTATTGCCTTTGCAATAAGATCCCTATATTAGCAAAGATGAATAGCCTAGACAAAGTAAATCTGAATTTCAGGAATAAATATGAAAAATTACCCATGAGTCAGTAGATCTGACTGTGGGATGATAATCGAATTTAGAGGGATTAATAGTTGTTGGAACAATAGCCAAATGATAAATTAATATATCAATATCAGTTCAAAGTACAATGCTAATTGAAAGATATACTTCACCCTGCTCTTTTCTATTTTTATCAGTAATTTAAGTTATATAAGGAATTTTTTACTAAATGGATAGACATTTAGTTAAGTGTATAAATGATTCTAACTGGGAAAACAGATCCATTTTTAACAATAAATTTAAGATGTTGTGGTGGATTATATCTAACAATTTAAAGCTTGGTGGAAATAAATATAAGAAATGAATAATCACTATAAAATCAACTTTGAAATGCAAAAGTGGGATAGACCTGATATATAGTAGTTTTTATCTTAATAGAGGCCCATCATAAGAAAATCATGAATGTGGCTGCTAAAATACCTAATGTGATAAAACTTCATAGTTTATATTTATCCATATCAAATCTAAAAAGGAAAAGTACTATCACTGTGCTGTGAACTTTCCTTTCCAGATCTAGAACATGGCAACTTTCCCTAAGCTCCATATTTTAAAAAGATATTAACATAGTAGTGTTCGAGTTTTCCTGAAGATAGCAACAAAAATAATCAAGATTCTAAAAATGTCATCACCCGAGAAGCAGAGACTGAATTAGCAAAGACTGAAAAAGTGAAGGCATAGCAGGAACATAAAACTGTATTTGATATGTGAAAAACTTCAGAAAAAAAAAGATTAAAATGACTTCAGGAAGAAGAAAATTTTAAGGCAAACACAATAGCCAAGTAAATGAAATTGTAACTGTCTTACAAGGTGAGCTCTTCCTCACACAGAGTTTGAAAACAATCCTTGGGGCAATATGCAAGAGAAAAGCTGTTTCAGGTAACCTCTTAAGGTTTTGTTTACCCCAAATCCACTAGACCATCAGAATTTCACTTTCAAGAGTTTCTGAGGGCAATTGTTCCCAATATTTTATTGTAGCAAGACAAATTTCCTTAGGTTAGTTTCCTTTTGGTAAAGCAAATGTGTATGCTTAGAATCAAAGAAGGACTTTTACAGAATTATCAATAGGTTTCCTGAATATTAGCCCATCTTTCCAGACATTCCAAAGAAAGGAGCTGTTCATCATTCATCAGCAGTGACCTCTAGACTAGTTTCTTTACTTAGAGAAAAATTGAAGTTCCACCCCATCACGCTTATACTTGCTTGACTTCACAATGGCAATATGCCTCTCTAGAGAGAGGTTCATTGTTGGTGTCATGAGCATCGATCTAAGCTGCTCTCACAATGATTACACCTTTCCTCACTCTCCTTAAGTTTCACGGCCCAGAGCATGCCCAGGGCTCACTGCAGGCCCATTCATTGTGATCAATGCAACACTCACATACAGCATGCATTCGGAGCGCCAAAGGCGGTCGGGGTCCCCAGGCGCTCTGATTATAGCTAGAATTTCAGCTTTATTAGGTAGCTGTCAAATTGCCTTGGTGTCTCTTAAAACTTTAAATTGGGAGAAAATATAAATGCAGAAAAGCTATGATAAGTTAACTTAGCAATCTGTTGTGATAAATATGTGCACATGAACATACATTATGTAAATCAGATGGAGAGCCCAGAGAGCAATAGCAGAGCCAAAAAATGTGAATGTGGTGAGATCATAAAAGCCAGAAGTGTTATACATCAGGAAGTGTTTTTCTTTTTAAACTGTGTGATCAAGTTTCCTGCTTAATATATTTGAGGAGCCACCCATCCCTCTATTTACCACCATGCAATATTCAAGAAGCACAATAATTCAAAGAAACGTAAAAAAAAATAATATATTATTATTTCTGAGAAATAATATACACTGTAGAAAGTAAGGGAGGAATTATGCTGCACAAGGATGATACTTGTGTATAAATATTGAGTTCAGATATGAACATTATTGTCATAATTTCTCTATATAATCTATCTATGTAGGTCCCATTGTGTGTTTATTTCAAGTTATTTTTCTCTTTAATCTTGAGTTCCAAAAGGGAAGATCCCACATGTATAAGTTTATTTATTTTATATGTCTTGGTGATAGTGAGGAGAGTAGGGAGAAAAGTTCTACTTTAAAATATTGTAGAAAATTCTCTAAGTAAGGAACTGAGTGATTAACACACAATAACCACAAAGGGCTATTTTATACATTCATAGATAATTTCTTTGGCAAAAAGACTAAATGAAGCAAAGAGAACTCTGTAAAATAAAGGAATAACTTGAGTTGTCCTTAAAAAGAGGGTGACAGCAATCCCCAGAAACTACAAAAGTAGAGAGATTTGAACAGAAGTGCAGAAACTGTGGCAAAATGGAAAGGAAAATGAGGAGGGGGGAAACAATCAGTGAGAGGTTTCTGGACATGACTTGGCCACAATCAAGGAAAAGGAGAGCTAACATTGAGAGTGAACAGTCTCTCCATCATGCTGTGCTGTGCTGTAACAAGCAGCCTCTGTCCTAACAGGCTCTTCACACAAATGCCTTCTGCAACTTGAAGATGAAAACAATGGCGTAGAAGCTATTTTATCCATTTAGATTAACTTGAAATAGAAATAAAAATAGAAAAGACAAGTGAAAAAGACCAATGAAGAACCTATCAGATTCAACAATCTTTATTAGATGTTTAGCAGAAATGGATTCTATCTGAAACTCTTAGAAATACTGTTTAGGACATCACAGATGACATTGAGATGACCCAGACTTTGAGTCTTTTTTATTTAAGCATCACCAACAGAAGGACCCAAAGAGTCCAGACAATTTAAAGACACAGGGGCCACAGAAATCTGTAATAACTGCACAAAAAGGTGACTGTTAGCATACTGACGATGGTAAAGAGGAACAGCTGTTCTCACTTTAAATCTTAGAGATACTTTAAGGTCCGATACGTGGAAAAAGGTGGGTGAAGGGCAGACTCTGAAAGAGGCACTGGATTCCTACAGCTATTTCAATCAAAGCAGGTCCAAATTTTTATCGTTTACAAACTTGAAATTTTGCACAGTATTTTATTTTTAACTAGGGCTCTTATAAGTATAAATAAATATTTGTAAAGATGATAAGGCCATTATTGAAAATACTTAAACATTGGCTGAATCACATTAAAAAATATTGATAGCTTGTGATATAATTTACAAGCCCTCCCCCTCCCAAAAAAAATAGATGGGAAAAGAAGAAATAAGAATGAAGAAAAGAAGACAAGGCTGGTGGACAACCACTAAATTCAAATTTTGTGTAGTCAATTTTTCATTCAAATCAATTTCCACTTTCTTTTCCCAATGCAGTGGTTTTATGCTTAGAAACACACTCTCATGACAGTTTGGTGTAGATTTCCATAGGACCCAGGTGAGTTAAACTCTGTGTTGTTTTCTATATTGTTTTCCATGCTTTATGGATACTGTCCAATATTGTCACTGAGAGTATTTTTCTCCCTTGTCTTTCTAGACACACTATAAGGCAGTGCTCAAATAGCTTTGACCAAGTGACCGAGTTCTACCCAACGAAATAGAAATCAGAGTAAAGTCCACAACTTTCATCAAAGCCACACAGCCTTTTCCTTCTACCAGCTGAGCGCTAATATCCAGGATGATATTTAAATACTTAGGTGGCAACGGTGGAGTCCATGGCCTGGGTTTGTGAATGGCTGTTCAGAGCAGAGCAAATCCACAACCTCAACAGCCCCTGCACTGTGGAAACATGAAATTCAATTAGGGATCACTTGTTATGTCAACTCTGATTATTACAAACATATAAGATCTGACCTACATTTTTCTTTAATTCAGCCATTTATAAAAACTCCACCGGTGTTTTACCGCCTATGTCAGTCAATTTTTCACAGGAACTGATAGAGGTGACAATCAAATTGGCATTTATGTTTACCACATATGGAGACAAAATCCTGTTCCACTTAGATACAACACAAAACCATCAAAAATATTTTCTGATGAGATTTTATGTAACATTAATATAGCAATGAAAGAGTTGAGAATTATCTTCTTAAAAACGTTTTACAGGCATATTCCCTGCTGGTTGTTTACTACCTTCCTCAAACAGTGTAACCTTCCTCAAACAGTGTAAGGAAGGCTGAGAATTGTCCAACAATACTTTCATAACTTAGCATTTGTGAAATACTGAGCAACCTCATAACTGATGATTTTGTTGGGGTAGATATTGCAGAACAAAAACCCATATTGGATATTTCAGGGGGGGTCGTAAGTTTTATTTTGGAATATTTTAGCAATCACTCTCAATCATCAATTGCAGTGTTCTTATTTGTTCCCAAATACCTCTTCCACCAGCATAATTCATACTTCTTTAACAAGTGAAAACCTCTGTAAATACTCATATTTTGATTTATAAACTTTTCTTAGGTACACTCAAAATCAATGTCCTATAAAATCGTAGGTGACCTTTCAAAGATTTCCTTGTTAATAACAGGAATCTGACCAAAGAAAGTAATTGACACTCTGGATAAAATAGATGCTGCAAAGTTTTTCCAGAGGACTCAGAAGAAAGAAGAACAGTAAAAATTTAAATATAGCTTCTCCAAAGGAATATGCTGCAATTTATTGTAGGGTATTCAAAAACCACAAGTATCAAATGCAAAAATAATGCTTATACATCAGATCAGCCTTGATGACAGATAATTACTGAAACTTACTCAATGCCACAAAAGTTTTATTTCAGGAAAGTTTTTGTTTTATATAATTCTTCCCTTGCTCCATCTCAAAAATACAGACACAGAATGAATGAAGACATGAAATGGTGAAGCAGATAGATACAGTTTCAACTTGAGCTCTAGACTACAGCCTCCACTGAAAGGAGCATTTAAATTTCCCTTCTAAAGAGGGAAGTTAAAGAGGCAAGGAGGGAGTCCTTACTGGACATAAAATATCAGCTCTCATTTCTTACAGATGTATAATGGATCATTGAGTAATTTGACCTCCCTTTCTCAATTTAATGGAAAAATATATATTATCATTCCTTTCTCTGTAGAAGTCCAAATAAGTAGGATTGCTTTGGGGGGGAAGATTGCTTTTATAGGAGAAAAGACAGGTAATCTTGCATTGGTCTCAATTCAGATAGACTATCCCATCTCTTTACCAAATAAATACACTTAAAAATGCATTTAGGAGCCTAGCAATAATTCCTGCCTAATAAAAACAATTTCTTAGTGTCTTCAACAAACCCCGGTAGCAAAGTGCATAATGGCTGCAAAGAAGTAGCCCAGTGAGTATCTTCTGCTGATGGTGATTGATCCGGTCTCATAATAAAGTGAAAGCATTTTTAGAGCCAAAGCAATTTTGCCCACATCCTTTATGAGGAGAAACCATAATGAATTGTGTTGGTTGCCAGCATTTATTGAAAATTTCATCTTAGAGTGTTAGTCTGATGTCATTATATCAGAACGAAGTGCAGCCCCAGAGCCTTCTGTTAATGTACAGATCTCTCTCCATCACTGTGCCGGAGTGGGTTTGGGTCAGTCTCCAAATATCACAGAGATAAATAAAGAGGTTCAAACCTACAATTGATTAAGTGCTTTGTGAACATCAGCTCTTTTTCTCCTATGAGCAACTAAATCACTTACATCTTATGTGTACACGTTAGCTAATTAAGTCAAGCAAAAATGTTATTAAAAGCTTACATTGATGTCACATGTTTTTGAAGAACTTTAAATGTTTAGTATAGTACTTCCTGCAACCCACAAACTTAGTGGATCTTTCAGACTATTCTGGGTAAGGATCTAAAAGGGCTAGGTATTATTTATCATTCTAAAAATTAAATGAATACTGAAATCATTTGGTATACAGACAGCATTTCATTTTAAAAGAAAAGGTTATACTGAATGGATTTTCTAGTCTAATATATTGAAATAATGTCCTCTAGCCCAATTCTACATTATTACATGCCATTAGACATAATCACTTTCTTCGACTTGATGAATCTTACAGAATTACTGTCAAGTTATATTTAGCTGAGAGATATGTTTATCAAACTGATGTGTAGTTTTGCAGCTAAGTAAAAAGATAAATCCATCTGCTGTCTGTCATCTCACCTTTTTTATGAGAGCCTGCAGGATGAAGTCTAGAACTTATAAAAAATCTTTCATTTTCATTTATTAAACCAAAACCAGAGTATTCCACATTTTAGATGGAATTACTCTCAACTGCACTTCTAAAAACCATTAATTCTAATTTCTAACCTCAGTATAAATAAATATTCAGATGTAAAGAAGATTCCTAGCTTTATACAAAGGTCATAGTATGAAAAACATTATAAGTCAGTGTACAGCTTATAAAATTATGTACTCTGGTTACTTAGACCACTACATTCTATAGAACAAAAAATAGGGTAGTCCTCATTTTAAGCATATTTAATATAAGAATGTTACACTCTAACACAAAATGACATGTTACAGTAAATAATATATCATAACTAAAAAATGTTCAGATTTATATTAGAAGGAATATATTTCTCTAAGTCACAAGTGTCATTTGTTTTTAAAATATCCTATCCTAGTTTTACCTAACACTATTAGAATTGAATTAAATCCCTAAAGTGCTAGCAGATGCTTTTCATTTTACATATTCTAATCAATATCTCTTGGATTTTATTATGTAAAAAAGCCAAAAAGTTCAGAAATGTAAAAAACATAATTAAATGTGGATGTGTGCTTGTATGTGTAAAATGATTTAGGATGAGGTTGGCAGTTATAAAGTTTTTTAACTAAAATAACTGAACCAGATTATAGTTGCATAAAGTGAATTGATGTTTTGTTTTGTTCTGTGTGGGGGAGTGTGTATGTTTCAGTACTTGGAACCTATGGTTCCACGTATAGAGCTCAAAGTATATATACCAAACCTTTTTAAAAGTGTAACGTAAGAAAATAAAAACTTAACACAAACATTCTACTTAGTATTTTCAACCAACATCAACAAACCTTCTCAGCAGTACTCTTAAGCAACAGCAGAGTTAAGATTTACAGTTGAATCTTATAGTTCAGATCATGTTTTGGAAAAAATACCACTCTGTTGTGAATAAGATATCTGCTCGAACTATGACTAGAGGGAATTGCTATTTGGAGATCTCTACAGGATATTTCTGCCAGGAAAAGGACAAAATACACTGAGGTGAATACTAGTCTTATCCTGAAATGTGACTCTGTCCCCAAAATAATGAACTCCTGGATTTAGTACTATATAAAACACTCTTCCATACGTCAACCAACTCTCCCTATGTAGCTTCCCTTAGGGGTGAAGCACCATGAAGCAAATACATTTCTCCCAAATAGACACACACCCCAAAAAGCAGTGCCTTCTCTGAAAATTTAACCCACAGATCCATAGACAAGTGAACAAAACAAAAAGAATATTTTTACAATGTCTCATTATAAGTTAAAAACAGTACGCTAGAGTGCTACAGCATCTCTCTACAATTTAGGTGTTTCTCCGCCCGTGGATGTGTATTTTTAATAGCAACCAGTGCAGTCTACTTGTTTGTCTATTTTGAAAGTTCATTACCATTCTTTTCCCTTCCCTATTTGGAGGATCATATTTCTTGTACTTTTAATTTTGGTATTTCTTAGCACCTATAAAGGGTAGCAGGTGGTCTCTTTTGGAGTCTGAATCCTTCTGTTCATGTGCCAAGTAAATTCAGAGAGCTGTCTTCTCTCCTCTGTAGCCCCCTTCTAGAAGAAGCTGCTTTACTGCTAGGAGATTGTTTGATGTCTCTTTCTGTTTGGTTCCTAGTGGTTCCACTGAATACTTCCTGAGACTGTGGGCCCTGAAACAAAGATCTTATTCAGGTGGAAAATTCCAAATAACTAGCTCATTACTGATAAACTATTAACACTTACTGAGGATCTTTATTTAGTTCAAGACTCTTTATTTAGTTCAAGACTTGTGTGCTCAAGTTTCCTACATGGTATCTTAAGACTAAAGACAGAGTTTACATACTGACAGTAAAGGGCTACTTAAAAGAAAGTCCTATTAGCCTTGGGCTGTCTTTTTTCTGGGGAAAGGCTCCATTCTGATCTACCTGCCCCCTGGGTGTTTCAGAATATCGCTTTTCAGAATATTCTTCAAAAGTGGCAAATCTGAAGAAGCAAATTTCTATGATTTATTTAATTTTTATGTGGTTGTCATTGTTATAATGAAGTCTGTGATGTAAATATGCTGGCATTATATCTTAATTTTCTAACTCCAAGTTTTTTTATTATTCCATTTTCTCTTGATGACATCTGAATTCTAACTCATCAGGTTATCTGCATTTTACAAAGCAGAATTTTTAAATAATACTTTTATTAAATTGAAATGTATATATTATATAATTTACAAATTTAAAGATTATGATTCAGTAGATATTAGCATATTGACAGGGTTGTACAGCTATGACCACAATCAAATTTAGATCATTTTCATTATACCAAAGCAAGACACTCTACCCACTGGCTATCATCTCCCAAACCCTACCCACAAATCTGGGCAATCACTTAGCTACTCTCTATTTTCATACCTGGGTATTTTTTTTAATTCAAAATATACCATGCTCAAAGCAAAGTAGAGCACTTGTATCCAAAGACGTAGAAATCCTGCAAAGTGAAGACTTACACCAAAGTCTTTTTCATAGTTTGAAAAAATTCATTTTGTCTGATTCATGATAATACATTTTATATTTTCTATTCATTAGAGCAATACTAATGCCTAATTCATTAGGTAAATTCACAGGTCACAGTGTAACAAGGATAGTGCCAGCCCAAATGATGATGCTGTGCAAGTGAGAAAAAGGCTTCCCTTGGTGTGCAAACATCTCCACCAGAGCATGGATAGCAAATGACACCTTCTCATAGATCAGAAAACAGTGTTCTGTCTTCAAGGTAGAAACAGTTCAGTCTAAGCCAGCTGAAGGAAATCGTGGATACCACTACCTAACTCAGCAAGGTGCCCTGAGCAGGGCACATCCTGCACAGCTCTATGCATTGGTTTGAGATACTGAAATAAAAAATGAATAACATATATATGTGTTTGACTTTACAGAATTCATGCTACAAAGCAAAGTCAGCTAATTTAGAAAGGTTTACCATTAGTAATATGAAAAACCAGGAGATGAGTAATTACACATCAGTATAGATATTTGTGTGTGTATACAATGATGACATGGGATGCTATACATACAACAGGCAAGTTAAAGGTCTGCCAGTCACAGAGAAGACCAGGGAAGAGAGGATTGAGCGAGAGGGAGTTATGTACATACATATGCACTATATATATACATGCATGCAGAGACAGACTCACGGAAAGATCAGGGGAGAAGTGCATGCAAAATATATACACTTACATACATATTACATTTGCTCACATAGACAAGCATCCATGCATAAACTCTCAACTAGGAAAAAAATCCATATGCTTGTTTTATATCAAATAGTATTATTCTTATATAAAAGTCATGGTTTCCCTGGAGATTGGGGTAAAGAAATTTCCTCTTTCTTGATTCTCAAAGATTGGAGAACCAATTAATGACAGAGGCATTTAACACATTGGCAGCATGATAGAATTTCGGTATTATTCAATCATGTGGAGTGGCATATGGAAAAGACGTTAGCTGTCTGTAATCAATAGCTTTTATATTCCACGATATTACATGGAATATAAAAGCTAATGATTACAGACAGAAAATATACTAACCAATTGCTGCTTTAAAAATGAAGAATAAAGTGCTTTCCAGCTGAAGTGGCTGCAGTTGGTAGCAGACAATAAACCACCACACCGGTGTTTCTCAGCGCACGTAGCATAACAGAGAGGTTCCAGGTTCTTCTTAAACAAATGTCTGCATGTTTATTTTTTCTTTCAGTACAAAATCCATGGTAGTGTTTCAGTAAAAATAAATAGGAAAGTGTGAAGCACAGACACCTGCCGGGAGACTGGCAGTCTAGAGAGCTGCTATGTAATCAGCAAAGGTAGTTTAGTGGCTTTTTACAGCCTCAAAACTGCACTTTTCAGAGGCTGGGTTTTTCAACCTATGTACCCTGCCCACAATTCACAAGAATGCCAAGGACACAGGAATGTTGCTTGGGTAAATAATAACTTTAAATATTGCAGTTGATCTCAGCCACCTTTCAGCTTTACATTTGAATGTGCACACACAAATGTGCTCTCCTGGAGTAATAGATTCTCTGGTCTATTTACACACCTTCAGTCAACCCACCAGTTTTGCACTCTGTAATCAGCCTACAATGAGCGACCTCACCCCTTACTGCCCTTCTCTTTGGGAGAGAAGAAAGCAGCCTTCATACCCACCTAATTGATTGCCTTTCCAAGTCACAAAAATCCCTTTTTCTCAGTATGTGTTCCATTTAAATGTTGTATACATTTGGTAAGGCCATTAGCAACTCTCTGGAGGGCATGTGATACAGAAGAGAAGGGCGGGGCTGCCCAAAGGGAGAATAAATAATCTAAAGTCACTACTCACCCACCTGGGGCTACTCTATGACTAATTTCTACCTAATGAGCAGCTCTTCCAAATTCCACTGTGTTTGTCACACACCACATTACAGCCCAGAGGTTTCTCTCACTACTCATTTTCTCTCAGGCACAAACTAATTGCTACATGCAGGAGCCAGCCTCTGGAGACTCAGGGGCAAGAAACTATAGAAACCTAATGGATAACAATAAATAAATAAGTTTTCAAGAGCTCATCATACACAGAAACTCTCACTGTCGTCCACATTCAGGGGAGGGTGTTCCTTCCCAACCCAAACGTCCTCAGAAGCAAGACAATCCTTTTCCACCCTGTGGTAGGTAAGTATTAATATATCAGAGGTGTCCTTACCTGCCATCTGGCTTTCTGGCAGGGTTTGGGTTTTAAGTCAAGCGTGAAGCAGGAAAAATTATAAATATCAATAGTCTGACAAAGCACTCTTTTAGTATTTGCAAGTTTCATTTACTTTAGACAATCTGTTGGATGAAGGAAATTAGGTCTTCAATACACCACCTCTGATTTATATGGAAGATTCCTCTTTTCTAAACAAAAACAATTCTCTTCTTTTAAACAATGTCTGTATCATAAAAGCAAAGAAATTTTTTGGGAATTGTTTTTCAACTCAGAGCACTCTGTAAAAACATTGTAGATCATTAAAAAGTTTATATCTGATTTGTAAAGAAAGAAAGAGATGAAGCATTACATTTAAACTGGTGAGCTAGCCTAATAATTGGAAGTAGATTTATTCTAGCATGGAAAAAACTAATACAACACAGTGGCTAAGTAATATTCACTTTTATGGCATAGTATAAAAAGGATATAAACCATTTTGTTTGAGCTAGAGATTGACCAAAGGAAATGTTATTCTTATGGCTTTTCTCTACACAAGCAATAATTTTTGAAGTGAAAAAGCAAGAATATAAACCAGTAGAAATATCAAACCATCTCTCTGAAAACTAAAAAATAACCATCTAAAACCTTATACCAAACCCACTTGAAATACATACAAATACATAGGAATTACTTTCCCTCTCTCTCTCCCCCCATTTTTCTCATCCTTGAACATTGCAATTTCAGTAAGAAACAATGACAAAAAAATAGGCTAATCAATTTTAAACATGTTTCTAGTGAGTCATCTAAGGTAAGAATCATCTTAAATCTCCAAAAAGACTGAGGTTTTGAAATACTCCTATCAACTTGAAAGACTAGAGATATTATACACACACACTGACTTTGAGGCACTATTCTGAATTAACTGATTTGAAGGAGACTCATCAGCTACAAACTGAGAGGACCATTTCCCAAATAGTGATTGCATTTCCAGCAATGATTTCTACCCATTACCTACCATGCACTGCTTATTAAATACAAAGCCCATTGCCCTGAAGAATCTGTTCACAGTCTCTGCAACAGTGGCATCTGCAGAGGGGAGCCCAGCCACTTGAAACTCATTAAAACATACTTGAGATTGACAATGAGTAGGGAACATCTGTCAGACTTGGCCAAGATTTCAATCAAGTGTGATGTTGCTGTGTTACTTGACTTAATAAATGAGTTGGCTGCTGTCAGCATAAGGAAAGTTTGGTTGTAATTACTATCCTGTTCTCTTTTTTTGAAATGTTCTTTCACTTAAATGTTCATATTTTACGTGAACTGCATGAAAATTAAGTTGATGGAATAATATGCCATTTAAAGAGGAATATAAGGTTCATTTTTAGCTGACTGACTTTACCAAAATGACCATTTCTTTCAAGAACTTGCATATGTGTAACCCCTCAAAAAGCAGACAAAATTATAGTCATCTCCATTCCCTAGAAACATCTCTCAGGGCATGTGCAGAAAAAAGCAAATTACACTTTAATCTATATATTTTGTGAGACTAATAAATGTCTATTTGGCTAAGATTGAGGAAAATGCAAAAAACATTTCTCAATACCAAAAGGTTATTGATCTTCAATAAATAATACCTTACCTTGCATCACATTTGAAGCCTTATATTTACATTTCACATTTAATTCCACAACAATCAGATGAAGACACAGAGACTCAGAGGCAAACCAGTCTGCCCCAGTGTCATAATTTACTAAGTCAATGAGTCAAGGTTACAAGTTTGGTGCTTTCTCACCATGTAGTATTTCCTATGTTGCCTTTCGGAAGTGTTTGCTTGAGGGATCAGATTAAGTACAAGACAATGTCTCTGGCCACTATTAATTTCAAGGAGATGAAAACAACAATTATTTCTGTTTGTAGGCAGCACTGTTTTAAAGATGGAGAGATGTAAACTCTAATCTTGGAGGTGAGGTGAGCTGAGAGCAGAGTTCATAAAAACTGGTCACAGCTCAGTGGACACACAGCTAGATTTACAACAGAATATCTGAATATAATCTCCTCATCTGGAGCTCTGGGACATCCAGTTACCAAGCCTAGTGAATTTGAGTTCACCAACTAGTGGAGCTGAGCCTGTAGGTTTCTAGGAATGCAGGGGTTTACCTCCACCAGGGCTCCATTGTTGGGGTAGAATCTGGTCTAGGGTTGTCCACTCAGAAAAGATACATCAAGGTTGTCTCGTAGAGACAGATAAGGCGTCTCTCACAAATAAGCCTATTCTTCCATGGCTTCCACAGCATTACCAACTACAAAGAATATAAATGTATTGCTTGAATATTAATAAGATTTCCTAATTTTCTCTTAATTTTCCCCTCTACCCACTCCCACCAATTAAAATTCTATACTGGCCCACATTTAACAGGCACAGACCCTATATGGCCAACTTCCCTTTCTATTACCTCCACTCATCTACTGTTAAACCCATGGAAACTTCTGCCTTTAATTCCATTCTAGCTGTTTGCCTGCAGACACCGAGGAGTTGGACCAAGTTCGTTTGATAGATAGAATGTTTTTCTACGGACTATCCCCTACAGAAGATCAAAGTGGTTGCAAAATTAACATCATCATGTTAGAGATGAGTTGCAGAACTAAGATTATCATAGTGTTAGTAAAAATAGGTCAGCTACACATAAATGTGTGAATTTTCCCTCCTCTGAACTGTAGCGTTTTATTTTTATCTCTCATATGGCACTTAACACTTTCTACCTTGCATTGTAGTTATTTGTATGCATGTTTTATATCTCCTCTACCAAGATTATAAAAGTTTTTTCTTTGTGTACCCTACAGCACTTAACACGGTGCTTTGCACATAGTAGGCACTTGCTAAATGTTGACTATTCAGTAGAACTCTAAAAATAACAAAGTAAGGAAAACAATGTTTAAGAGATACTTTTATTTTTAAAAAATTTGGCTATTGAATTGAACTTGATTGGAACATTTGAATTCTGCTTTTCTGCTCTCCATTCAGTGGAAGTGGAGGAAGCTACCGCTATACTTCTATACACATGCACACCCAACCATGTACCCAGACACACAGCACTCCACCTGTACAAATTAGTTTTGCTTTTCCAGGGTGTTCTACCTCCTACTTTCTATGTAGACTCCTTCATCTCCCCGACACTTGTTTCCTGTTGCCAAATTTTTTCACTGGATAGCTCCTAACACCAGCTCCCACTCCCACTGCAACTCAAGTCCATGATTCTTCCTTCTGAAAGCTTTCCTTATGCCTCTAAAACCACCCCACTTATCTTGCGGCTTCCTTTGTCACAACACATTTCATGCTGAGTTTCCTCTGTATTGACTCAGAAGCTGGTGAGAATGGATCTGTGAGATAAGAGAGAGATAATTCAAAGGTCCTTTTCCAAAGAACTGAGGAAACCAGAGACAGCCTAGCTAGCAAAGGTCCTGAGGTCTCCATGGGAATTTCCTATTTATGAACTTGTATGCATGGTGGCCTTTGTGTAAGAGCAGCTTATTCATAGATAAAGAGCTCAACTGACCCAAACCCTGTCTTTTTTTTTTACCTGTTTTATAAATATAAAACATAAATAATTCAGAGTAGATTTCATTCACAGTCTATAATGAAGGTTTTTAAGTTTTAAAAAGATTCGATACTGTAAAATATTATGCATGCATCCAATGGCCTGATGGTACAAGATGGAGAAATTTATTATTACTTTTTAGTAATAACTTTTTCTTTATTTGTAATGATTATTTCAGCTAATGATAACTTTATCCTGAAGTAAGGAAAGAAGTGGAAGTTCAGAGCCTCACAGACAAGAAAACATACTGTTTGAATTGAGTTTACCAGAAGGGGAGGAAGCTCATTTTATCCAGAGCAAGAAGCATGAGCACAAGTTTAGAGACACAAAAGTATGTGCTTGACTAGAAAATCAGGGCTTGTTTGTTAAGGTCAGAGTGCAGAAGGTAGATGTGCAAGAAGTTCAGTGTATACAGGAGATGCGGTTGGCAAGATTGCTCAACTTGAAGTTATAAATAGCCTAGAATGCTAAGCAAAGAGACTTGAACTTCATTTTGCAGGTTTCAAGGAGTCATGGTCAGTTTCCAGCAGGAAGACACATAACTCAATCTGTAACTTAGAGAAACATCTTGGCTGACAAGCTAATAATGAATAGAAGAGAAAGGCTAGAGGCAAGAAGATCTAGTTTTGGATGACGTTTCTATCATCTGAGTAACTAATCTCAATAATTTAATAACCACATACCTGTAAAGTTCAATATAAATGGTTATTTAAAACTATTACCTCAATACAATTGAATTCAATAACTTTTAAGGCAGCAGATATTGATGCACTTTTTTTTTAACTTAACACCAAGTAATTCAGGTAAAATTTATATATAGTTTGACCACAATGGTCAAATCTACTAATAAGTTTTGTTTTCCTAAACTTAACAATATGGATTACAGCTGCAACCCAAGGAAAGTGACCCAAACCTTGTTGCACCTGCTAGGATGCAGTAAGGCTAGTAACTGAACAAAAGAAAAGAATTTTTTAACTAACCATATAAAAAGTCCTACTTATTAGTCAAACTTAGGATCTAATTAAATTCTATACATAGCAATTTAATGTTGTGATTGAAATGAAGTTCTTGGTCAATTAAGAAGTATTTTACTATTAAAAGGAACACAAATTAAAATATTTCTTTTAAGTCATGTTCTATATTTGTAATTTGTATTTAACTAAATTGATTCTGTTCAAACCTCCAAAATAAATTTTGATTATGGTTAGGAAATTTTATAGAATAAGATAACTTTTTCTTTTTATCTACTAATCTGTGAGACAATGACCCACAAATACAAGGAGGGGCATACAGCTCTGCACCTCAAGTCAGTGAGAAAGGGAGAGACTTTGTAAGCACAATAATGCAAGAAAAGTGTACAGAAAGGAGGTCAGTCTTGCAAAGGCAATCAGCAGTTTGTTGTTCCTAGCACTATCCCTAGGTATGGGAACATTTTTCTACTTGGGAAAGATGTTTCAAGCAGTCATCCCTATCTCTTTCACTTTCCCTTACTACAGATCGTGTATCAGTGTCGAGCTAGACTTTCACTCCCAAACTCAAAAAGAGAAATCACCGTATACATGTGCTAGGAAACCCATGTACCAGCTTTTCACTAGGTAACTTTTAGTACAAATTTTTATGCCAATTTTTAAATAAGGTTTACTAAATTTTCAGTTGGTGATCCATTTGAGTATGAGATGCATCAGTCATACTTTTTAACTTCAGTAACTGGAACATCTTCCATAGTAATTAAACCTTAAATCTGCCTGTTGGTGGCATGGGATTAAAGAAAGGAGCCTCAAACCAGAAACATTTTATTCACTACATGGAAAACAACTCATTCCAGGAATTATTCTTTCTTGGAGAAGTTAAGGAAACCTATTATCACAGTATTCTGCTTGTGTCTCAGATAGCGTTGTTATTAAAGACAAAATTTCACTGCAAACTAATTTCAGGGTCTCTCAAGTCATAATTGATGGAAGTAACCTTGAAAATATTTCCAGAGTGAATTAAGCCCATGTGTCATATTTTTCCTTAAGCATCTTCCCATTTTAGTCTATAAGAACCACGCTCCTATAAAATCTGTTCTTTGAATCCTCCATAGATAATCAGTTTACAATTTTATGGGACAGAATAGTAGCCTATATAGTACAACACTGATAAAGGCAAAATGAGTTAATATTTATTGGATGATTCCAATGAGCCAGGCATTGCTCTCAATGTTGGGAAAAGATGGCAGTGTGAATATAACATAGCCCCCAATTTGATGGCTTATATACTATAATTTCTTGAAAAATAAAGGCTCTATGAACATGTTATCTTAAACTGTCAGGAATTCTCAGTTAGAGGTAACCACTCATAGAGTTGTGAGGTAGACATTTGGAGGAAGACTCTTCCAAGCAGAGAGGATAAGAAGGACAGATTTAGTGGCAGGATACATCCGATGTTGTAAGGATCAGAGGGCTGAATGAGTATTTCTGAGGGCGAGGTCCCCAAGGAAAAGAAAGCACCCAGAGCTACAGTCAACAACACCAAGGACCTTTATTGTTCAGCCAGGATATACTGACCATTATCAAGCTTACATTCTTATATACTTTCATAACAGTGCAGCACATGCATCGTTGTCTATGCTAAGTCATGCTTATGTAAATGTATCCCATTACTAAGCACATGTGCTAAACAGTGGGGTCATATCCTTATGGGTCCTCAAATGCCCAGGCTTTGAAGCAATCTGCTGTGGCTACCCACCAATGTATTCAAGGAGTACCAATTGAGCTACTAGCGTCAGAGAAGGATGGTGAAGTATGGTTAGGAACAAGACAGAAGGGAATGCTGCCGGGTACATGATTACATTTGGTTTTGTGGGCCTTGGTGAAGACTGAATTTCATTATCTGTGAAACAAGAAACCATTAAAAGTTTTGAGTAGGGAAGTGGCGTCATACATTCTTTAAATTTATTCATGTGAACTCATTTAATTCATTGGGCTTCTCATTAACAGAAAAAGTCATATCCCATTTTCACATGCTCAGACGGTGTCTCTACACAAGAGAAATGTTATAAATAGGGTTTCTTTATTTTCTCGTTTCCTATTTTGAAGCTGAGAAGATATAATCAAAGATAAAGTACAGAACTGGCCAATTAGTAACCACAAGAAAAACATAGAACCCTTGTTGATTCATACATGGGAATTGCTGGAAAGCAGAAACATCACAGTATAACTGTTTTGTCTTCTAGATGCTGCATTACTGTGGTCCAAGCTCTCTACCCCAACCCATAACGTATGCAGCAGTGGGCAATTTGTTATCACTGAAAGCTCTAAAAGGTTCGCCATCACTGCCCCAGAGTCATCTATCTATAAAGGAATCAGATAAATACAAGTCATGCATTACCAGTATAACTGAAGACTAGAAAAAAAATTAATAGTTAAAATAACTAATGGCCATAAAGGAAGGAGAAAATTCATAATGGATAGGTGTTTTTAACCCATTCAGAAAAGCCAATGAGGAGCCCTCAAACCTGAGATTAAAAGGTCCTTAGGCTGTAAGGAGCCACTGAGAACTGTAAAGAATGGAGGGGTGGTTTTATAATTCCCACATAAACCTTCTTTTCCCAGCATAGTTAAGAACAAGTTAAAGAAAGCTTTGTCTGAATTCCCTGTGTGCATTTGACCAGTCAGCACAAAAATGTGTTGCGATGTGTCCCTCTCTTCCACTTTTACAAATATGGTACATCTTACTTTCTTTTGCTGATTAAAAAAAGAAAATAATAAAAAAACTTGAGTGAAAATATTTCCTGGAGCCAAACGTGATCATACTGAGAAGCTGATCAGGGTGGTGAGCCATAAGTGGTTGAATGAAGGCTCTTGCTCTGCCCTAACCAGTGAAGCTAGACATCATGAAGGACAGTTTGGATCTATAAAGACAGAAAATCATTTATTTTGGCTATATAAAGAACAAAGGCATTTAGTGTAAGTTTAAAGACTAATGCGATCAAAAGAAAATTTGCTTCTTTGTGACAAAAAGAAGTTTGCTTCTTTGTGAAAGAAAAACAAACAGATAGATCATCAAGACATAATTAAGAGAATATAATCCCGGCAGGCCAAATGAGGGTTACAAAGTACAGAAATAATTCAGTACTGAGAGTAACATTTGTAAGGACTTTTAGAGAAGAGAATAACCCTGTTGCCTCAATGAATGCAGTTTAGTCAAGGCTTAGAAATTACTTTGTCAGCAAAATGATTTTGCCTCTTTCCAAAGAAGCAATGCATAAAAGGAAAGAGGACTCTTGCTGAGGTAAATTGTCATCTAGTTCCAGGATCCAGGCAGAGAAAATGTAATGAAAATCAAATGTATTTAGAGGCAAAAATATACGGTATTATTTTCTAAAGTGGGCCAAGACTGTATAGCACAAATTCACTAGAAAATTCTGAAATGCTCTAAGAACTCTCCAAAGAGCCCCGTGGTCCCCCTCAGACAATGACCGTGCCTCCGGGAGGAAACGTGTTCCATGAGCACGATTATTGAATTTACTCAAGGCAAACTCTGAAGCAGTTTTCCCAGCCATGTGGACGCCTTCTGCCACAGGACAACCACTGGGCCCACATGCTCCCATTTGAAGGGGACCTCAAAGGCTTCCTACTCTTCCGATTCTTGTGTAATTGGGACAGGGCCTCTGCTGGGACCTGCTGGGACATTCTTCCTCCCACTGTATTTGAGGCTGGAGTTACTTCTTAACTAAGCTTTTAAGAACTCAGTCAAGAATTTTGCTTCTTCCTTTAGATTTCACCGCCACCACAGGTGAGCAGCTGCCAGTGATTTGGGGACAGAAACCAAATGGCTTTGCCACCCCAAGGCTGGGTAACCTATTTCAGGAAATAAATCAAAAGTTGCATATTTATACTTTATAATAAAGAAAAAACCTTAGAATAACTTTACAAAGATAAATAATTAACAACTATGTAAAAGTCAGAGTTTAGCAAATAAATATCAAATCCTATGAGGCCAAGAATAGAGAACTAGTCAGTCTCACAGCCCTGCATTGCCCCAGGAACAATGTGAGATGCCTTCTCTGCCCCCTCTTGACAATTCTGTTGGCTTCTGAATGCGCTGATAATCAAATCTCCTCTTTTTCAAATGGAAACCAAGATTTCTTCCACTTAAAGTTTCCAGCATGTTGATTTGATAACATTCAGGAAATCACCATTTTCTGGTCTCCTTTTTTACTATATGTAAAACACAATTCATAAATTTGGCTAAAGTCAAAGTCCTCTGACAAGGATTGATGACAAAAAATCCCAGCAGAGCATTTCTCCATATAAATTATTATGTAAATTCCTGAAAATATAAGTATATGTAAATAAATATGTGGAAAAGAGATTTAGATTTATTGACTTTTCTTTCAGCATTTATTTATGGAGCATCCAAAATTAGATAAGTTTGATGAATTTAGTGTTCCTGCTCCTGAAACATATGCTATAAAATTGGATGATTTGGTAGTAAAATATTACACGTGAATTTTCTAATGTAATTTTTAAAGTAGTGGCCACATATCAGGATCCATTTTTCCAACTATATGTGTTTTCTTCTCTTTGAATTGAATATTTGTTTCAAAATTACCTGACCTGTCTGATATATAAAAGTCATGTTTTTTAAACTCTTATGTTAACAGTGCATATGTAGTGAGTACAAATATAATTATAAATGTACTTTTAATTCTATTCTCCTTACTGGACTACAGTATTTGTAAGTAATCTATTCCAAAATCAAAGATCAACCCAAATCCCTTCTACCAACTCTGGTCCTGTTTTCTAAGTATTTATTTAATGTCATTGTTCAGTAAGGGACCTAGAGACCTTTCACTCTAGGTGGAAAGAAAATGCAAATCTGTTAGTTATTTGCTGAGGTTCCTAAGGACACTGAAAACACACAGGCACTTGCAACTGTGAATTTCCCAGTAAATATAAAATCTTTGTCTTCTGGAGTATTTGCTTAACTGAACAAAGTTTACACAGCCTGAAGAGGATTAGCATTAACAATAACAGAAAATTAAACCTTTGACATTCCTCTAGTTTATTTGTGGTTATTTCCTCCTTTCTCATATTGATTTCCCCATCTCTATCAAAAAAAAAAAAAAACCAACACAGTGTTCACTGAACCTTCTGGACATTAATGATTACAATTATATTTATTTTCTTTACTGCATTCATTTATTCAGAAATATTTTGTATTAAAAATGGGCCAGGTGCTATGTCACATACTAAAAACATGATAAATTAGGGGAGGAAAATACACACTAGTCTAGCCTTTACAATTTTATATTTTGTGAGTGTGAGACATAAATGCATAAATGCTGAGCTGTAAGTATAATATAAATTCTATGCAAGTGCCATAGAGTCCAAAGTAAAGAGCTATCAATTCTGATAGAGACAGTCCAGGAAGAATTCAAGAAGGAGCTGAAATCAGAGGTGGGTTTAAAGCATCAATAAGCATTTGGTGATCCAAAGTATGAAAAAATTTCCAGCAGCAAAACACCTTACCAAAAAAAAAAATAGAGGTTCAGTGTAAAGTATGTGATATTCCTCGAGTCAGGCAGTGATGGAAAAATGAGTGGCATGGAAGAAAACAACATTATAATATTTGGTAGCATCAAGTTTACAAAGCTGAGGCTCACTGCTGTATATATAGCATAACAGATTTAAACATTTCCCTATTGGTTGAGCTTTTAGACTATTTGCAGTTTCTCACAAATACTAAGCTGCAATGAATACCTTTCATCACATATCAGTAAGTACATCCCTTGGTAGTTTTAAAGGTGAGATTTAGCAGAAATGAAATGAATAAAAAAAAAATGGTATAACTATTTAAGTGTTCTGCTACATTTGTCTCATTCATTTTTAGAAAGATGCCAACTCACCAGTAGCATGTAAGAGAACCCTTTGCCAAATCTGAGTGCCATCACTTAAAAAAAAAAAAATATTTGCTAACTGTGTGAGTGGAAAATGAGATAGAGTTCACAGCATTATCAAGGCCATGATTTTGAATTTAATTTTCAAGTTAATGAGAAACCCACTGAAGACTTTTGATCAAGAGAGAAAAGTATCTGGATCAGCCCTTTGAAAAGATTAAATTTGGCAGCAAGGCCTAGGATGTGATGGAATTGGCTTTGCTTGAGTACCCACCCCATTCTGGAGGACAGGAGGTTGTCGAAATAGACAGGGGCAGCACCATCCAATAGAATTCCTTACGATGACAGGAGTGGTTTGTATTTTCTCTGCTTCGTGTGATGGCCACTAGCTATGTATTGCTTATAAATATTTGAAATATAGCTAGTGCAGCCTAGGAACTAAATTTTGAAATCTAATTGAATTTAAATAGACACACACAGCCAATGACAACTGTGCTGGACAGCACAGACCTAAGAGCACCAGGTACTCAAGACAGAAAATCATCAAACCGAAAGAAGAAAGCAAAAACAGACTGAGTGAACAAATTCTGCAACTATTTGGATGTGCAAGATGAAAAGGAGGGAAAATCCTAACTTAGATTAAGATGTAGAACCACAGAAAAATGAAAGATAGCCATGTCCCCTATGGAGCCTGTGATACAGAAAAGATTCAGAGGAAATAATGAGAATGGGTAGGTCTCTCTCTCTCTCTCTCTCTCTCTCTCATCTGTGTGTGTCGTCTTCCTCTCCTTCTCTCTCCCTGTGTGGGTATTTGTCTCCTTCTTTATCAATAGACAGCTCCTAAACTTGTCACCAGGACATAGGAAATGACAAAAAGATTTAAACTGAGAAGGAATCTGGTTTCATGCTTTTCCTAGCTTTATTGATCTATATAAAAATGTGATAAGCCGTTGGATCTTAACCTATATATCAGACTACAAATACAAGCTGGTACTTCTCGCTGTCAGAAACTCTGATGAAAAGAAAACTGTCCTTCACACCATAGAAAACTAATTGAATTCTGAAAGAAAGATAAGTATCCTGCTTCCACAGCTTAAAAGCAACATGTATTTGTGAGATATTATGGGTCAAGCTATAACAGTAACTATGTGATAAAAATGTAACTGTAAATGTAATTTAAAAGAACAAGATTTAATGAGGGTTGTAGACTCAGCCAAGCAAGCCAACGTTGCATAAATAAAATAAAAACAATCTCATCAGGCTATTAATTAAATTTCAGCTGCTGGATAACCTATGGTGAGTGTAAGGAAGGAATTCATTTCTCCCCTCAAATTTCATGATTGATGCTTCTTCACCTTTAAAGCCTCAGCTTATATTCTGCCCTTCTGAGAAGACTCATTCTACACACTTGTTTTCATGTAATTAATTTCAACACCACTCTGCTGTTTTCACATGAAATTCTCATCATATTATTTATTGATAGTATTTTTCAATTTTGTCTGTCTCTCCATAAAGTCAGCAATCCACAAGAATCCATTTTATTAATTACTGACTATTCAGAATCTGAGATAGCTTCTGTTGTGCAGGAGGTTCTCAGTAATTTTGTGGATGAATGAGCGAATGAATGCATGAGATCACAGTATCTGCTACACGAGGGACTGAAAAGTCAGTGAACTGAGAAAAAGATGACACCAAGATCAAAGTGAGCTTTCGCAAGCCCACCAAATAAATTCTCACTTCATCAAAGCAAGAACAGGCCCCATTGGTCCAATATGGGCAAGCAATGGTCTTGCCTTCTGAATCATGATTCAGTCACAGAGGGCTCTAAAACATCTCCAAGAAAAGACCTGCAAGTAAGAGAAACTATTCAGCACATGTGCTGATCTCATAGGGTGGCTATTTATCACGAGATTTTCATTCCAAATTGAAAAGAAAGCCTACATTTGCTAATTATTAAGCTCAAAGAACACAGGTCATCAGTATAAAAGTGAGCATAGATGTAATAGTCCTGATCTTTTTAGTTTTGTGAGAATTTTTAATCCACACCACTCCTTCAAGCACAGTAATTTTCTACCTCATCAAGATCATGCTTAGTCAGATATTATTGCTATGAGAGGAATAGAGACAAAGCATATCCATGTGTGTATATCTGTCTAAACCCATCTGATCTGAAAAGTATGGATTCTGAAACTATTATTTTGAAGTAAATCTTTGGGAGCTTCTTGCATGCAGCCATGGTATTTTCCCTTGGGTGTAACAAAGTGAGTAGAGCGAAGCACTCCTGACGTGTGGTAGCTGAGTGACCTCCCCGCTCAGCCTCGCTGTTACTGTGAGCTGTTCTGCTGCCCAGTCAGGCCATTTTGCTCTTTTACCCACAAGTGGTTTCACAGATCATTATCAGGCAAAGTCACTGAGGCCAGGCCGTGACAAAGTGAGATGAACCCAAGTTCGCTGTGCAGCTCACAAAACAAAAAACCTTTCTTTCCTCATTAAATGCTACTTCCTCACCAATTAGGACTTGGTCCTCGGGTAGCCTGCCTGTCCTATCAGAATGAGGGAGTGCCCCATTGTACAATTTCCCCATCTCCTACAGACCAAGTTCCACTTTCTTAGAGCCTCCAAAAGTACGAACCAAGGTTCAAATTCCATCTCCTAGCTCCTCCCAGCAGAGAAGGCCCATGGTTGATATTAAAGAACAATTATGCAAGATGTCATTGAAGACTACTTACTGCAGAGGGAAGAGATTGAATTTAATCTGGTAAAGCAAAGGGCAGGAGAGACGTTCATTGGTGGGTGAGCTGGTAGAAAAGCACTGAAGGACTTTGAGGGGAGGAGGAGCGATGTGATTAGGTCATTAGTATTCACCAGTGGTGCTTATTAAAGTTAACCTTCTACCTCCCACCAAGACCAATAGACTCTGGGTTCTGTTTGCTTCCATGGCTACACAATAAAGAAATGTCTGCCAGGCTCTTGATGAAGGCGTTTGAGTTGTGAAACCATTAAGAGGCTGTGAGAAGACTTATTTCTCAAAGGATAGGAGAATTATTAATGGCAAGTCTTCTAAATAGGTACCCTAAGAAAAGAAGGTCAAGGGCCTGCAGTGAAAGAGAATTGTGTCTCAACCAAAGAGAAACTTCGGGCCCTTTTGGTCATTTGTTCCCTGTGACATGTGTTCTCTCTCACCACAATTAGAAACACATAACTTGTTAAAATGCAGATGCATCCTTGGTGGTCATAGGCTGAAAAACATTGACAAAGTCAAGAAAAATTCCATTTCTGAATTTGTTTTGTCAAACTGAGATTTGTTTTCCACTTGTGATTGACAAAATTCATTCTCAAATTTAAGGCAAGTTTTTCTGAATGATAGTTAGTGTAGCCTCTTGATCCCTTGATGAATTTATTACAAAAAGAAGCAGCACTTGTATCTCTGTCCTGGATGGCTGGATGTCATTAATCCCTTATTGGTAGAACACATACTTTGTTATGAAACAAACGAACATCAGCTGTTCCATGGTGTCTGGACATCAGTTTCTACCCAGTGATCACTGACAAGAATGTGATGAGCTCCTAAAATGCTGAATTCTTGTTAAATGCCTCATAAATCTGATTTAAGAAAACATCTACAGATGTTTTGTACCCAAGAGTTTAAAATGGAACAACAGGAATTCAGATTTTTTTTTAATACTCAATTTATTAAGTACCTAAACCTGACTGAAGAGACTTTTGGTTTCTAGGTCCTACCCAATTTTATCAGGGTTTTAAATTTATAAAGTGTCAGAAATAGTAGGACCAAAAAAGTTTAGATCTAAGTCAGAGGTCTACAAATTACAGTTCTTAGACCAGGTCTGGCCTATGCCTATTTTGGTTAACAAACTTTACAGGGAACGCAGCTATTCCCATTAATTTAAGTACTGTCTGTGATAATTTCCAGACTATATGACAGCATTGTGATAAGACCATTTTGACTGCAAAGCCTAAAATATTTACTATCTCGCTCTTTACATTAACAGTGTGCTAACCCTAGATCTGGGTTAACAAGTAGAAAAATAGTTTTCCAGAGACTTTCTTAAATTTTTTAAATACAAAAACACACAAATTATGCCTTATGATTGTAACTTGTGCAATGTTTCAACTTCATTTTTGTTTTGTTTTCCATACAGGGTTTAAACACTGAGCCTCTTTTATTTTTAGATAGGGTCTTGTTAAATTATTAAGTTGTCCAAGCTCTAGATTCTCCTGCCACAGCTTCTTGGAGTGCTGGAATTACAGGTATGCACCACCAGACCAGAAACAACTTCTCATTTTGTGCCAATAAAATACACCTGCATGTACACAAATTATCATTACATCATTTGACACTACCAAAACAATGTCATTGTCATCCTTAGAACATTGCTTTATTCATTTCACTAAGATTAACAGAAAATGAGAATATAGTAGTGTTTTCATGATCCATTTCATGTTTCTGTCAAATTCCTTTCCTAGCCTGCTGCCTTTCCTTTTGTCTGTTAGACAGTTCCCATCAAACTCTTAAAACCAGTCTCTGTTTCATCTACAAAAACAATATGCTAAAGATTCCTATTTTTAAACCCTCCAGTGGCTTTCAGCATAGCATTTTTGTGACCTTGCATACCAAACTCTTCCCCTGAGTTTGCTGAGCTGTATATTCTGATTTCTCACTTAGCAATACATGAGAAAGAGGCAAATGCCAAACACAGGCTGTGGTATCACAGAGAGATAGTAATGTTAGCCAACGCCTCTTCAAATGTTTATTCCCTAATGAGAACAGGGAAGGAAGGCCACCCTGGAAGGAGGGAAAGCCACATCAAGCTGGTAGCTGTGGGTGTAGGTGCTCTAGCACTCTTTTCAGATCTTTGCCAAGTCTGGTTTCAGGACAGTTCACGTCCATAAGAATTTCAGACTGGCTGAGGTGTCTGCCTCCTGGTAATCTTCATTCACAACTCAAGAGAAAACACAGTGGGGGCCTCCAGCTTCTCCCTTAGGAAAGAGGAAACTGTCACATCACAGGTAAGAGAGGAAATGAAGATGCTGCTGCTCAGGCCACTGTGCCAGAGAGGAGACCTGTTGGGGAGGCAAGGGTTTCTTCTCCTCAGCTCTTTCCCTTGTCATTACTCAGTGACAGTATCTCACATAACTCTTCAAGGGAGTTGGAACTGGTGGAAAAGAAGTCCAAACCAGCCTGCTCTAGGCACACAGGGAAAGGACTAACGAGTGTAACAAGGCCTCTGAGATCACACCTGCCACTGCGCGCCTAAAGTCTGCCGTCTGCACTTCAGATCCACATGCCACCCTTCCATGGGGTCCCCTCTGCTCCAGAGCATGTGGACTACATCAAAGAGGGCTGCTGATGGCTGGCTGCAGAAGAGGTGAAAGAGCTTTCAGGTACACACTCTACTGGTGCTCTCAGAGGCCACAGTATGTAAAGTTGGAGCAGCCTGGGGGAGAGAGAGGAGTTTGTTCTGGTTGCCTGCTGAGTTGCCTGAGACTGGCTCTAAGATTTATCCAAAGGTCAGAACTCCTGCTGAGAAAGATAACTCTGTATGATTCCTGCCTCCTCCCTGCACACCAGGAGGAGGCAGAAGCCCACTGTCCTGGCCTCTCAGTGTGATCACTGTCCCTTATCCAGTATTCTTTTCTCCCTTTGCAAAGCATATCTTTAAAGAACTTCCTTGAGTTGTTCTAATTCAAGTGGGCCAATGAATCCAGACTGATTCAAAAAATCAGGTGACCTAAATTATGAAGTTTATACATTTGTCTGGAGTGGGGCTTCATAGAAACAAGCAAAGTAGCAGTGTCTCAATAAAGTAGAAAGAAGGAAATACCCAACCTTCAAGAGTAAGGATAACAACATTCACGTTTAGAATTTATTGACTCCTATTCTCTCTAACCCCTGAATCATTCCAACAGAAGTAATTTGCATGTTTAGAGAAACCGTTCATTCTCTGCAGCACCAAGAAAGCTGGTATGACCTCCACGGTAAGAAGATACTGGCTGATGCAAGAGTGAGGCACAGGAGGAACACTAAAACCATCTTGAGAGAAGTGCCATAAGTAGTAATGTTTAGCTTCTCTGTTCTGAAAAGAGAAACTACTAGATGTCTAAGACTCCTACAAGCATTAAGTATAGTCACCAAGAAATCAAAGGGTAGAAAGAACACAGTGGGAAGAATATCACAGTTACACTTATGTTGGAACCTACATAACAGTAGGTTGGTAAAATCAGGAACACCATATTAGTCCTGCCTAAAATTAGAGAATTATGAGAATTCAGCACTGAAGGGATTCAAAGTTCAAGTTCTCTAAGCCAACTTGTATGCAGATGCCATCTGCAGCAACTCTTGAAAGGTCTAGCCATTACTGGAAACCATCAACAAACGTAAATCCAGTGACAGAGAATTATGCTCTTCCCAGTGAAAGCTTTCCATTTTCTATCAACAAATTGCCAAAGGAAAAATCTGTTATGTATTGCAGCCTCGTAAACCACAAATACAGCTTGAATCTAATATCTTTTCTAATTCTTCTGTATGAGTTAAATTACTCTCAAAATCTTTTTTCCATCACCCTGCATAACACACACACACACCCCACATGCTCTGTGTATACATTTTCCCCTTTCCTCTTCTCTCAATGGAACACTTGTTTCTTCACCTTTTCCCCATATTTTTCTTTAATAATTTTCCCATCCTGATTTTGCTCTTGAGATAGTTTCCAGTTTATCACTGCCTCCACCAAAGCAGCTAATCCCATCTTATTTTTTATTCAGTTAGTGTAACTATTCTGGGACTGTGTTAAAATGAAAGCGATCAGAATTCTATTATCTTTCATATTATCTATCTGCCCAGGTTCAATCTATCTATTAAATATCACTCTTTGAATACAGCCTTTCAATTAGAGAGAAGAGCAAGTCTAAGAATGAGAGCCTATTTTTGTTATTTCCTTTACATACTCAGAAAGGTTTAAGCCACTGGAACTAAATGTAGAAAGGGAGATAATGGCACTAGATCATGGAAACTCTTCTGGGACCCACATTGGAATGCTTGATCATACAGGTACAGGAAGGAAGGTAGGAGGAGGGAAGGAGACCAGTGAGATGCACCTGCCCCCACACATTTTATTTCCACTTCACCTGTCACTCAGAAACACCTGAACCTCCCTCACTGCCTATGCCAGAAACAGGTGGATTTGCTAAGATATCTATGTATTACCTTTCTATAAAAAGTATTTAAAAATGTTACATATTTCCAACTGATTCCAAAAAGACCTGGAGTTTTAGAGACGTAAGCACTATAGAAATACCACATAGAAGACTGTCAAAGACTGTGTGTCTGGTGGTTTGCATGATACAGGTTCTTAATGGTTTCACAAAGTCAGGTCTTCTTATAAGAGCAGAAGCAAAATCCCAGAGAGGTTGCTAAAAGTCCCTTGGGAGGTGTGCCATTCTGCATTATAAAAGCTGACAGAGGAAAAGACAGTGTGTTATGAACTAAGATTTCAGCTATCTTCATTAGAATGAAGGAAGCTAGTATGAATACAGTTTCTGAATCTCCAGAGGAAAAAAAATTCATGCAGGAAATAAGAACAACTTTTATAAGGTGAGGCTTCAACATACATTCTCACTTTTTATAAGCTTAGCCTTGGGGTGACATGGAAGTCAGAAAACACTTCCAAAATATAAGTGCTAATCTGTGTATTTACTTAAGGCTTAGAATTCAACAGGAAGAATCTGACAGAGGACTTACTCTGCTGCATAAAACAATTAGATAATGAGCTTATTATAGATCCTTTGTGAAATCCTTAGTCATAATCCTAGAGATATTTGTAATTATCAAATTATACCTTACCCTTTATAAGAAGAATTTGAAACATTTTATGAAAATATAATTATTTTCTTAAAAAGATTGTGCTCCTGTTGCTTAGTAAAGTTACAGAATTCAGAGAAAGATAGAGTAAGGGTTAAGTCATTAGACCAAGCAAAGGCAGATGATTTAAAGCTGAACTATAAATTTAAATCTGGGATTCTTGATGGAGGAAAATCAAGAGAGAATGCCACAGGTCTTGGGATTTCAATCCCTATAGATTTCAATAGATTTCAATCCCTATCAATAGTGCCTGGGATTTCCCCCAAGTCTGTCTCCAGACTCTTAAGACAGAGTGCAGTAGAAACTAGTTAAGGCCTGGGAACACCCATACATAAATCCCCAAAATAACTGTATGGGTTAGGGTAATATAGGGAAACAGAATTGATAAAATAAGTTTTGCAAGGGGATTTATTAGGTAGGCTTGCAGAAGGAGCCACAATGGCTGTTCACATGTGGTAGAGACAAAAGTTCTAATAACTAATCAAAACTTAAAGCTGCAAATCAAGAAGGAAGGATCAAGGATGCAGCCCCAGTCCAAGCTTGAAGGCCTGGAAGCTCCCTGGAAAGTCTGCATTAGAAGGATGAAGGCTCTGAAGGCCAATGTCCACAGGCAATGCCAGGAGAAGACACTGATTCAAACAGCGCAGAGCTGTTCAAATAGTGACAACTTCTTCCTTCTTTTATTACTTCAGGGCTGTAAGCCCATTGGAGGACTCCATTCATTGGGCTGGGTCTTCCTCCCTCACTTTGCTGGTTTACGCATCTGCAGTTTCTGGAAACACCAAGACACACCCAGAAGTGTGCCTTACTAATCTGCTCTGCGTTTCTTTAGGCCAGTCACTGACTTATCACAATTATGAAAATAGTCTTAAATTATTTTTCAGGAAGTGCCTCTAGAATCCACTCAAGGATGACCTGAAACTGGATTTTCAAGACAGGACATAAACAGAAGCAGCCTGTTCCTCTGAAGATTATCATTTGTACATCACAAGCTCAAAATCTCCTGAACAGAATAACATAACTCATTGCAAAAAAGAAAACTACATTCCATGAGGAGGCTGATGACTGTCTAGGTCTGTGCAAAAGAACCTTATTTAAGACTTGCATTTCTCATCAATCAACAGGCATCTTTTCCATCTGCCTTACTCCCCACTTTTTTCCTGCCCCCCATTCTATTAGGAAGACAGATTTTCAGTTTGATCTCTTGTCTTATAGACAGCTAACCCTCAATAAAAAGGACTTTTTTCTTTTTGCAAAAACCAAATGCCAAAGTATTGCCTTCTATGCACATTGGGCAGTGAGCCATTGTTTGCTATTGTATCCAACTGCTTCCTTCTCTCAAACAGAGGCTTCCCTGTTGCTCTGACATGCTTTACTTGAAGTCTATAAGTACATATATTTGAAAATATGATTCTGGGAAAAATTCTCATGACCATATGTTTAAAACCATGGCAGATACTTAGGAGCAATACAGCTTTCAGGGTACTAAAAGCTACTCAGTTCCCAGAGTGTTTACACTCACGTGATCTTCTATATCATCTCCACAGTTCATGCAATAGGGATTGCGTGGGGATTTCTTACAGCATTTCTCATTGAGAGTACAATGCCAGAAATTTTTTTTATAACAACTCCAAGAGAGTCAAAATAATCTGATCCAAGGATATAGCACTCAGATAACTGAGCTTGAGAGAAGGATACAATTTTAAATACCTGGATCTTAGGGAATATTTAGGTAAAATGCGTATCTCCCAGTAGTCTTCCCTTATTTCTCTTAATGAAACTTTTAGGCTGATACATTTGACTCAGTATTACCTAAGAAATGACATCCTAAATTACTTATAGCTGTTTATCCTGCAGTAAAAAGGAGGTTCCCATACTGTATTCTAACAGTCTAAATTGGAACATATGGCTGAAGCGATGCCCCTTTCACCTACACACTCCAACAGAGAACCCACATACCTGGGCACCCCAGGCTTTCTCAGGAAGTAGTTAGGATTCATCTGTATTACTCCTTAGATTGAAATTGACCTGAATGGAAATAAAAATCACATTAATATTTAAATGGAGTGGGTCCTTCATAAAGTTTCATTCTAGCTAATTTATTCTATAAATTTTGGCCAAGCAGAGTATTGAATAGAAAAATGTGATGTGGTTACTAATAGGATTAGAGGTCAGTGGGGCTACATGGCTAGTCTGTAAAACACAAGAAAAGGAGAAGCGTTAACTTATGACAGTAGAGTGTATCCCAAAACACAGAGCACAGCAACATTGTAGAACTACGTACAGTTACACCAAAACCTTAATAATAGAGGACAACTCATCTAAATAATGACATAAAATGTCACAGCACACATATAATGATGTCCATATGCTTGTGAAAGTCATAAACTCCTCTTTTTTAGAAGATTAAACAGGAACTTTAGTAGTTACTGTTGGCTGTCCAGCATTTTCCCTTTTTTTTCTTTCTTTCCCCTTCTGACATAGCCCCCACCTGTGATATGAGAGAAGAGTCACTGAATTTTTCTATAAAGGGACAGATAGTAAATGTGTTCAGCGTTGCAGTGTGTCATAATCTGTTGTAATGACTCAGCTCCACAGTTTTAATGCAAAAAGCGTTCATAAAATACATAAAGAAATGACTATGATGTGACCCCATAAAGCATTTTTATAAAGCCAGGCAGAGGGCTAAGTTGGACCCACAGGTTGTAACTTACAGGATCCTTAAGTAGAAAACAGAACTATCCATTAGAGCTTGGAATTCAAATGTGGCTAGAGACTCAAGATAGTCCTTTCCTTTTAATAGCAGTTACTGGAGATGGGCATGTAACCAGTTCTAACCAGAGTTCTAACCAGAAGCAGGGATGAGCTCCTTGAAAGAGTATCTCATTCTTAAGAAGCAACTATCAGATGAGACCATCTCTTGGTATTTGTTGTCTGTAGATAAGATGCCGAGAACTGCTGTTCACATCCTCCTCCCAGCCTGAACTTAGAGGCCACACAGTGAGGACCGCTGACCTGAGAACCCTCAGAGAAGAGAAGCCAGAGAACTGACTTACCCTGCCCTGGGAAGTCCTGCCTCTTGAATTCCTGTTAGTGAGATTAAAGATACCCACACTGGTTAAGTGTTTGTGAGTCATAACCTAACACACTTTCACAGAAAAAAAGAGGGGGACAGGATAGGAACAGTTAATTTTTCTTCTACTTAGATAAATCCAGTGTATCACTGGTTAATAACTTACATGTTTACCATCAAACATCATAGTTAAAAACATAAAATATGAATAACTAAGTAATTCTATTTACAACTTTGAGCATATCCTTTCATTCCAGATATCAAAAAGTATCCTTTCAAGTGAGAAAAATGTGAAAAGTAGAAAAATATGACAAAACATCATGAGAAAAAAATTAGTAGTTATAAATCATGACAATGTGCAATATCTCTGTTACATTCTAAGACAAATTAATTACGTATGTATGAAATTGAAAGTCAATTTTGATGAAAGTCTATTTCAGGAGAATGTCAATCTAGCCAAGAAGTTTATTATAAAACAATGAACACTTTTCAGTCCTTGGTTGTCTTTCTTTGGAAATTGTACCCTGTTAGAATACACTAGGTTTTCTATCATACTCTGAAAGCAACTGTCCTCTGTGGTATTATCACAAATATATGTCCCATTCCCTGAGCCCAACAAGAGGGTACTGACAGTGGATCTTTGCTCCTTTTCCTTGAATCTCAGTACAACTTTTTAACTGCTGGAATGGGTAGCATTTGGAAACAGAAAGGTTGCTTGACTTCAAAAATTAGTTCATAAAAGTCATTACAGTTTCTGCCTTTACTTCTTGGGTTCATTGTCTTAATGTAGGTTCTTGGCCTTAGAACCTCACCACCTAGCTGTGAAGAAGTCCATCCCACAAGAAGAACACACACACACACACACAAACACACATCAGTGTTCTAGCCTATGGCTGCAATTAGCACCAAGGCCAATAGTCCATTTCCACCAACAAACAGGAAGATAAATGCACCTTAGGAGGATGCCAACATCCCAGTTTTTACTGTATATATTTTTACTGTATATATTTTAGATTTACGACATGGTGTTTTGATATACACAGTAACATGATACTATGGATAAGCAAATTAATGTATCTGTCATCACACATTTTGCAGCTAAAAATCTAAATTCTAAGCAAATAATTCTGGTACAACTCAATCTCCAGCTTATGAGTCTTCTACCTGAGGCCTCAGATATCACGAAGCAAAGAAGAGCTATTCCTCCTGACTATTGTTTGAATTTCAGACCCATATATTCTGTACAGATAGTGATTGCTTGTTGTTGTAAACCACCAAGTTTTAGGTAATTTGTTAGATAGACAACTAATACAATCAAGTGGGTAAGATTTCTTATCAGATAAAACTATTCCAATGAAAATGTTTATTTCTTCCCCCATACCAACAGGCACTATTCTAATTTGGCCTATTTTTCTACTAAGGTCTCTCCAAATCCTCTCATCTTCTGCTGTGGACTTCCTTTCTGGCCATACCTGACCATCTCTCTTCCTTTCTTCCCCCTAGCTATCCTTCTCACAGGGGAGAAAGACAACATACTTCTATTTCTTCCAAATCCATTGCCATAAAATAATAAACTCTTTGTTCTGCTACCCTCAGGCTTTCCCTTTTGATTCTCAAAAGTCTGTTTAGGAAGTTTGTAAAAAACAAAACAAAACAAAAATCTGATTGTTTCTTGCTGTTTCCAGTTCCATAAAACAATCCTACATCACCCCAGGAGCAAAGTAGGTGTCTCTGCCTGACTGCAGGACAGGCTTTGAGAAGGAAATGCAAGGAAGGAAAACGTAGATGTTAATATTTCAGAATATTCTCTTGTCATATGTGGCCACTGTCACAAAGATACCAGACAAGAGGGTTCAGGTGACTCAGCACAAATGTTTCATGTGAAAATAGAAGCCAGTTTCATGTGAAAATAAAAGACATGGGCTATTGGAAAATCTACTCAAAGATAATAGAGGTCACCCTGCCTTTCAGTCAGGAGTTCGTCAAATTATCACAGTGTTTGGAAAACAGATTGCCTTGAAAAACCCTGCTGCTGGGGACAGAGAGAATGAGTTTTCAGGCAAACCAAAGAGGTCATGATAATGGCTTAATGGAATCATTTCCAAATTAAATTATAGTGTGCTAATTTACAATGCCTGCTAATTTAATCTGAACCATATGTGAGACTGGCAGATAAGTAAACGTGTTTCCAAAAAGGAAAAGAAAATCTTAGGTTTCAGGTGCAAATGTCTTCAACTGCATTACCAAGTCGTTGGTGACCACTTTGCTGGTGTCACACATGAAAAAGAAGGGACCGTGATGATCAAGGCTGTGTGATATTCAGGAAAATTTCACATGGTGATGCACTGCCACCGCCTCCACAACAGCAGAGCAGCACCCCACAGTTCCTTCAGCACCAGAAACAGCTGACCCAAAGCCAAGGAGGCAAACGCTGAGAATGAATTTAAAATAAGTCAACATACAAAATGTATTGGATGGGAGGAGGAACCGTGCAGGTTAGCTAGTTTACCCTCCCACTCACTTTCCTGTAAAACCTCCCTGACAGCTGGCCATTCCACCTGCCATGCACCTGTGCTCCTGCATAGACACCCACAGCTGCCCATTCCAGTTTTCACTCTTCCATCTGTAGAAAGGCTTTTCTTTAACGAGCTGAACACTCATCCTACAATTTCTGCTCTGTAGTCCCACACGAACTAAGGTAGATTCTGTATTTCACAAGGCATTACTTCAGTTTTGTGAATACTGTGGTTAAGTGTGAGCAAGAAAGAAAAGATAAGAAGGATCTGGGCAAAAAAAGTCGATCTATCCAATGGTCTGGGTCCCACACGCCCTATTCTGGATCAAAGTACAAAGACAAGGAAGCCAGTGAGTCAGTGGGGCTCGTTCCTAGGGAAGCATGAGCTCAGCTTGCTATGCCAATGTCCCCATGTCACTACCTCCTTCAGAGTTCATGAACATCATGAGCCAAGGGGCCTCTTGCTTAAAAGCAACAGTGGCTTTCCCCTACCACAGTGCTTTGCAAGAGTGGATGGGGCCCAGCTCCTCTGCAAGTATCTGGGTAAATGACTCTGCTAAGTATTCTCTCTGTGTGAACTTTTAAAATGCAATGCCAAGCAAATGTAGGCAGTTTTCTTTGTAATGGTGCCCAGATGTAGAATGCTATTCTTAATTTTTTTTTTTTTTTGCTTTTAACATGGCCCTTTCCCCCAACATATGTACCTTGAATTCCTTCTTGCTAAGCCATTGTTTATCTTCATAGCTATATTTTAACTCAGTATGACCCTTTTAAGAATAGAGTATTTTCCAAAGAAACCAATACTGAATTGAGGATTAGATGACCTTTTGTTGTTGTTATTGCAGTTGTTTGTACACTAGAATTAACACCACACTCGCACTTGGCTTTACAAATTCAAAATCTGAATTACCTCTTTGTTTTGCTGTTTTGTTCGTTTGGTAAGCCAGTTTTTTTATTCTTTAGTCCTAATGGTTAGTTGCCTTATTTTATTTTTTTTTAAATCAAGGATTAAAGCAAAAAGCAATGAGTATTATTTCTAACAGACTCTGTTTTTACTTTTCCCAGACCTAAAATATGATCATAGAGAGATTTGAATGGGTAAAACCTGTTACAGAAGGTAAATAGAAAATTTTCAGTGAAAGGAAAGAAACAAGCAAGAGATTACATTACATTCAAGTCTTTCTTTAAAAAATAATAATAAAGCAGGCATACAATAATTCACAAAAGTCGTGTGTTTGATTTACTCAACATCCCTGCAGTAACTATTTCTCATTAACTTACCAAAGTCAGCATTGCTCCTAAGGGGAAAAAGGAAAATTTGGCATATCAGGGAATAAATAGAACATTGTAGTATTATTCACAGAATCATTTTTGGGGCAAATGCAGCACTGTTTTCATGTCTTTGTATTCTTTCTAAGTCTGTGTTTGTCAATGTCAGTTCACCCCTCCCTTAAAACAACAGAGCTACAATTAGAGATGTAAAAACCAGTTTGTGCGTAATTTAAATGCTGCAAACTGGCAATCTTTTCATGAAAACCACAATTACTTCCATTCTCATGCACTAGTGCATCTGGTACTCCACCATTTTTGATCTGGGATTGCATATGAATTGATAGTTAATTTCACAGCTGGGGGGGGACTACATTTTTTGACAAGGGTGAGTTATTTGCTTTTCAGTTACAGCACATTGCCATGCTTATTTGACTAACGGCTTAAATTATACAACCAACTCAAGTAACAGTTCTTTTCTCTGCTTAGCTCAAATAGTTCTGCCTGACATCACCAATCTCAGGTGATTCTAAACTTTTCTCCATTAAGTCCCGCTGGGTTGAGAACAATCAGCTACAGGAGTATCAGGAAGGTGAATGATCTTGAATATCAAAAAGGAGAAATGTGGTTTCTGTGTGATCTATGTCTTGCCAACTCTGACCAAAAGTAAGATAAAAAGCATTAATGAAAGTAAACCCATCTTTGAACAGCCCCCAAGGAGGCCCTTCGCACTGAAGGGCACCTTCATTAAAGAAAGATTTACAAACTTCATAAAAGACATATATTTGAAACTCTTCAGTTTATACATGAAGAAATCACACATGGGGAAAATATTTGAATAAACAAAACCACAGAGATAATGAAAGCCTTTAGTACAACACTGATATGCAAGAGCATCCTTCAGGTTCATTCAAGAGGAAGTGAGCTTTAATGCAAAGGCATTAGTAATAGGCTTTCTATTTCCTCTTTAGAGTTAACCTTGATCTGGAAGTGAAACCTTTTGTCTTCACTGCTGAACACATATTTCTCTCTATGTTATATAGTCTCTATGAAAACCTTTTTTAAGATGTGGCTCTTATACTGAAATTCATTATCCCTGAAATGGACATTGCCAGAAACAAAATAGCTGAGAAAACTATTTATTTTTTGAGAAAACAAGTTGTTTCCATGGATCATAATGGTATTATAGGGAATGCTAGAATTTCCTTCCCAGCAGGTATTTTCAAATAGCAGAGATTCTCCTCACCAGAAAAAAAAAAAAAAACCAAAAAAAAAAAAAAAAACAGAGAGTTTAGGCAAAATCTGCCAACAGCAGAAAAGGAACTAAATCATTCCTTAAAATGTATTCGGAGACTATACTTTTATGCCTCTAGTTTCCAATTGCTAGTTCTTAAAATCAGGACAGTGAGTGCAAAATGTTATTTATTAGCAAGCTGTAAACACGAGCTGATTGGGCTTCCCATATATCTTAATATTTTCAGGTTTAAATTCTATAATTTGGACTCAAGACTGCATTATACCACTGTTCTGTCTCCATCTCTCACAAGGAGCTGTTTTGTGAGGAAGACAGGCTGACGCACATTGCAATGTTTTTCTGATGCACTGTGGCACTCCTTGTGCACAAGGCACAGCAAATGCTGGCTGACTGTGCAATAAACTAATAATAGTAATAATAATGATGATGATGATGGTGATGACATTTTTAAAAATAAATAAAAAAATTAAAGCTGAGATTTTTTAAAAAGTACAGTTTTTCCTCATACTGGGTATCTGGATCAGAAGGATGTCTACCTTTGATATTTTGAGTCAAATGAATGCTTAGTGAATCATATTGTTGGCAGTTAAAGTCTGATATAAAGTCCAACCTTTCCCATCAAATACTACAGAATTTTGAAGTTGAAGTATGAGCGTTACCATCCATCTCTTCTAAGCTTTTTCTCAGTGGGCTAGGCCCAGTGGTCCTCAGGATGTGTGTTTTTGGCAGAGGGATCCTTTCAGAACAGCTGGTAATTCAAGTTACATGGGTAGAAGCTGCAATTGGAAAAATGGAAGCAGCCAAAATATTCGTGATCCCAAAACCTAGCAGAGATCACTTTAAGATCTTCATGCACAAGATTCTCCAACTGCAGTCTGGTTAGTTTGGGAGTATAAATGCTTGACTCAACTCTTGATGTTTCTTGAAGAAACAGGCAATCAAAGCACTCAAGAATTAGAATTTCAAAGACTCAAAAATTATAATTAGACCTCATATTTCTACCTGGAATTTAGTCCACTCTCTTCTTCAAAAGGAATTAATCAAGAATCCAGGCCCGGAACCTCCCCCGTGGGCCCGCCCTACCACCAGGAACTCAGCAGAAGCCCACCTCAGGAGTAGTCTGCCCAGAACTACCACCATGAGCCCGGTCTGCCACCGGCAACATCCAGGAGGCCCGCCCAAGACTGAAAACTGCCCTGGACTGCTTCAGCTGGGCCCGCCCTCCCACCTGGAACGTCAGAAGATCTCAGCGGGATCCAGGTAGTGTGAGAAAATTTGGAACTTTGCTCTAATGTGGCGAACCTTGAACTACAGCAGATTGACTGTATCAGTGTGGTGACTATATCCCTAAAATAGAGGTGTACAGGGGATAAATAGGGCCAGTAGTAAAACTCCCTCCAACTAACTATAAGACTTTGGTGTGTCTGAAAACAGTGTGTGTGATCCCCTCCACACATAGAAAACACCAGGGAGAGTGAAAATGACAAAATGAAAAAGCAAAATGCAGTCTCAAATATATAGTTCACCAGCAGCAAGTATAGGAGACATTGAAATAGAGGACCCTAAAAGTAACACACCGGGAATCTCTGAAAAGATAGCAAGGGAAATAAAAAAACAACTGCATCATGCTATAGAGGAAATCAAATTAGAAGTAGTCTCCCATATAAAGGTAGAAATAACAACTTTAGTAAAGGAGTTGTTGAATGTGGCTAAAGAAGACCTAGAGAAAAAAGGACATGAGCATGGGAAACTGAAACTTTGAATGAACAATATAGAAAACAAGCAGAATTCATGAAACAAACTCAAAGAGACATCCAAGAAACAAAAAATTCTATTGAAAGCGTGCAAAACCGCCTAAAGGAAGCTGAGGATAGGATTACAGACCTTGAGGACAGTATCACAGTTAGTGATCAGGAAAGGAAAGAATTTTAAAAATAACAAAGCAGCATGAAATGACAATCCAGAAACTTGATGATGATGCCAAAAGCAACAATACAAGAATAATGGGCATTAGCGAAGATACAGCAGTCCATGCAAATGACACGTAAAGTATTTACAGAAATAATAGCAGAAAATTTCCCAAACATGGGGAAAGAATCTGATATGCAGATAAGTGAGGCATAGAACACCAAACAGTCACAATCAACATAAATCCACACCCAGAAACATAATAATTAAGACCTCAGACATACAGCATAAAAACAGAATACTAAAAGCTGTTAGAGAAAAGACACAACTCACCTATTAAGGAAAGCCCAGTAGAATCACAGCAGACTTCTCAGCACAAACTCTCAAGTCAAGGAGAGCTTGGAGTGAGGTATTTCAAGCCCTGAAAGAAAACAACTTCCAACCCAGACAGATGTACCCGGCAAAACTTTCATTCAAATTTAATGAAGAAGCAAGATACTTCCATGACAAAGAACAACTGAGGAAATTCATGTCCACCAAACCAACCCTTGAAAGAGTACTGAAAGACATATTAGACAGAGATAAAAATGACCATAATCCCCAAAACAATGCCAGAAAGAAGCCACCAGGTAGGATAAGCAATTAAATAAGAGGAAAAGTGAAAAGAAACAACTGGAACATAACATGGCAAAGTTGAGTGAGTACATATCAGTGATACCCATAAATATAAATGGCCTCAATTCACCTATAAAAAGAAATAGATTGACAGAATGGATCAAGAAACAGGACCCTACAATATGCTGTATACAAGAAACCCATCTGACCCAAAAGGAAACTCATAGATTAAAAGTCAAAGGATGGTAAACAGTATTCCGTGCAACAGGAACCCAGGAAAAAGTAGGGCTAGCTATGCTATTTGCAGACAATGTGAACTTCAAACCTAAAGTGATTAAAAGAGATAGAGGAGGTCACTACATACCTGTTAGTGGTAAAATTCAAGAGGAAGAACTAACAATTATAAATATATATGCATCAAATACAGGAGCACCCAACTATATAAGACAGATACTAATGGACATGAAAAACCAAATACACAAGAATACAATTATAACAGGATATTTTAACAGCCCATTGTCACAAAGAGATAGATCAACTAGACAAAAAGTCAGCAAAGAAATAACAGAATTGAATCATACCTGTGAGCAACTGGACTTAGTAGATGTTTACAGAGTGTTCCACCCAACCACATCAGAATACACATTCTTCGCAGTTGCACATGGGACATTCTCCAATACAGACCATATATTATCCCATAAAACATTCTTAAGTAAATGCAAAGGTATTGAAATCATACCATGCATAATATCTGACCATAGTGGACTGAAATTGGAAATTAATGGCAAGAGAAATTGTAAAACCTGCATAAATACATGGAAATTAAATAACAGCCTTCTGAACAGCCAGTGGGCTACAGATGAAATTAAAGAAGAAATAAAGCAAAACCTACAATTCAATGAAAATATAGAAACTACAAACTGTAATCTGTGGGATGCAATGAAGGCAGTCTTAAGAAGGAAATATATAGCAATAAACTGTCATATCAAGAAAACAAAATGAGCACAAATAAAAAACCTAATGCTCCATCTCAAGCTTCTAGAAAAAGAAGAGCAAACTAAACCCAAAGCTCATAGAAGAGAGGAAATACTAAAGATTAGAGCAGATTTCAATGCAATTGAAACTAAAAAAACAATACAAAAAAATAATGAATCAAAAAGATGGTTTTTTGAGAGAATCTACAAAATTGACAAACCCCTAGCTAATCTTGTCAAGAAAAAGAAAGAAAAAACCCAAATACATGCAGTAAGAACTGAAAAGGGAGAAATTACTACAGATCCCATGGAAATTCAAAAGATCATGAATACCTACTTTGAAAATCTCTACTCACATAGAGTGGAAAACACAGAGGAAATGGACAGATTTCTAGAAACATGAACTCCAAAGTTCAACCAAGAAGATATAGCAATTTTGACCAACCCAATATCAGCTACTGAAATTGAAAATGTAATTAAAAACTTACCAACAAAGAAAATCCAAGGTCCTGATGTATTCACAGCTGAATTCTACAAGAAGTTTAGAGAAGATTTGATGCCAGTACTCCTTAAACTCTTCAGTGAAATTGAGAAAAAAGTAATCCTCCCTAAATCATTCCTGGAGGCAAGTATTACTCTGATACCAAAACCAGAAAAAGATCCAACCAAAAAAGAGAACTATAGGCCAATCTCACTAATGAACATTGATGCAAAAATTCTCAACAAAATACTGCCAAATAGAATGCAGCAAATCATCAAGAAGATTATACATCATGACCAAGTGGGGTTCATTCCAGGAATGTAAGGATGGTTTAACATATGCAAATCAATAAATGTAATACACCACATCAACAGAGCCAAAAACAAAAACCACATGGTCATCTCAATAGATACAGAAAAAGCTTTTGACAAAGTCCAACAAATGTTCATGATAAAAACCCTTCAGAAAGTCAGAATACAGAGGGTTACCTCAACCTTATAAAGGCCATCTATGACAAACCAACAGCCAACATTATACTAAATGGACAAAAACTGAATGCTTTCACTTTAAAATCAAGAACAAGACAAGGATGTCTACTATCACCACTCCTTTTCAATGTAGTTCTGGAAACACTAGCCAGGGCAATCAGACAAGAGAGAGAAATAAAAGGAAAAGATAGGAAAGGAAGAAGTTAAATTATCACTCTTTGCAGATGACATAATACTCTATATAGAAGACCCAGAAAACTCCATTAAAAGACTGCTAGAGGTAATAAGCAAGTTCAGCAGTGTGGCTGGGTACAAAGTCAATGCTCAAAAATCAATAGCATTCCTGTACACAAACAAAGAACTCACTGAGAGAGAAATTATGGAAATATCGCCCTTTAAAATAACATCTAAAAATGAAATACTTAGGAATCAACCTAACTAAAAATGTAAAAGACCTATATGCTCAAAATTATACTATACTGCAAAACGAGATTGAAGAGGATATTAGAAAATGGAAGAACATTCCTTGCTCTTGACTAGGAAGAACCAACATTGTGAAAATGGCTATACTCCCAAAACGGTTATACAGATTTATGCAATCCCAATCAAAATATCATTGACATACCTCACAGATCTAGAGAAAACACTACTAAAATTCATTTGGAAACAGAAGAATCCTAGAATAGCAAAGGCAATTTTAGGCAACAAAAGCAAGGCAAGAGGCATCTCAATTCCTGACTTGAAACAGTACTTTAAAGCCACAGTGATAAAATCAGCTTGGTACTGGCAAAGAAATAAACCTGAGAATCAATGGAACAGATTAGAAGATGCAAGCACAACTACAAAGACACTCAGCCAACTGATATTTGACAAAGGGGCTAAATATGTCCACTGGAAGAAGGATAGTCTCTTTAATAAATGGTGTTGGAAAAATTGGCTCTCTACATGCCAAAGACTGAAACTAGATCCAAGCCTATCACCATACACAAAACTAAAGTCTAAATGGATCAAAGACCTCAATATTAAAACAGAAACACTAAATCTACTGGAAGACAAGGTAGGTAGAAGTCTTGGAGACATAGGGGTAGGCAGAGAATTCATGAACAAAATGCAAACTGCACGGGAAACACTTCAAAGAATCAACAAATGGGATCTTATATTATTGAAAAATTTCTGCACTTCAAAAGAAATCACCAACAGAGTGAAAAGAAAACCAACAGAGTGGGAAAGAATTTTAACCAGCAACCCCTCAGACAAAGGACTTGTGTCCAGAATATATAAAGAATTGAAAAACATCAAGCCCCCCAAATTCAAAGACCCTCTCCAAAAATGGGCATCTGAGATGAACACACAGTTCTCAGAGGAAGATATACAAATGGCAAATAAATACATGAAGAAATGTTCACCATCACTGGTCATTCGAGAAATGCAAAGTAAAGCAGCATTGAGATTCCACCTTACTCCGGAAAGAATAGGTGCCATCAAGAAATCAACTGATAACAAATGTTGGCCAGCATGCTGGGAAAAAGGAACGCTGCTCCACTGTTGGTGGGAATGTAGACTAGTGCAACCATTATGGAAATCCATGTGGAGAATTCTCAGAAGACTAGGACTGGAAGCCCCATTCAATCCAGCTATCCCTCTCCTGGGTATTTTCCCGAAAGACCTGAAAATTTCATATCACAGTGATATATGTGCATCCATGTTCATAGCTGCACAATTTGTGATAGCTAAATCCTGGAAACAACCAAGATTCCCATCAACTGCAGAGTGGATGAAAAAGATGTGGCATTTTTATACAATGGAATATTACTCAGCTATAAAAAAGGATGACCTTGAGGCCTTCATAGGCAAATGGAGACAACTTGAGACTATCCTCATTAGTGAAATAAATAAGAATCATATTTATAAATATCATATTGTGTCTCTGGTGTAAAAAGTAAATAAGAACTACAAGTGTAATAAAACCAAAATGCGTAATTGCTATTGTAAAAAAGAGAGGAAAAGAAAGCATTCTAAGGGATATAACTGCATGTAAGTTTGAGTGTGTAAAATAGATGACCATATTGCTGAATCTTTGTTGGATCTTTGAGCAGAATTGTTTGTAGCCTGACTGTTTGAATATTTACTATGTACCCTTTAACTTTGTAACTTGAACAACTACATCCAGGATGACAGTATGTAATTTATAAATTACTGATTTCTTAGTGGGGCTTTTTCTCATTCTCCTTTTTCTTTCTTTCTTTTAGAATTCTGTATTGTTGCTACCCTTTTTTCTGTTTTTTTTTTCTTCTCTTCAAATAAAATTTTAAAAATGTGTAATTGCTATTGTAAAAAAAGAGGAAATAGGATGCGCTATAAAAGATATAGCTGCATGTATGTTTAGATGTGTGGGATTGATGACCATATTTCTAGGTTCTTGTTGGATTGTTGAACAGATCTGTTTGCACTCTCACTGCTTGAGTGTCCACTCTGTGTGCTTTAATTCTGTAACTTGAGTAACTATTTCTAAAAGAACAATATGTAATTTATCAACTAATGATTTCTTACTGTTTATGTTCTTTTCTTGAAATTCTGTAATATTTCTACCTTTTTCCTGTTTTTTTTTTCTCTTTAAATAAAAAAAAAAGAAACCATTAAATGGAGGGAAAAAAATGGCCAGTCCTTCTTCTCTGGGGCAAATCCAACTGTTCAGTTGAGTTTATTTTCATGATTTCTTAGTGTTACAGTTAATGAATGTTTAGTGTACACTACTTCAGTGATGTGAAAAACTCATAAAGTATATTGTCTGTGTTGAACACCTACAATATAAAGCAAACATAGTCTTTTTCCTTTAATATTTATTGCACTTTGTAATATGTTTTCATAAGATCGTTTCCACGTCCATCAGTATATGCTTGTATGGAGTCTAACAACAAGCCATATTCTTCCTTATTGTTGCATAACATTTTATTCTGATCAATTGTATAATTCTTTAATATCAAGAACTGCATCTTGGGTTTTTTCAACTCTAGGGAATCTTACACACTGATTTACTCATAAAAGTTGTTCAATAAATATTCATTAAATTATCTACTACCCAGAGATCTTCAGTCTAGATGGGGATATAGAAGCAAAAACCCTGGCTGAGCACACTGCCTTATAAACATAATTTCTACACAGATGAGAATATCAAGCACTTCCTTGACAAGTCTGGCAATGGCATTCAGCCCTTATGCCAGCGAAGTACATTTCTAGCTTTGTCACTGAGCACTGTCTCATGTGTTTCTGTTCCTCCAAATAAAAGGCATACATACATCTTCTTTTTGCCTTTTTTTTAACTTAGAAACAATTCAAGGTTTACCATGCCAAGGTATATTTTCCACCTATTTTATTGATAAAATCAGTGCATTTCAAGAAGAGTTCAGTGGAACTATGGGAGCTGTATGACTCTGAAGAATAGCAAAATGTGGCTTCTTATCACAAGAAACAGTATTGGCAGATATGAGAGAAGTAAACTTGCCAGCACTACTTACAGATATGGCATTTGATATCTCAACAATATAATTTTGAAAAATAAAATAACCATAAGCAGGATCCAAACAACACAAAGCAGATTTCCCTAGAGCTTGAATTAATTGGGAGTTTGCAATGAAGGCTGAATGGAACTACATATTGAATTGAAACTCTATGCTGACTTTCTTTACTGAAGGGTTACAATCCCCTTTGTATTCTTTCTAAGATGGATAACGAGGAGAAGCCTCAGAAGGTGAGGACCTCAAGAAGAAATATTTCCATTGGCAAAATCCCTTCAACAGGCATCCATATCACCAGGGTATACAGATATCACTGACTCCCAACACACACACACACACGCGCACGTGTGCGCACATTCACACACACCCAAACACACACACCATTTCATCAATTTCCATAAAAATTACTTCAGTAATAATGAACAGGGGTGTGGTATCAGTTACAGCCCTCTCTTCCAGAGCATCTTTTGAGTGCTGTGGGTACCTTCTGCAAAAGAAAGGAAAAAATAGCAGTAGGGGTACTCTGGAGCCCTAGGTCAAGTGGCCATTAGAGGTTATCCACCCGCTAAATAAGAAAGTGAGAATTAAAACTCAATAGAAAACTTACCATATATAAGAATGACACTATAATTTGCTGCCATAAACATATTATTCAGCTACACTCATTTCTCCAAAGACCAGAAGAACTGCAGAGCCCCTTCCCATCCCAAGTTCCCATTTCTGAGCACTGGATGCCAGATTATATCATCTTCCTCTATTGCCACATAGCTCACTATGTGCTGGGCTGCAAATTAAACTAAAACTTCAGTGTTTGAAACACACTGCACAGCAACTAACTTCAGATCTCCTATAAACAACTAACATCAAGGATTGTGTGGACTTCCAAACAAAAACTGTGGACTTCCAAACAAAAACTGTGAGTGATATTAGATTGGGCAAAGCTTTTTTTCCCTAATACATAACAATATATAAGCGCATGTTATCATATATTACATACACACATAGAGTTTTATCTTTTACGGGCTGAAGTTAGACATTGGTGTTGTCCCTGTTATGGGATGGTGCTGAAAGGAACACACAGTTGGGAACCCATCCATTTCTGGGCTACCACATGCCAAACTTTTAGGGTTTTGCTCTATTAGTTAGAACAGTTGTCTTCTGCTCTAAACAGAAAGAAGAGGCATATTTGTCCCCTTTTCTGGCTGAGTTCTATGTCTCCTTTGCCAGCAGTAGAGCTAGAATGAGTACTCATCACTGTTGGAGTAAGTGGCAACTCTCTCCTAAAGAACAGTGTGATAGCCGCTGCCCCTCAGCAAATCTCAGCACATGGCCCAGGGCTCCTGAGTCTTCTGGCTGCATTTTTGCTTTTATTTTGTTGGTGGGGGGAGGAGTCTCCACAGCATTCCTAAGCATGTTTGGAAAAGAGGGCTGTAATTGAGACCACTCCCCTGTTCAATCCACGCGTCTCCTTTGAATGTAGGGACTGTAGACGGAGAGATTTGGACAATCCATCAGTGACAGCATGGGCTGTAAAATGATACTGGTGGCCAGGTGCTTTAGAGCAGCTAGGAGGCCAAAATGCAACACTGACTGCAGAGGACCTGTAATCAAAAAGAGCTGAGGTGGCTGTGGCATCCCAGCCAACAACCCTGACCTGAGGAACCCTCTTATTCTGTCTCTTGGTAATGAGCAGATCTTCTTCATTAAACAAACCTTCTGGGGTTTTCCCCCTCCAATTTCTGCCAAAACTTAGAAATAAATTAAGCTTTATCTCTTTTTTTTTTCTTAACTGGAGTGTGGGGAAATGAATTAAAACTAGCGTTATAAAGTCGTCTTGATATGTATCCACTGAATCACAGAAGCAGGGCACACACAGAAGGTGGAATTACAATGACAGAGGAAATCTATGCATAAGGACTGAAAGGGATTAGCTCTGGCTTACTGCCTTGTTGACATTGCTGGCATTTTCTAGGAGCATTCTGATGATATATATCGTTCAATTATCAACCAGACATTACCAAAATAGGGAGGGATGGAGGGAGACAGTGCCCTGCTGTACTCTCTTAAAATTAGCAGTGACCTTGCTAATTAAAACCTAATTGTGGGAGAGTAACATGTTGAGGCCCCCCTTTGAAAAACTGGCATGGGTCCCCACTAATTTAAAAGTTGTCACTTATAACCCAGAGAAATTGGCTTATTAAAATGAACACTAATGGAAGGTTCCGTTGCTGAAAGATGACAGGACAGAGGATTGAGGGGAGGAAGGGATGTGTGTATACATCTTAAGTTGCTTTTCATTATCTGAGAAGAAAGCTCTGACAGCAACAACACTGTCAAGAGGAGGACAACAAAACGAATATGTCAAGAACCACATTCTCCTAGTTTATTAATATGTATTATATGGAGTGCTAAACCACTGGGTGCCACAGATAGGTCGGTTATTCTACTGAAGCATATTAATTTTAAATGAGGGTATGAAGAGAGGTTGAAGGATAACACAGTTTGGTATATCTCATTTCAATTTTTTATGTGACTGTTTGGAAGCACTTTTAATCTGGCATAGGCAAGAGAGTAGATTATTCTTTAAACAACTGAAAAATTCAGTGAATGCATTAACCTATCTTCTCAGCAAGTTATTCAAATAACGCCCCAACATACCCACACATACTGTCTTTTACACTTCAAAATGTTTCTCACCTTATGTTTTCCCACTCTATCCATGACTACCTAACCTTAGAAAACCTATAGAAGTTAAAGTTTAATATTCTATGTTTTCCCTTATTCTAATCCAAACATCAGATAATTCAAGCTGCCCCTCCATCCACAAAAAAATAAAACTATGTATAATAGAAATGCATGTCTCTCCTCATCCGTGACATTTTGTTATGTCAGCTTCACTGGAGTAAGAAACACCTAGTAGATTAATGAAGCACAAACTTACCTAATAAGTCCACTTGGATAATTTATATATATATATATATATATTTTCTACTGTTTCATGGATAAGTAATATGTAAGCCAGAAAACTAAGGAGGTAAGACCAACCCCAATCATGGTGGCATCAACCACCAGACTTGTGGCCTGGATGGAATAAAAACGGGAATGAAGGAAAGTGCCCACTTAGAAACACTTCAGTCTCCTTGAACAGGTGCGTCCTTTGTCATCATTGGCTTTGAACATTGATCTCCAGGTTTCCAGGTTTTTCAGCCTTCCGGGGCAGAGTAGCAAGTACTGGCATCTCATCAGTGACCTCCCAGGTCTTTGACTCTGCGTGTGTTCCTGTGCTGCATCCTCGATCCCTCTTGTTCTGTGGCTTGCATTTTCTTGTGCTGCACTGCTACTAGATCCTCTGGCTCTCCAGCATGCAGACATTTATAGATTCTCCCTCCTTTCAACTTACAGATAGCTATGTGGACCCTCTCACCTCTGGTTCTACAAGCTTACCTAAGACATTCCCTTGGATAATTATACACATATTTTCTGCTGATTCTGTTTCTCTAGAGAACCATAACTAAATAGAGTTCATATTGACTGTGACCAGTACGTGCCATTGGGACCCTGAGTGTGGCACCGCTCTCGTCCTTTGGAATGCATGGTTTACCACTATATAGCTCAGATGCCAGACATAGAGCATCTGAGCTATAGACATAGGATTTAATGTTTGTCCTGCTGGGTTTCAATGTTGTTCTGGTCCAATTCTTTTCTATCCCCCATTCACTCCTTTTGAAATAGGAGTTTTAATGCTGAGCTATTTTATGTTGGGATATTGTGACTTGTTTTGGTTTTTACAGAGATTCACAGCTAAGAGTTTGCCTTGAGTCTCAAAAAAGACTTGGACTGGGACTTTTGAAAAATGCTGGAACCATTGAACTTTTGGAAAGCAGATGCACTATTTCTGGTTATACACAGTTGTATTGTCAGGTGGAATTATAAAGTTGCTACTTTCTTTATTGGAGATTAAGTATGGTTTAATGATATGTGTTTCAATATGAAATTAAAAGGGCTGACGTATGGTGGTTAGGGCGAAGTATGGATTGGCTAAGGAATTTGTTATGCTTCTGGGCCTGTCTGAGTGGGTCAGCTCTGGGCCTGTCTGAGTGGGTCAGCTCTGGGCCTGTCTGAGTGGGTCAGTTCTGGGCCTGTCTGAGTGGGTCAGTTCTGGGCCTGTCTGAGTGGGTCAGTTCTGGGCCTGTCTGAGTGGGTCAGTTCTGGGCCTGTCTGAGTGGGTCAGTTCTGGGCCTGTCTGAGTGGGTCAGTTCTGGGCCTGTCTGAGTGGGTCACCTCTGGGCATGTCTGAGTGGGTCAGTTCTGGGCCTGACTGAGTGGGTCACCTCTGGGCATGTCTGAGTGGGTCACCTCTGGGCATGTCTGGGTGGGTCATGGAGGCATGGCCTTGGGATTTCTGTCTGATCTCTTACCTCTTTCTCTGTACCACTGTACCCCAGCTCTTCTTCTCAGCCACCACTAACCAAACTTCTTTGCTCTGCCATTACCTTCTGCCAGAGTGTTCCTGTCCTGAAGCCTGAAGTTTCATGGACTGAATTCCCAGAAACCATGAACAAAATTAAAACTCTCCTCCTTTGAATTGTGGGTGTCAGGTATTGTGTCTGAGTGACAAAAATGCCAATATATATCTCAGATGTTCCCTGTCATATTCCAGGGACCGTCTGGGAGGGTTCACCCTTCTTTTCAGTTAAAATTCATAATTTCAGGACCTGCAAATCCATGGAAAACAATGGGCAAAATCCTTGGATCTGGAATCCATATGTTAAGTCACTTCAAATGGATTAAATTCATATACTGGATATGTCACTTCTTATATAATGTTAAGTAGCAAAATTAAATTTTCTGGTCCTCAGTTTCTTCATCTTCATCAACTTACTAGGAGAGTATTTTTTTAATGTTCTATTAAAGCCCTTAAAATGCTTTCTACATGGTGAATACTCAGTAAATATTAGCCTTTCTTCTTATTATGCTTTATTAGATAAGCCACACACATTTGTTCTGTTCTCCTTCTATCTGCTTACCTTCAGCATATTTGTCCTTATACACAAAGGGCCAATTTTTAAAAATCTCTTCCTTATTCATTCTTATAATGCTTCACGTTTGTTTGAATTATTCTTCTCTTTGTTATTAAACTAACAAAGTAGTTCATTGAACGCTTGAAGGATAGAATGTTCTAGCAAATATTCTATTAAGTAAATTCTATTCATATCCTGACCTGTCCAACACAAGAGATTAAATAGAGAGAAGGTGAGAAAAAAAAGGAAAAAAAAAAAACTTCTGCCAAATGAAATGTAAAAAGTTGGAATGTTTACAAGGATTTTGTCAAGTCTTCACCCAGATATAGTTCATGCCATGGCAGCTCCTATAATGAGATATTATGAGATCATTTGCAATAATTCTTAACCTGGAAAAAAGTCTTAGAGGTAGCTTGCCATAGCCAAATACTTTATAAACACAGAAATTAAGGCATGGATGTTTAAAAGATTTTTCTTAGGATATTTAACTTAATATAAACTCTAGCTACTTTGATCTTACAAGAAATCTATCCCTAAATTTTTTTATACATTACATTACTACGCTAAAATGACATGTATCTATCCACTCATCTTTAAGACATTTATCTGTCTTCTCAATATCAGACAGACTTTTCCTGGAAGGGGATTGTGTAGTATTAAATTTTGGTACAATCAGACCTCAATGTTTCCAAAATCTTCTGAAGTACTTTAGATATATGTCACCCAAATTCAGTCCTATTTTGGTCAACAAATAGCCTCATTACAATATGAATGAGAGACAACAAAAGTCATTCATATTAAAAAAAAAAACACCTATCTTGCTAGAAATTTGAACTGTCTTTTTTTTTTTCAGATGATCAGCACAAGTTTGTAGTAAACAATGCTCACAGTCCTTGTGGGGAATCAGTGCGTGTAACACATCTTCATTCCATTTATCATTCCCTTTCTCTCCTTTCCCCCTGCCCCCACCTCTTGGTCCCCTTCCCCTTTGAGGAAGATCTGTCTTTCTACTTCCTGGTATCTTTTATTTTACTTTTAAGAACTGTAGGAAAATGACTTTTATGCAGACATTGCATTAGCTATTTCAATCTGCCTCTTTTATTTAATCACTAAAATAGTGAGCTTTCAGTATATCTTTTGCATGCAGGACTAAAACTTAGGCATTACTGTCAAAACTTTCATTAAAAAAAATATGACCTAATTGTCCTAGGAGACAGGTAACCAGTTAATGCACAGTAAATCTGGGTTCCAACCCAAGCCTCTTTAAAAATGAGCCCATTTACTTCCTCTCTACATAATACCAATTTAGGTGCTTCTCTGGGTTAAAGGCATCATTTTCGTAAGGTACCCTTAATAAATAGACCCTCAGAGAAGAAATTTATCATTGTACAGTAAATATACAAGCAAGCATGCATTGATTGCAACATCTAGTAGAAAAGCATTTGAGGGAAAAGCACTGAAGGTGATTTTGACACAAGTGAGGGACTCAGAATAGATGTGATAGGGCTGGCTGATGAAGCAGGCAGCCACAGCAGTGCAGAGGAGGCCCTGATAAAGAAAGACTGTGCAGTGAGACACGGCGAGGCAGAGAAACTCCACAGTTCTCTGTAGACGAGCCCTGACATCCAACCATCATTTTAAATGTGAAGTACTACTTGGATCTGATTTTGAGGGTTTCAGTTTTAGGATTTCAATGCTATTTTCACACTGAAAGGTCATTAGAGAGTACGTTAAATGGAGATAACTCTGTCTCTGGCTCAGTGTGCTGCTTCTGTAAGTGTGGCCTCCTGAAAATAAACTACATCTGGCAACCACTCGTGTGAATTACCTAAATAAAAGACTCACACTGTTAATGGAGCACTTTTGTGCTAGAAAAAGAAACCATTAGATTTGATGTTAAAAGAAACTACTACTGTCACTCACTTGATTGATTGCATCTTTTATTAGTTCTTCACTGAATTATTTTATGATATTTCTCTTTTTAATCTGCTCCCCTTTGTTGGGATATTAAGAATGTATATTTTGAAAGCAGTGGTAAGAAATGTTGAGAAGTATAAAATTCAAGATCATAAAAGCCTTTTCATGAGTAGCATTACGAACAGAGTTGTCATGGGGAGTCCAGAATGTAGGTGTGCATTTCAGGGAGTGAGGATTATGCTGTAAAGGGAAGTATAAGTATAAATTGGAGCTTTAGGTTTGAGAAAAGAAAGGAAGGGAAGGGAAAGGAAACATAAGTGTGGGGCATTTATCACAGCCATTAACACCTGGGTCTCCTTCTGTCAGGGCCTGCCAACTAATGGTTTCTGAAGTGGTGTTTTCAAGGACCACATGTAAACTCTGCTCAGCAGGGTGTGCTGTGTTTGAACCCCCTCCCTCTTTTATCACCTGGCAGGGCCTGTGATATGCCTGGCTCACACATCAGAAAATGTCCTCAGTTTAAATATATGAATTTCCATCTCTGGGGTCCCTGGTGCAATACGGATAACTCGAGCATCTGCGGATCTGGAGAACACAGAGCTGGTGCAGGATGAGACAGACCCAAATGATGCACGTGGCAATCAGTGTGCGAGGTGAAGAGTGTTACAGAGCTCTCACTATATGTATGTATAGAGATGGGAGCCCACAAGACTCTGGGAGACAGCTAATAATCACCGTGATGGGCTGTCGAGGTTCTGTTTTTCCCTTTCCTGTTTTGCATACTGACCCTGAACTGGGTGGCATGTTCATTTGCTATTCCTCAACACAGCCCATCAAGGCTGGAACAGCCTTGGTTGGTATCTGTGCTAAATAATGAGTGGCCACCTTTGACGGCTGCACACAACTGCACACTTGTACTTATAAATACTGTGCTCAGCGACGCACTGGTAGGCAAGGTTGCTGAGGGCGCCACGCTGATGATGCACAGAGGATCTCACACGAGCAGTGGGAATCTCATTAGTAAGGTCCCCTTGTTCTTCCCACTTGGCTGCATGAAAGCCAACGAGCCCAGCAAGGGTGCTCCCAGGCACAGCAGTGCTTGTTGTCTGCCTTCACGTGGCGCGCTGACCTGCGCTCCTCACTGACCATTCTCATTTCACTAACCAAAAAGATTCCTCAGATCTGAGCAGTCATCAGTGTTTTAGCTTGAACTCCCTGAGAACAGATTCTGAACCAAAAATTCTAGCAAAAGAGATTTATGCACTGGGGAAAAACAATAGAAAAAGTGGAAACCACAGGAGAGGAAGCTATTGATGGCAAAAAAAAAAAAAGTCTCCTTCCCCAGATGAACACCTCCTAATACCCAGAACCCATGAATATGATACCATCTACAATTGTAGTATATGGGTTGTTGAAGCAAACACATGCTGCCATCTGCAGCAAAAAGGATGTTAGATTACAAGTAGAATTTTAAGGTTATCCTGTGAGATTATCCTGGATTATATGGCTGAACCTAATCCTATCACAACATTGCTTAATTGTGAAAAGGGGAAACAGAAGAATGCATGAAAGGTGGCAGCATGAGAAGGCTCTCGTGCCATGTGCTATAGGTGTTGAAGGCCATGTGCAGGGACCAAAGAGGGACCTCTAGGACCTGAGAGTGGGACCCGACAGTCAGACAGGGAAACAGGACCTCAACCACAAATTGAATCCTTCTGCATCTCAGAGAGCAAAAAAGAGCCTACAAAATGTGTCCAGCCTTACAGACGCATTTCAGCCTGTGAGATCCAATCAGGACTTCTGACCTGTAGAATTATGGTATAAAATAATATATAGTAATTTTTTATTGTTTTAAATCCCTAAAGTTTTGATGACTTGTTATAGCACCAATAGGAAACTAATATAGGAGCCGGCTGAAGCTGTGATAGTATGCACAGCACCACAGATTTTGGCTAGCTCAGTGCCTTTGTCTTAGCTACTTTTGTTATTGTTGGGTTGAAATACCCAACACCCAAAGTTAAAGGAGGAGAAGTCATTATAGCTCACAGTTTGTGGAGGTTTCAGTCCATAATCATTTGAAGCAGTTCATGGCAAAGCACAGTGAGCAGAAGGCAGCCAGCAGCGAAGAAGCAAAGAGAAAGTGACAACTGTACCCCTCTATATGTCCCTTATATTTTATCCAGTTTACCTGCCTTACAGATGCTCACATTCAGGGTTGGGCACCCTTAATCCTAGCATGAATCAATCCCCAAATCGCCTCCTTAGTCCCAGGGTTACACATGCTAGGTCTGGATACCTCAGAAAAGCTCCACCTATGATGGAATGATGCCTTGGAGGATGGGAGGGATCTCGATACAAGCCATAACAACCTTCAGGAAACCTAATGACAAGGTAAATTACACCTCAGTTCTTACATCCAGGGTAGAAAACTAGATGTTATACCACGGTGTGTATCAAGCATTTTTTAAAGGCCAGGAGTAGAAACTGGTAGTAGACAATCTAGGGAACATTTTCTAGGGATTTCCCACTTTCTCCATCACAGGAAAGTCTCTCACAGCCCAAGACTTCCAAAAGAGTACAGACAACAGCTGTAAGACAAAGAAGCAGTAAAGGCAGTGTTCAGGAAAACTGTGAATGGATACAGGTGATCCAGGCAGAGAGCTGCCTGCTACAGCTAGATGGCCACCACAATAAATATGCTCTCTCCAAAACCCATCCTATAAATGAAGCCAGTGAGTAGTTCAGGAGACAGCACAAGCTTTGAAAGCAGCAGATCTGCATGAGAGCACAGCTTTCATTTGTGAACTTCAGTATATTATATACTTTCTTTAAATTTTAGCTTTTAGAGTGAGACATGTGAATTATCAATGAGCAACTTTCTTTCCAGGTGTCTTCAAAGATTCAAGTGACTGATTGAAAACATTCTGCACAATGCCTAGTAATCAGCTAAAGTTAGTTCTCCTCCACTTTGCCTCTCATGCTCAAAACGTTGCATAGGAGAGACTGACACTGAGATTTAATGAGTATCAGGATCTACTGTAGTATTATCTTTTCCTCTGGTTATGTATGAGCCACCTTTTTCCTATCTTTACAAAAGCCCTCTTTTCTTCAAAAGCTATGGTTGATGAAATTTCCTTTATTTTTGTAACCAAGTTTATTAAAAGAATATTCTACATTCTGTTTTTCTATCATCTCATCTTCCATTTACTTGAAATCCACTAGGGACTGATTCTGCCTCCATACTCCAATGGAACACATCTTACTCTCTCCCAAACCTACAGCTTCCTGCGCTCACAGCAGTACTGGACTTTACTCCCACCACCCACCACCCCTCACCAGCTGCACTTACCTCTTGATGGTGGTTTATCCCCAGTGTTCCCATCTTCTCACTCTGCTTCTGTCTCAAACATTGAACAGCCCTCACATGCCACCCTCTCTTCAGAACCCATGTTAGGCTCCAGACTAAACCTAGCAATACTAGTAGCCAATGTTGACTGGTATTTACAATACTCCAAGCATGTGACTAAAGACTGCATGTTGTGTAAGGCAGTTACTCCAAGTATTTTCATTTTACCCAGAAGAAACCAGGCCTTGCAGAGGTGAAAGCCCATAAGAGACATAGATGAGCTTTACAGTGAAAACCTGACATCATTCCATCAATCTTTTATTTTGCCACTGGACCTGTTTTTCACATCCATATGAGCGTTTTCAGTCAGCGTATCTCAGGTAACTGAGATTATGGGTTATTAAGTCCATGTGTCTAGTTCAGTGTCTCCACTGAGCTACAGACTGGTATGCTCCCTACCTCGTGACAGAGTCATTCACAGGATTTCCACTCTATTGCAGCCCCAACCTCACCGACACCAGATAAAAACCTGCTCCTTCTTTTCCTATCACAGCACAAAGCACCTACTCTAGTACTGGATGTCAGGCTGCTCAGTCTCATTCCCCACTCTGAGTCAGTTACCAAATCCCTCAAAGTCTAAGGCTACAAGAGCTCCAGATCCTCTCTGTCAATTACCAACTATTACAGCCTGGTTTCAAGCCACCAGTATTTCTGTTTGAACTACTGCAGTTGACTCTTAACCCTTCTCTCTGCCTTCAGAATCACCATTACCACCCTCTGGTCAATTTTCCAATCCATAAATCTGATTATAGAATGCTTCAATAGCTTCCCATTAATTTCATGATAAAATAGAAAGTCTGAGTATGGCTGAACAGGCTCTTTGTGAACTGACTCTCTATATTTTGCCAATCTTATAAAGCTAGGCTCTCATGGCTACTCCCAACATATTGCAATTTATCAAAGAGGACATTTTTTTATTCACTCTTCTGTGCCTTCACAATCTCTCTCTCTCTCTCTCTCTCTCTCTCTCTCTCTCTCTCTCTCTCTCTCTTTCTCTCTCTCCTGCAGCTTCCTTTCTTCCCCGATGACTTAGCCCATGACTACTCCTGAAATGCTTGCTCAAACATCACCAAAGATTTACCTGCACTCACATATCAGGTGAAAGGTAATTCTTGTGTTCCTACTTGTATTGTTTCTATATGCCCTCTTCAGAGTGCTTATCGCACTGACTTATCAAACAATTCAAATTTATATACACCTTCTGACTAGACTGAGCTCTTAAAGAGGAGGAATTGTGTCTCATTCAGTGTCAGTGCAGTCACACCAACATTTAGCACACAGTAGGAATTTTCCAAATGCTGAATGAGTAAAAATAAATGAATGGGTAAATTAAGAGTATATCATACCATGGTTGCATACCTAGACTTCTGGGTTTCCTATGTTACAGAAAACAGACTGAACACAGGAAGAAACAGCACCAAGGTAGTTAAAGATGCAGTTTGTTAACACTGGTGGGCTTGACTAGATCTCTCCCAAAATGTCAGAGCCCTGCCTGGTGGGGTTCTGGGGCTTTTATGGGGAAATCAAGGGGGAGAAACAGATGCAGATTTAGTGCATTTCAATTGGAGGGTTGGGTGTCATCACAGGTTGCTGAGAAAGTTTAAGCATTTCCAATTACATCATAAGGCCATAGGTTATACAAAGCATGGATTATACAAAGGAAGAAATATCCTGTTATATTTTAAGTTGCATTGCAAGGCCATCAGTTATACAAAGGCTGTAAAAATAGGGGTTACACAATGGAAGAAACCGTTCTGTTACCAGGCCTGTCCTGGAAGGCATTCTTGGCAGGCTTTATTTAAAATGTTAATTTCTCTTTCACCTACAAATCACTTAAAATGTTTTTCAGGCACATATTATCCAGAAGATGTCAATGCAGATGCCACTTTTAACACCATATGGCAATCACAAGCCCAAACACCCCCAGGCGATGCATACCTGGAAACAGTGCAGTGGAGACACTGTCACAGATAAAGGGGACACAGCCATCTATGAGCAATGATGTCCATGACAGTAGCTATCAGAGATGTTAGCCAAGGCACTCAAATGACATTTTCACTTTAAAATTAAAACTGAAAGGATACTGACAGGAAGAGAAGAGATTTCCAATGAGGGCAGAAGAATCTACCATCTTTTCAAGAAATCGGAACAAGGATAGAATTATGTTTTTCCACATAAAAAAGTTACACAGACCACAGAAGAGGTGATTCAAACATCTCTTCTCTTCTTAGAATCTATTCATGTCTTCCTTGGAGAGAATAAAAACCACAAAACAGAAAGAAAGAGAAAAAGATTGGGCAGAGATTTTTCATTCTTCTGTTTGCTAACTGTGGTAACTGTGGTGGCAAAAATTGCTGCTAGCAACTGTGTTATTATATAGAACATAAAGAATAAAGCACCCTGAGAAGTATCTATTTATAGAACAAGTACTTGGATACCATTGTACAGGTTCCTATGGGGAGCGAGAAAATATGCTTGCTATTGGACAGAGACCAGAAGGAGACCTGGATCCCAGAACTAATCACCCCCATCGGCTTCCCCAGCTGGTGCTACACAAGATTCCATTTTCCATTCTGCAAAAGAAGACCCGAGACAGCTGGTCTTTAAGGTCCCTTAAGTCTCAAACTTTACAGCCACAGTGATCACTCAGTACAGTGAAAGCTGGAATTCAGCCAGAGGAAGGCAAATAGATGGATGGGTGACCAAAGGGTTTGTGTCACAGAAGACTCGAGAGTGAGATTAGCTGTAACTTTGATGACATGTCACTGCCATCCTGGCTGCCGTGGTTCCGCTATCCATGGTGACAAGGGATTTTGGAAATGGGAGAAGGGAGGAAGAACAATGATCTGCAGCACCAACCAGCTCTATTCTCCTTCCTCCGTTCCAAAACTCTTAAACTCCCAGTTATACAACACACACTGAAGGTAGCTTTAGTGCAGTGCGTAGTGAGTAGTGAGTCAGCTCATCTTTAAAGCTCACCAAAGAGAAAGAAAGAAAAGAGAAAGAAAAAGAAGGAAAGAAGAATCATTTTTTGTGTCTGAGGAAGGGAAGGGGCCATGCATGGAGACAAAACCAAAGTTAGAAAGAGCTCCATTGCGCTAGAGTTTTGGGGAAAATATTAGAGAACATCCACACAGGACCTTCCCACCAACCTGGCTTTGAAATGCCAGTAAGTAGAAACTGCATGGCCGTAAAGATAGAACAGATTTTTAAGGAGGCAAATCAGTTTGCTTATACTCTTTTTCTAATCCTAACCGAAGACATTTGAAATCAGAACATTTTAGGGAACTCAAAGGAGCTCCAGAACCTGACAGTTGTAGACTCTAAAAAGAGCAAGCAAGCTGTCCTGCTACACCAAGTTCACACATTCTCAGTCCCCTGCTTAATGCCCGTATAAAAATAAACAGCTCTGGGACCACAGAAAAGGGTGCATTTTTGTGCTCACTCCCAGTGTGGCTTCTGCTGTTGGTGACAATCTTCTTAGTGTGTCTTCTTCCCCACTTCTGTTTACCCTCCTATTTATGCATGTATGCATAACATATTTAGTTTCATACTTTCTTTTCCAAAAACTGTCATCTTTATTTTTAGCAGATTTATTTTCACTGTGTAAATAATATATGATAGGGAAGGACACAAAAATACTAACCAAATGGCACATTGTCCCTCTATAGTGACACTGTTTTTGAATCTATGGTCACAAAATGCTCTTCAGTGTATTCAATAGGCTGATCAATGTCAGAAGTTGCTCCCATCTAACTGCTACACCCTTGGTCAAAATGATATACTCACCAATTCCTCTTTCATTCTCCCTTTATGATGTCATGATTATTTTCTCTGAAAATCCTGCTGCAGGGATTTACTATTGTTGACATCACTACATTTTGTTTCAACTAACTTAAGTATTACTAATATTTGGCTGGCAACTCAAAACCTATGAGGCTGCAGTGTGCTACTCAGTGTAGACAGCTTCTTTCCCCAGTTCCCTCCTGCCTGCTCTCTGTCTACCTGACCGCAGGATAAAGACCTTCTACACTGCAGTCTTAGTCACTTTCCCATCACTGGGTCAAAATACCCATCACCCACAACCTAAAGAAGAGGTTTATTTTGGCTCAAGGTCTCAGGCTGTGGTTTCCTTATTCCAAGGCAGGAACAAGATGGCAAAGGGACATGGAAGAAGAAAAGGTACCCAACCCAGGGCAGCCAGGAAGCAGGCAGCTAAGAGAGGAGCAAAGGATTACAATACATCCATCCAAGTTGCCTGCCCCACTCCTTCTGACCAGGCCCATCTTCAAACATGAGAAGTTAGAGGTCATTTTATATCTAAACCATAAACACTGGTAGCTGTGGGTTTGGTAACTTAAGATCTCTTCCTTTCTTCTCTTTCCCTTGTCTTTCTTGGTCTCAGCTCCCTGGACACCAAGCTTCATTTCTGACTCTCAATCGCAGATCATGTGCCTTTGCCATGGAGTAATGACTCCTGCCCACTTCGCTGATGAGCAGTGTGCACTTCAGTGGCAGAAGGCACAGCATCTGCATTTATGCCAGCATGAATGTAAGTCAGTAAGATCCATTCCACAAATCTTATACCAAATAAAGTCTTACTGCTTTATGGTCATAGCTTATATTTGTTTATATTGCTTTTATATATACATGTTGAGATGTTATATTTAGATTTTTATTTCCTTCCACTACAATATTTTTAACAAATTTTCACCCTTTACATATGGTAAGGAAAGACAGAATCATGCAGGTAAACTTTTACTGCTATAGTAACCAAAAGCTCAATTAAACCCTGCCCCTCCCCCAAAAAAACTATAGTTTCTATTAAGACTTTTGCTGGAGATTGGACTTTTAAAATTGGAGGCTCAACAGATAATCAGAAAATTACACTGTAGCCTCATATTTGATTAATGACCCAAAAATGAGAGCCATGGATTTGCAAATTAAGTTTTTACAAATTTAGGGTGAGAGAATGTTTACTTGTGATATAACATCCCTTACTTTAAAGTATAGCTTCATGGGTATTAACTGCTATTAGTAGCCTGGCATGTCTCAGTTTGTTCAGGCTGATATAACAAAATACCATCAACTGGGTGGTTTATAAACAACTGAATTTATTTATCCCAGTTCTGAAGACTGGGAAGTCCAAGATCAAGATACTAGTGGGAGCCCAGCACCAAGGTACACACCTGTGATCTCAGCACCCAAGAGGCCGAAGGAGGAGGATCACTGCAAGTTCAATGCCAGCCTGAACTATGCAGTGAGACCCTGTCTCAAAAACACAAAAAAGAAAAAAAGATGCTGATGGGCTTACGTCTGGTGACAGCTTGCTGTCTGGTTCACGGATGGCACATTCTCACTGAGTCCATGGTGGAAGGGGCAACTCAGCTCTCTGGAGCACTGATTCCATTCCTAAGGGCTTCACCCTCCTGACCTAGTCATTTCCCATGGGCCACACTTCTTATATGGTTCAGTTTCAATGTATACATTTGAGGAGAACATAGTAACACACATTTCAAACACCCAAGACATTCCTACACATGGCCAAATGCCCCCTAGGAGGGTCAGCTACCTTCCATTGAGAAATAATAATGATTTCATGATTCCATTTTAAGAGGTATTTTTAGTGACCAGTTTAAAGTTCTTATTCTTTATCAAACAGGAAGACAGTGAGTTTGGTGGGACAGTACTAATGATTTCTAAGATAATAATTAACCATATTTGAAATATTTGGGGCTTATATGATTTGTGATAAGCTAGTTGATTCTTCTAAGTGCATTTTCCCTCCCTCCCATTAAAATAAGCATTTGTGGAGGTTGATAAAACAAACTAGAAGAAATCTAGATCTACCAATGACTCTGGATGGCAGAACTACTCTCAGAACACTCATTTCCTATACAAGTCACTGTATTTTGGGATCTTTTTTGTTATGGCAACATAATCTTTCCCTTCATTTAGCCTGGAAGGTAGCAGTAACATAGAGCAATTATAATGCTAATATAAAATTACAATGTTAGAACAAGAATCAGTATGTGGAAACAGACTAAAACATAACAAAACCAAATTATGATTCTAAACTGCCTTAAAAGTTAACTGGTAGGCAATCAAGAAATAGATACCCCCTTTTTCACAATTTGATGTGAAGATTTGTGAGAAACAGTCTTCAACTTTAACTCTTCTTAAGTGGAATTATAATCTTATCCATGACTACATATTTTATTAAAAATATTCTGAAGTGTGCATGTAAAAAAAATGATAACATCTACTAAACTTCTATCTCCCTCATAATGTCAGTGAAGCAGTTGACAAAATTCTCACCTGTGTAGCTTGGAAAGCAGACTCACTATATGTCTGAGGAAATCATTATTCTTTACCACTATTACTGCGATCTATTAGAAAAAGAGAAACTCAGACAAGAGTTTGCCATTTTGAAAACAATTATAGTGTTACAAATAGGCTAAAGCGACCATCCTTACCTGCTGTTAGAAATCTAAGTCTCTTGAAAAACCAGAAATCAGGAGCCTGACAGGACTGGAAGAACACCAGTTCTACACTTTAGCATATCAGAACAGAATCTACCCTCTCTCAAACCCTCCTATAAGAACTCCTTGGCAAGAGGTTCATCCAGACAGCAATCATTTAAAGAGAGTTATCTTCCAACCCAAGAAAATCAGCAGGTGTAAGAGTAAGCCTAGAAAAAAATCCTTATATAATATCAATAGAAATAATAATAACTGAAAGCAAATACACATGCTCTCTGACTTATGATAGTTTGACTCACAACTTTTCAACCCTACGATGGTGCCAAAGCAATAAACAAATAGTAGAAATGGTAGTTCAGATTTTGAATTTTGATCTGTTCCCAAGCTAGTGAAAGGTGGTATGATTCTTCTCTCTCAGTGATGAGTAGAGGTCAGAAGCCACATCTCCCAGTCAGCTACAGATCAAAAAGGTAAACAACAAATACCCTACAGTGTGTTGTCACTGTTATATAATGTTAAGTGCATGAGGGGTATCAATTGCATTTTTGTTCTACAATATTTTCCACTGACAATGGATTTTTGAGTCATAATCCTGTCACAAGTAGTGGTGTACCTGTAGATAGAAGGCCCAAGTTTTACAGGAAATTGTGCTACCTGAGAAGTCACCGGTCTGGTGGACTTGAGGTAGGCCCCAGATTGCAAAAACTGTACTCTTAAATATCCACTTCTGGGGAAGAAAAACTGACAGATGATATATTTACAGAAGATAGATCTGAGGTCCACAGAGGAGAATGGATCTATAAAGGAGGCCTAGTGATCCTAAAAGTAGAAATTGGGTGGTCAGACAGCTTAGCTGCATGCTGTATCCCACTGACAAGTCAAAACTCTTTACAATAACTGAAGAATTCCATGTTTCCAGCTCTTCTATTTTCCGAGGGCAAATTTTTAACAGCAGATTTTTTGTAGGCTAATAAGCTGTCTACTTTTTATATTGACCAGATCATGAGTGACTTCGCCAGGCCTTCTGTGAGAACTGTCAGCCAAATTTCCTGTGTAGTAGGATGGTGATTATAGGTGGTTTTCCTAGAAAGGCAAGAAGATAACACAAACTGTGCACCTAGGTATTTAGTGGGCCACAATTCTTTGTTTCCAGAATCTACCACACTTCATGATCATCTACCTAGAAATGACATTTTCTAGCATTCGTTAAAAATGTGAGTTAGAAGTAATGTTTGCAGTCTGTAACTAAGAAGTATCTTGCTCTGCGCTTTTCCTTTTCCATGTTAGCATCCCAGGTCCCAGCCTATTTCAGGATAGCACAGGGAGGGTGGAGAATGTAGCAGAGGATAGAACACAGGTCTGTCATATCTGGCTTTCTTGCAGAATAGCTGCCCCCAATCTCCCAAGCATGGACTGGATGAAAAATAAAATATTTTACTTCTGGTTCCCTTTGCCATAACCAATATGCCATTTGCATTTCTGTTCCTTTTCAGGGAGCACTGGAACTTTCTTAAGGTAGGACAATTCCAGCAAGCCATTACCAAAAACCAAGGAAATCATCACAGAAGTCAAACTAGGAAATTAAATGGACAAAAAAATCAAACCAAGATCTATTTTACATATCAGTGTAAAATAGAAGGCTCTTTTAAAGAGCACAAAGACTTTCTAGTTTTGAAAAGTCTCCCTGTGTCCTACTTCAAGGCCTTGTCTGGGTGCATTAGTTATTGGAGTAATATAATCTGTTTTAACAAAACAATAGGTATTTAGTAAGCACACAATGTCTTCTTAGCTTAGAGATGAGAATGAAAGAGGTTATACCCCTACCTTCAGTTCTGCAGTATCCAAAAAACAGAAGCTTCTAGAATAAAAAGGACAAAAATAGAAAAGCAGGCAGTCCTGGTAAGTGGATAAGAAGGGAGAGTGAAGCTCTGAGGTCCAGGAAAGGCAAGCTTCGATGGCAGGTGGCCATCTCTGAGCACTTTTATATCAACAGTCTTTTTACAATGTTTGCCCTCCCTAAGCCTTCAGAAAGTCAATGAAGCTGAAATCACGGGGACGTAAATTATAAATTGACTAAAGGCAGGAGTGGTTTGGAGTAAATGATATTATTATAAATGTAAAACCTTTATAGAGACATTTCAATGAAAAATTTTCTAAAGCTCCATTTAAATATTTACAAGTGAACACTCCAACTTCCAGGTGGATGGGGAACAGTGAGCATAGAATTGTTTGATCCAGTAGGTTAAGTAGTAGGTAGAAGATAATAGCAAATAAATTGCCAGCAGATGTTGTTGGTTCAGAGCTGGAGACTGCCAAGGCAGAATAGGCTGCTGGGATATCATGGAATCTAAATGACTTTCACATTCTGGGTGATTTAATTTCACTGAGTAGAAACTTGCAACTATTTATTATAGAATGCCCAATGTAGCTGAACATTTTTTTTTAGTTTAAAAGCATTTCTTTATATAGAAGTCAGTATAGTAAATGCCATCTGCAGAACTAAGATCTTGTCCTCAAAGACTGACCCAGTGATGCACTGTAGTCACTTCTTACTCTTTTTTACTGCCTCCCTTCACCACTATTGTTCAGTGACATGATGACAATGGGCTGAAATCAGCCATGGAGGGAGTAATTACACCATGGAAATTGGCAAATATTACAAATGAGGATTTTATTTCCTGTTTCCAGAAGGCTGGTTTACCAGCACACCACTGCGGGGAGTATTAACAGCTAAAGCACCCAGCCAAGCGAAGGTGCAGAACCTCCCAAGAGCATTCGCGTCTAAGACTGGTCTGACTCTGAAGGGCCACTCTGGTCCTCATTACTACAGCATCTCACAGGTTGCCTGCTCCTGTCCTCAGTCCTGCTTCCTCCACTTCCTCACACATTTAGATCCAGAGAGCTCCAACTAACACCAACCCCTACCCCAGCACGTGCACACACACACACACACACCTCTGCCTCTCAATCTGCTACTCAACCTAACCTGGAACAGAGGCATGAGAAGGATAGAAAATTTATCAACAAGAGAAAAAGTAGGAAATTAATCATTCTAGAAAGATAACTAAACACTGCTTACTTAGTTCTGTATTGCTGAAAATCATCCCTATTCAAAACAGAGAAGGTCAAACAATGCTGTTTTGTTTAAGGTTTTGCTGCTATTGATATTGTTGTTGCTGCTGTCCAGAAATGTCTTTTCTTGAGGAATATTTTAAAATGTGTTATGGATGTAAGAAAAATTAGAAGCTTTGCTTATTTTTTTTAAAACATCAGCGTTTGTTTTCACTTTTAATTTTAGTAATTTTAAGAGGGATCGCTTCAGTGGCTTTGTCCTAAACTCAAAAGAGAATTACAAAAAGAGATCAAAGATGATCAAAAGAATCAAACAGAAACTGATTTAACTGACTTTTTGGATATAGGCTACTTTTATCCCTAATCACTACTTTCAGCTTTGTTTTTTCCAATATTTTAGCAAGTCTTTTGCATTTTAGTTCACACTAAATTATCAGAACAGTGTCTGGTAAAAAAAAAAAAAAAAAAAAACGCTTTTATGCCATGGTTAAATCTCTTTTCAAGTACTAGAAATTGAACCAGGGAGCTCTAAGCTATATCCTGAGCCCTGTGTTCATTTCTCTTCTTTTGAGACACAGTCTCCTTAAGTTGCCCAGGAGCCCTTGAACTTATGACCCTCCTGCCTCAACCACTGAGTAGCTAGAATTATAGACATGAGCCATCACATTCTCTCTCTCTCTCTCTCTCTCTTTTTTTTTTTTCTGATACTGGGGATGGAACTCACGACCTTGTGCTTGCCAGGCAGTGGCTTGTGCTGCTGAGCTAAATCTCCAGCCCCGCCATCACACTCTCATATTTAAATCTCATCTCTGCCTTAGGTCTCTACCAGCCAGATGCTCTGTGGCTACGAAACCTGAGTGGGCAGGACAAGGTAGGTTGACACCTTTACTCTTTCTCAGCATCTCTGAGTGGAGGGGGAGGGGGAATTGAACGCATCCCTATTCCTTTTTGAGGCACGACTTCCTTGGGAGTGGAGTAGAGGGGAAGCAAGGTAGGAAGAAGGGGCAAAGTTCTCTCAAGTAAATCTCGGGGACAGCAGGCTCTTCTGGGCCAGGTGTTGATGCTTCTTTCCCTGCTGACTTTGAGTAGTCCCTGTTCTTCTGAATGCCGTAAGTTCAAGGTCTGAGTCTTTCAGGAGTTACCTCTCGGAGCTTCTTAGGAAACTCTGGGGGGTCATCCTACTTCTCAGTTTTCTAAAATGAAGATGAGTCTGGTTCTATCGGGCCTGATTTCAGCTCCTGAGTCATGACGTGCAAAATGAGGTGGCGCAGAAGCACAAATACCCACTAGAAGAAGGAAGATGGACCCCATGAAACTCTATCCCTTGAGGCTTCAATTTCTCCATTTTTGTCTTCAGCTGTCCTTCATGTAGTTGGGGTAGGGTGTCAAGGGGGTAGAGTAAAGTTTGGGGCTCATGAGTTACCAATCCCTGATGGAATTTTCTGGCTCAAATTGTTTCTGGCTCTTGAAAATTCTGTCTTGAAAAGTGGGGATACTTAATGCTTCTTTGTTCCAAGCTTAGGACATTAATCATATATTCTAAATCAACAAGAAAATCTCATTCATTATCTTTACAATTTTTGATTGGTACTTAAACTAGCTACAAAATCAACAACAACAACAACAAAAGTGAACCTAAACTGTATAGGTGCATAGTAAAGTAAGATAGACCTCCTGAACTGGTTGCTTAAATTTCCAAAGTTACTATTGAATTGATCAAACATAAGAGGACATTCTGATTCATCTCCTCTATTATATATATGGGAAGAAACAGAATAGTGTAACAGAAAATGTTATGATGACTAGAATACCCCTGTGATTAACACTTTATTGGCATGGTAGAACCTCCCAATACATGGCTCATGGTTATAGCATAAGTTTCTTGAAATTTTCTATATTTATTTTGTCTCAGTTCTACATATTGAATCTCGCTTTGCATAAGATTCAGCACAATTGCAGGTTTTATCTCATAATTAGATGTCATCATTAATTTGCTCTCATGTTGTTCAGAAATAGCCCTCTCTCGGACATAATTTATTTCATACGGTTTTCCTAAATAACAACAAATTGAATCCGAGGGGCATATCCCTCAGAATTCTATGAACTTAAATAAATAAATAAGAAAATAGCATCAGCCCAGTTTGTTAGCAACTATAACCTTGGTCCTCAAAAACATCAACTTACAAAGAAAAAAAAAAGCACTATTGCCAATACAGTTTGGGCTCCCTTAATTTCATGCACTGTGATTTCAACAATTTCTCTATTTCTCATCTTATTTCTATAAAAGTAGCTTCATTTAAAAGCAGGGAAACCACATTTCATGCTCTTCAGTTTCATTAAAGTTATACAAAAGGAGCCTACCGAAAGGAACCTCTCCTAATTAAACACTTGTAGCCGATGGAAATATTGAAATGATGAATCTGAAAAGAAGCTGACGCTATATAGTCCCCAGAACTTTTTGTATCATGACTGAAACAAGGAGCTGAAAAATTAAGATCTGAATCCCTAGATGAAGTGTCACCTATGTCATTATAAAAGGCAAAAGGAGGTGCAACCCACCACCTTTTATAGCAGCACAAGTGACGTGGCATGAGAGAACAGAGAACAAAGGAATTTCCTCTGATCCTGCATTAGGAAAGGTTTACCATAGTCCCAAAAAGGGGCGGTGATGGCAGTCACTTACACTGAACTATGATCACAGGTCCTCATGCTTGGGACCTAAGGGCAGTGGCTGATGGTTGCAAGTGCTTCCTCATAATTCCGACTGAGTTACTGGGAGTGCTGGTTAACGGGCACTTGAGTAAAGCATTACCAAGAATAAAAAAGAGTGAAACTTAATGCGTTATTCCTCCCCTCCAGGACCTGCCAAATAAGCTTGTTGATCGACAGATTCCTCTCTCAATGTGGGAAGAGTAATGGACATGCTTCTCAGAGGTTCAAAAGTGAACATTCATTCTAGATACTTCTGCCTAAGCTCTAAAGGCAGGCAGAGCAGAGTTTAGAAAGCACAGACTGTTTGTTCTGATTTTGGTGTCTCTTTATTTAAGTGAATTTCATTTCTCACAGCTCAGATTCTCAAATACATACTAAAGTGTAATAAACAGCTTAAAATTTATTAATTTCATATGAAATTTTGTGTTAATATGCTCTTTGCCTAATCAATCACTGCCTTTTTCACTACCACATATGACTTTTATACAATATTCCTATGGTCTGCTTTTCAATCCCATTCTTATTAAACTCAAGAACTGGTTAGTATTTCATTAAATAGAAATCATTTTAATTTCTGATTTCTTCAATTATTTTAACTGAGAAACTTTTGAATATTGAGCTCATAAAGCTATAAAAGATTGAGAATATCTTGGATCTCTATTCTTTATATTATTTGAACATCTCACATATTTGCTCATGTTTATAGTGTACAAAAATCCTTACATGAGAAAGATGTGGGCATTAGCTTTAAACTTTATAAATTTATATTTGTATGCATGTTTATGTATCCATGCAAGGATGAAAGAAAGAGGTATCTATGTATCTCTCTCTATATGAGTGGATTACAATAACTCTCTAAAACTCAAAAGCAAATGCTGTGAGTAAGGGTATTTAATTGTATGAATAAACCACAGCCTACATATTGGTAATGAAGGTCTAGTGCACATTTTAGTCATGCACTGTACCACATGAAAAAAGGAAGGAAAATATGGTTGATGCTCATCGGAAGTTTACTTTGTGCAAAACTCTGATCTCCATGCTTTAGAAATAGCTTTTAAATAGGTATTTCCATATTTTACAGTTTAAAGAGCTGAGGCTTAAAAAGGAAGTCTCCCTAAAGGATGTCACTTCCACAGTTTGTCATCTAAGTTTTGAGAGAGAAAGGAAACACTAACTCTGGTCAGATTGCTAGTACAGTAGGTACAAAAAAAGTTTATTTTGGGCTATGTCAGCTACCCAAAGATACAGCACAGATAAGCATAATATCAAAGCAGATTGTCTTCGGAGCCTGAAACCATAAACACTAAGCTATTCTTAGCAGTTTCTTCCTTTCTCAAGTAACCCAGAAGAAATAAGAGCATAGAAGAAATAAGTTTGCATAGAAAGCACTGTGGCATCTTGTATACACATAATCAAATCAGATAAAAGAAGGTTGCATTGCCACATGCAAGCAACTAATTAACTGTGACTAGTATCTAGCTGGGTGAGTAAGCTCTAAAATCAACAAGTAAGGTGAAAATTGAGTTGAGTCAAACTGTACTTCAAAAGCCTCACAAGAGCCAACACCATAAAAAGCACCAGAGAACTGATTCCAACTGTGAAAACTACAGAGCTCTCATTACCATCACTTACTTTTTCCTTTGGACTCTTCAGAAGATCTGAAGTTGGATTCTAGTGAGCATAGCATGCAATGTCATTCAGTCTTTCAAGTAAAAGAACATTGGTGCTCTGACAGTGTCAAAAAATGCCAAAAGAAAATAAGCTGGAAGATACTTTATTTCTTGAAGGAACTGTATTTGAAGTGAGTACATGAAAGATAAAATAATAATAGTAAGTGGAGAATGAGGATTAGAATGTACCATTCTGAGACAACAATATGCGAAAGGACTCCAGGGTCTTGAAAATGTTGATGCCTAGTACATCGAAGCCACAGAAACATGCAGTTAGAGGCACTCCAGATGTCATCTTAATGAGTTTGCTTCTTGCTCTCAAATCAGTGTTTGGCAACTTGTATTTCGAATCAGATTCATCCATGCAGTTTTCTTATGAAGGTCATCATCTACCATTACCGAGCTGGCTGTAAAATGAACAAAAGCTGTGGGAGTAGGAAAGTGCTCCTGAGCTCTGAGGATGGAATTGATATGCTGGGATGCGGACATGTGATTTTCTATAGGCCTACATGCGTATGGGGAGGTAGGGATGAGATTGTTTTCACATGTAATTTAGTAAATATGTGTACCTATCTATATAGCCTATCTGTTCAGTACCCAGCATAACATAAGGGTGAAACATAAACATCTGGGCATTTAAAACCTTCCCAACCCAAAACAACTGCCATTGACAGTGGTGAGCTACTATAGGTTTTTGTGAACTAACATGTATTTTAACAATTTTTCCCAGTAGCTCCATGTGAATGAAAAATGTTGATAGATGGAGAATATTTAGCAAAATTCTGCCACAGTTTAAAGACCAGTGGCTTGAGGGTGAAAAAAAAAAAAAGGATCTCTGACTTTTAACATCAAATAGTTAAGATTATCAAAAGCAGTTCCTAAAGAGGGACCAACATATGATGTTATTATCCACTACACATTTCCTAGAATAGCTTCACATAAAGTTTAAATACCAGAAAAGAAACTGCTAAAATAAAACCTGTTCAAGTAAGGCAGGTGAAAACTCTGGCATGCAGGGAAGCATGTTGCTACACCTGATGCATATGTGATGTGACTAATAAATATGATGAATAATATTTTAAAAATTTATTACAGTAAAAGGTATACTGCCATGAATCACTCTCAGATTATTCAGTCTTACTTCAAATACACCTATCCCACCATTCTCACCATTTTCTGAAGCACTTCTGGAAGTCTCCTTTTATGAATGTCTTTACAGGTGCAGTCATAGCTGCCACAGTGTCCTAAATCAATTCAAAATATTTACCTTTCATGGCCATTTTGACTTTGAGAAAGAGCCAGAAGTCATGTGCTGCCAGATTCAGTGAGTAAGGTGGATGAGAACACACCACAATGTTTTTGTGAACCTGTCTTTCCCTTACATGGTGCTCAGCAGCAGTGTTCACCATATTTTTGATCATGTTGTGTAAAGACATCCTTGAAAGAGAACTTGCAGGTAGGTAGAGAATTCATGAACAAGAATCAAAACGCACAGAATCAATAATTGGCATCGCGTTTTTGCATGTCAAAAGAAATCTCCAGCATAGCCAAAAGAAAACCCCAAATTGGGAAAAAAAAATCTTAGTGAATGACCCCTCAGACAAGGGACTTCTGTCTAGAATATATAAAGAATTTGAAAAAAACCAGATCCCCAAAATTCAAAGACCCAATCCAAAAATGGGCATCCAAGATGAATACACAGTTCTCAGATGAAGAAATACAAATGGCAAATGAATACATGGAAAAATGTTCATCAACATTGGTCATTAGAGAAATGCAAATTAAAACCACACTGAGATTCCGTCTTACTCCAGGAAGAATGGCCAGGATAAAGAAAACTACCAACAATAAATGCTGGAGAGGCTGTGGGGAAAAAAGGCACTGTTGGTGGGAGTGTAGACTGGTGCAACCACTGTCGAGGTCAGTCTGGAGCTTCCTCAAAAAGCTGGGATTGGAAGTCCCATTTGACCTAGCTATTCCACTTCTTGGCATATTTCCAGAAGAACTGAAAACATCATACCACAGTGATATGTGTGCACCCATGTTTATAATAGCACAATTTATAATATCCAGATAGTCTCCCTAGTGTAAGAAATGGTAAGAGTACTTAAGATACAAAAACTCAATAATTACAGTAAAAAGATAAGAATATGCTTAAAGGGGGAAAAGTAATATCTCAGGGAAAATGAGGAAAAAGAAAAATGAAGGGATAAGAAAAATGTCTAAAATTATATAAACACAGGATAGCTAAGATGATTGCGCTCAAACTCAATAAGTTCTTGGAACAAAACATTCTTAGGATTGGAACAATAGTGCATATTATTGTATGGTGATCTGAGGAGCTCTTGAGGATCAGTATGTAAAATAACAACCCTAGTTATGCTACTACCACCTTGTTTTGAAGGCCTATACTGTCAGTGTTCTGGGCTCTTTGCTATTGCTGTTTATATGTCTTTTTTGTTTTATGTTTTTCTAGGAATTTTTTTGTCTTGGTTTCTTTTGTTTTGTTTTTCTTTTTTTTTTCTTTGTTCAGAATGATTTTAGTCTGTTTTGTTTTGTTTAATTTCAATATGCATGGAGGTATGGACAGCTATTTTGAAGAGAATGAGAGACATTATGGCAGCCACTGTTGACTTCCCTATTGTCTGGTCTTGAAGATCTAAAATGCCTTCATCATCCTGTTCTGATCAGTTCTATACTATTTTGTTTTGCATGAATTCACTGTATGTGAAGATATAGACAACTATTTGGAAGAAAACAAGAGACAATATGATAGACAGTGAAGATCTCCAGTTGTCTTGCTTTGAAATCTGTGTCTCTTACATTGTTACCTTATGATATGTTTTGTTATGTTCCATTTTATCCTCTTTAAAAATAAAAAAAATTAAAAAAATAAAGAGAACTTGCAGAACTGCTTCAAAAAATTGCAAAAAATGGTGGGATAATTGTATTTGAAAAGAAGGTAAGTTTTCCTGGGAGATCAATGGAAATTTTACTGTAATACATTTTTAAAAATTTAAACAATCCCTGAATATTTTGATCACCCACTGTCTATTTTAATAGTCAATATACCCAGCTTCAAACACTACCTCTGATACTTAGCATTACACTTTAGACAAGGTGTTAAACCTCTCTCAATTTCAGGTCCTTGTCTGAAAAATAAAAAAATTCCCTTTCGTTGTACCAGTAACCACTTTAATAGTCACATACTTAAAGATCCTCAGGGTAACTGAAGTATAAACAGAAGCCGATCTGCCTCCGAATCTTAGACACTTTTGCGGTGGTGAACACTGACTACGATCTCGGAGACCTGCATGGGCAGCTCCGCCTTGCTCAGTCAATGGACAGTCTCACTAGAATCGCTAAGGAATTTACATGAAAATCCCCTTTTTTCTACTTCAAGATCAAACACTCAGCTCCAGATGCGTTAAAGGGAACCACTTTCTTCACAGCCAGAAAATTTCTCAACTTCACGTGTGATATTTCTTTCCCAGAGAGGAATTTTTTTTTCCTTAGGCAGCTTCTTTACCCATGTATGCAGATGGCAAGACCCCTTTTCTCTCATTGTATTAACTACTCCCTTTCTGCTAACCAAGGAAAGACCAAGCATGAGGGTCAGCTGTCCACCTGCTAACGCCGCAGGTGGGTGCTTCTGCTCCTTCTTACACTGTAGTGCAGCAGCCGCTAGACAGCCTGCCCTCCGCAGCCTAAAGCCCACTCGTGATTTCATTTCTGCTACTTCATCTTTACAACTCCCAAAGACACCTACCTTGTAGATCAATGTAAAAAAAAATCCATGTAAACAGCAAAGAGAAAATATACCTAGGACATAGTAGGCACTAAACAAATGACATATATTCAGATTAAAATCATCGTACCGTATACAAACCCACTTCTCTATTTGGCTCCATTTTCTTTGTCTAAGAGCTACAAAACTTAGACACTATAAAGAGTTGTAATGAGAGTTAAGTGAAAAATGGGAAGGAGTATATGCCTGGGCTACTCAATGAGCTTTTTCAACATTTATTCACTTCCTTCTATTTTTGTACATATAAAAAAAATAATATGATGGAATTCTGGAAGAAGTAAATAGAAAGTGAACAACTGGTAGGGTGCAAGCTCTAGAGCCAAACTGAGTTCAAACCACAGCTCTCGCACCTCTATAATTTTAAGTAATTTATTCAACTTCTCTACGCTTCAATTTCCTTATCTGTGAAAGTCGTACTGTCAGTACCTACCTGACACAGGTAGTTGTAGGATTAAACCAGATGATACATAAAGGCCAGAATTTAGTAAGTGCTCCATAAATGCTGGTGAGTATTAGATGCGTGTCAATTCTCCTTTAGATTTCAGACCATGACAAAAACAATCAGTGGCTTGTCCTTAGAAGGGAAAAATTATCTCTGGGGAAATCACAATCAGCTCTAACACTGAGGTCCATCTACATTCATAGCTGAAGCACTCTCTCTAAGTTCCTAGAGCAGCCATAAACAACGTACCACAAACGTAGATGATTTAAACCAACAAAATGCTATTATCTGATAATTCTGGTGGAACGATGTCCCAAAACCAAGGTGTCGACAAAGCTATGATCTCTCTAAAGAATCTGCTTTTCTCCTGTCTGCAGGCAAAGCTCAGCACTCCTTCGTTCATGGAGACATGGCTGCAATCTCAGCCTCCGATTTTACATGGCATTCTTGATGTGTCGTCCCCTGACTGTCTCCTCTCTGTGTGTCTCCTCTCTCTGCTTCTTATAACAACACCAGTCACACGGGATTAGAGCCTCCCTCAATCACACATCTTACCTTGATTGCATCTACAAAGATTATTTCCAACTAAGGTTGTATTGTGAGTACCGGGGATGGGAAAGGTAAGTCTGCAATTGTATCTTTTTGAAGGGACACAATTCAACCCTTAACACTCTAATATATTAGGGCACAAATCTCATAATCCTTAACAAGAACTCTTTCAATAGCTTTCCCTGAAAGCTCCTGAATGCCATATAAAAATAAAAAGTAATCCTGCTACCATGAAAAGGACACTTAGAGGCATTAATTTTGAAAGTTTGCTATAATCATCCAAGCTGTCTTTTGCTAAGAGAGAGAAAGAGAAAAAAGATTTGAAAAAGTTTCTGTTTTAAGAATCATAACATTAAAGCAAAATTTCCTGCTATAGAACTGGCTGTGCAGAACACTGAGAAAAGAACAGCTTTCTGAAGTTGATATGGCACAGACAATATGAATTGTGTGAGTGTGTGTTGTGTACATGCTCATGTGGTCACTCACATAGGCACACACACATACACCCACACACACATTTGCATCTGTGTCCCCCAAAAAATAAAAAATGAAAGGGTCTGAAATCAAGCAAGACAGATGGCTGAGTGGGCCTCTCATATGTCTCATCAAAGTTAAGAAGTCATTGCTACATTTCTGAAGAAGAAAAACCACCAGCCTTTTTTTTCTAAATTTATACACTCTCCTGTCTACGTTTACAAAGCCTTGAAACACTCATTTTTTAAATCACTGGAGGTTTAGACTCTGAAGAAGCATTAGAGCCTAAATGAAATAATGGCAGAGCTTCTATTCGGTATACTCTTCCTAAGAAACCAGAGACACGTTGGCCTGCTAACCTAACTGGATGCAAATGTGCCTCACCATACTCTGGAGGCCTATTGCTTTAACAAGGTTTGTAAAAGTTGAAGAGAAAGAATTTCGTACTCATCATCTTTAGAGGAATTTTATGCTTAAGTCTTCTGTGAAGCAATGACTCTTTGTGAACCTTCCTACTATGTAAATAAATGTAGATAATTTATTTTTGACACAGAGAACTGCCCTGAACTTATGCTGGAAGGTCCACAATGTGTCGGCAGCATGAACACATGACCAGTCTCACCACCCTCAGCCCTCACCCATCCTCTTGCCCTCCCACCTCTTCCCAGCCTGCAAACATCAGACGGCTCATCCTAATACTGTTTTTCAATCATTTATGACTGGTATTTTGGGACTTATCCCCAAGGCTGTAAAGGCCTTGAATGCATTTTGTCATCCTCCTTGATCTTTTTCTCCCTAGCTCCTTCCAATTGCATATTGGCCTCCTAGTCCACTCCTATCTTTGTCCTTAGCATCCTTCGTGGTCCTGCTAGTACTCTGTCCTAGAGGTTATCATGGGTACTCATTACCCACTTCATCTTTTACCCACCAAGCACAGTAATCTTCCCACTCTGTGAATACCTATGGTGTGTGCATCTGCCAATCAAATTCTCTTAATTCTTCCTCATAGAATGGTTGTCTTTTCACAAGTGTTAATGACACAACCTGTTGGCAATTTTTTGGAATAGTAATTTATAGGCTTTCATTGTGTCCACTCAGTGCTTGAGATAAAGTCTGTGCTCACTGTTATGTGAGGATGAGTTTAATGTCATGCACACATTTATTAATGTACAGCACTGTACCAGATGACACAGGAAATATGAATAAGACACAAGTTCTACTGTTAGGATATGCCACCGGAGGAAAAGTGAAGGCTTAAATAAGCACAGTAGGTAGGCTATAAAAAGGACAGGAGGAATAGGCAGACAATGGGCAGGACAGGAAACTAGATTCTTTCAGAAATAAGGACAAAGAAAGACTTCAGACAGAAGGTGACTTTTGGAATGGAACTTAGAGAAGGGGTTAGGATTTCAACAAGCAAGAATGAAAGAATTTAAGAATGAACACAGGTCCAGGGGTGTAACTTAGAGGAATAAGTATCTTCCTGGCAAGCACAAGGTCCTGAGTTCAATTTCTAGTACAGAAAAAAAAAAAACAGAATCCCTGGGTGACCACTCCTATTTTGAAGGAAACTGAGCTATGAGAAATACTAAGCAGAAAGTAGTCAAGGGAAGGCTGGTTACTATAGGCATTGCTGCAAGGATCTTCAAGCCTCCTTGAGAATATACAGAAGGGTAAGTTATAATCCTCTAAATTCTCCACTTTGCAAACAAGCAGGGATTAGGAAGCGATTTCTGTTTTGATGAGCAACACTGCGTTGTTGACACTGGAGCTACACTGTACCTGAAATCCTAAATTAATTGAGAAGCAAAGCCTGCATTCAATGAACTCAAGAGTTTGCACAGTTATTCCTCAAAGCCATAAATCACTGCAAATCAGCACAGAGGCAACTGGGTTTCCTACCAAACATTAGTGAGTTTCACTTGATTTTTTTTCTTTCTCATTAAAAAAGAAGAAAAAAAAGATAAGCTTTCAGTTACCTACATTTGCCAAGGACAGGTTAGCTGTAACTGTGTGAATCTGTCTGCTCAATGTCTTGTGTACCCTGGGAGTTAAATAACTAATTGATACTCTCTCATCATTTATAACAATGGGTGATTTCTAGAAGGAGGCCATGATACATCAAGTTTAAAAAAATGTCTTTCTTACAGAAGCATCACTCCTAGGATGAGGTAATGATGTATTCAGTTGAAAGAAGTTTCTTTTCTACAAATATTTAACTTTCATACGTTGTTTTGTGAATAACACATTATTACATTCACCACAGTTCAAGTGTACTTAGAGAAGACAAAAGAGAAAGGGATTAAAATACACTTGACATTTTGTGCATAGTTGTTAATCACATAAGAAAAGAGCAATGGTAAATGCTTAAAATAAGTACTCGGATTTTTTTAGATAGATTTTTAAATTCCTGAAAAGTATTTACAAGCCCATTTTTGAAAAGTGGAATGATCATCTTTTTAATCATAGTGTGAATTTACCTCCTGGTCAATTCTTTTTGATACTTTCTTTTATGCTTGGTTTGGTCTTATTCTAAGAATGTTCTCAACTGCACAGGAGACTTCTAAATATTTGCAATTCCTCCAATATTTGCAATTCTTCTGAAATTTTTATGACATATATCCTAAACATTTCTTTTCTCTTATCCTATTTCTGAATATATGTCCTAAGAATGCTAAGTCATGAAAGCCTAAATCTAACTGCTGAAATTTGAAGTTGTTGTTGACTTGAGTGTTCTTTCTTTTCTTCTATTTATCTTTATTTTTTAGTCCATTAGCTGCATTTCCTTTCTGCCACAGAGGAACAGGTGTTGAGCTTCTAATAAGAAAGAGCATGAATCCCATTGGAAAGCAGTATCTCCGGGATCTAAAAGCAATATGAGAACAAAGTTTCTCATGTTTGACTAAATTTTGCTTAGGAAATGAAATCATATGGTCTTTTCAGTGTACATTTGCTAAAGTTTTAGCCTAAAATAAACTAACAAGGTTTTCCTACTGTTGAAATATATGTCCTCCCAGGTGCAGTGCTGAACATGCCTCATACCAAACCTTGAAGTCTCTCTGTGATTAGTTTACCATACTCCTAAGCCTGAGCTTACCATTTACTATATATGGAGCAGGGTGGAATATCGAAGTACATAATCGTTCCTAAATCACAAGTAAAATTCTCAGTTCATGCAATGCCATAGAAAAATAAAAGTTTAAAGTGCAATCAGGTGCTTTGATAGAAAACCTCAGTCTTTTGATTACTTCTGGAGAGGAATATGCATTAATGTCAAATCATCACTTGATGTAAGGGCCCAGATTTTTTGATAAAAAATAGCTTTTATAGAACATTAAAATCAGATAGACAAGCAGTTAAATGCCTTTGTACTTTGTCACTCTGGCCCCCTGGTGTGTCCTCTGATGTATATGGGGATAATTGAGAACCACATTTTGAAATTGACTAAAAATTGCCCAGAATTATGGATATTAGATCATTTCAAGACAGTGGAGTCTGGGCTGGATTTAGCAGTCAAAGAAAAAAAGTTTAAAGCCCTTCATAGCTGATCTATATTGTCTTCCTCTTCCCAGCCTGTAATGTGGTGTCTTGCACAGAGCTGATAATAAATACGTGTGAATTATTTAATAAATGTTATACACGTCACCACACACAAGTTACGAGACCCACCTCTACACCTTTGTACAGTTCAATTTCCCACTTTTCAACATAGCTTCATTGTTTAGTTATAAGTAACAAATTACATACTAGACACTGTTCAAAGTGCATTGTGCAGACTTGTTCTCACAATAATCCTGTGATTGTCGTATAATTATTATCCCCCTCTCCACAGAAAGAAACCAAGGAACAAAGAGCATAATTTGCACAGTTACCCAGAGACTAAGTGGCAGAGTCAGAATTCAAGCTTAGGCTTCTGCTTCTAATGTCCATTACCTGAAGCACTACTAACCTCTGCCACCAACTCTCCTACCCTTTTCTAACCTCCCCTCCCCTCACAACAGTGGTTCTCAAATTTAAACCTACATCAAAATAGCCCAAAGAGTTTCATTAAACATTGACTCCTAAGCTCCATCCAGTGGTACCTGAGATCTTCACTTCCAACAAATTCTCAAATACTTATTGATACTCTGCTGGAAGCCTCACTTTGAGAAACTCAGATCTGCAGATTCAGTGTCTGGAGAACATGCACTAATTTCGGGCTGAGTGAATAGTACCCATTGGCAGCCTATGCCCTGCAACCAAGAAATCCAACAGCTCAGCAACGTAATGAACAAAATCTACTTTCTCTCTTGTGCAATGTAGGACAGTGCACAGCGAGGCTGTCACTTGGGTTACAGAATTCTTCCCTTTTGTTGCTCTGCCATTCCCTAGGACATTATTTTCCACCTGGTTAAAGCTGGGACACTGACACATGCAGGCTTCATCCAGTAGGGATGAGAATGCACACCCTGTGAATTAATGTCCACTCCCAGAAGTGACACCTGTCACTTCCACTCACATTTCAACTGCAAGGACAAAAGCACTTGACAATAACTACAAGAGACTTAGAAATATTTTATTATACTCTAAAATAGAACCTGGAGAAATAGATTTGGCAGGTGAGGTACAACCCATGCTACAAATATCCTGCCTGATATCTCACTTTGTTCCTTTTCTGCACATGATCTGCCAGGCTAACAACAGCCCTGGATATTACACACTCATATCGTGTGCTCCTCGGGTTAGAGCAGCCAGGCTCCCCACACTGGAGACCCAGAGAACATGCATTATCAGATTACCCAGAGTAAAGTCCTTAACCTCCCTACAACTATTTAATTTACAAAACACATGCTAAAAATATATACTTGCTGTCCTAAGAATCTTAAAGATATACTATAGAAATATACTTAGGTAATAAAAAAAATTTTACAAACTCTTGGGTTCTATCAGACATAATCACTATGCCACTATGAATTTTATTTAAACCATTGGTTTCATTACCATATAAACACCAAAGATAGATATTGTGTTACCCTATTTTACAACTAAGGAAACAGCATCATATACAAATTATGCAGCTGGTTCCAATTTTGCAACTCTTAATTGGTAGAATGGAGCTTCAGACACACGTGAACATGAATCCAATACTTTGTTTACAGCCACTACTGAGCCTTCAAAACTATAAACATGGGAATATAAATGATTGAATATGTGGACTGAGCCACCTTTCAGTATTAGAAAGTTACTCAAGGCATTAATATTAATCTGATGATGTCCCTAAGAGATTGCTGCAGAAGCTCAGAGAAATCTGACTTGCAGGTATTTAATCCACTGGTTTGCAGACTTGAGTGCTGGCTTCTCTGGGGACATTGCTAACAAATGTCACTGGCTCAGCCCAATCCAGATCAATCAGTCAGCATCTCTGGGGTGAAGAACAGGCATCCGTTTACTATGTATGTTTTAATTGTGTTGATCTAACCAACAGCAGGTATTCAACTAATCCTGCGTGATCATGCTGACTCAGGAAGCAGGCAGCTAGTGAAAGCCTGAAAGCCACATTCTGCAGGTAAAGCTTTATAAGCCCTAGTATAACTATTAAAAGTCACCAATATTTACATAAACCCCGAATGCTTTTCTGCACACCTTCTGCAATTTAGACAACTTTTTGTTTAATGATTGGTAAGTAAGTTACAACCTACCTCCATCCCGTGACACACAATGTATAGAAAATTCCTTCCATACCACATGTAATGAAAAAGTCTTTGAATGGGCAACAAAATGTGTTTCACTCCAAACTCCTCCAGGTGACAAATAGCACGACCTTGTTCCCATCTTTTACCTCCTTTAAGACTCTGTGTAATACTCTAGAGTGTTTTCAAAGCCTCCTAACAACTGCATCCCGATCATGGTCACATTTTCACCTCTGTTAAGTCATCTGTTTTTCTCCAGAGAAAAGAAAGCATTTTTTTTTCTGGAGGAACCAAAGAGTTGGTGATAAAATATAAATTCTACAGTTTCCCTATATTTCAATATTTGACATAGCAAACACCAGCTAGTATTCTCCAATATCCGCCCTCTTTTCCTTCCTCAATGATGAAAACCCTGAAAATCAATTGGTCAGATGAAAATAAAATACGAAGATGGCAGTAAAGCTAAGTTCTGCCCAAAGGAAGATAAATAGAACCAATTGGTGAAACTCCCGAGATGTCATTTTAAGGTAAAGGAGTGTGAGATTTTATTTCTCTTTTTTTTTTTCTGGGGCCTAAATGAGGATACAAACTCTGGACTCCCAAAGCCATTCCAAACAAAGGAATCGACACGGTGTGCAGAGGGTGGTGAGGAGGGAGGATCCCGAGGCTCCAGTGAAGCTGCAACGCCGTCCGTCTGCATTTGCCATTTCTGGTTACCCTAAGTACATGTCGGTGTTTCTGCCCCTCTGGTGACACTTAGCCCCAACGAAAACCTGGCCACTTAAAAAGTACAAATGGACTAAGGAACTATGACAGAAGACATTTATTCATTTTAAAGCATAGTTTAAAGCTTATTTTTTATGATTAAACTAAATATGCTTTCTTTTTCTTGACTGCTCTCTCCTTAAACTATAACGGGGAGAGAAAAGGTAAAATATACAGCTCTTGCGGAAGGAAATGTGAGAGTTTGAAATCATTTAAGGTATGAAAAATGGTTGCTAGGTGACTGTTGTTTGAAAGCTCGCTGAGGTGTGTTGGCACCTAGAGAAAAATGCAAGTAGGAGTAATGTTCTGTAAGTTTACACTTTAATGAAGATTCTGCGTTATTTTTAAATGATGAACACTGAGGAAACAAGCAAGGTGGGTAAATCCACTTTTCTATGCAAGATAAAATTTTTTTTCCTTGCAAGCAGTCACATTCTCCTCAGAGAGGCACGGGCAGTGGCGTTCAGTGGTGACAAGCAGCCCCTCCTTGCTCCCCTCCGTCCAGGCGAGCTGCACTGTCTCCCAAGTTCCAGGAGCAGCTGCCACAAACCTCAGTTTTAGCTTGTAACACCTGCCAAAGCCTGAGTCACTTGGGAAGAGGGGGATCAGCTGCTGATGGTCCTTTTGACAAGGTGAGGTCCGGGCTCATTCTGGTGACAATCTTGTGTCACATGTGGTAAATGTGGTGATGTGTAGCAGAGGGGAAGACAGACGATACAGACATTTTTCATGACAGAGGAGAGGAGAGAGAGGAAGAGAAAGAAAGACAGAGAAAGATAAAGAGGGCAGAGCAGCCAGATCCAGGATTGGTCAAGAGCACAGTAAGCCACTGGGCTCAGATTAACCACTATCTCTCTGGCCGAGTTTCTGATCACAGTAGAAAAAATCATCCCTCTCCTCTCGCTAAGGGCTCTGACCAGCTCCGATCCTTAGACTTCTCTCCCAAAAGGCAGCTAAATCTTCTTGTGAATACGGATGGAGACATTTGTCATTATTAATGGTTGAGGTCACTGGGAAGGAAGCCAGTCCTATTAGCTATGAACAGAGTGGTAGAGAAGGGAAAGACCAAGGCTTAGCAAAGCAAAAGTCCCTAGTGGGAAAGCCAGCCCTGCAGCTCAGGGCTGGGACTTGAGAGTATAAGCATGGACACCCCTCCCTTCTTTTTCGTACTTTCATTCATTTCAGTTATCCGACTGCCCCTTGTGGCCTGTGGCAGTTCGACCAACAGCCACTCAACAGAAACATTTCTAGTGATGAAACCTTATCCTTTGAGTCAGCCCTTCTGCTGGTTCCTAATTTACCTGTAGCCTTACAATCATTCTGACGCATAGAGGCAAAGAGAGCACATTATCATGTGCCCCTGGATTGGGTGGAAATGGACAGTTAGAGCATGGGAGTGGTGTCCACCGGGGTCTTTTCCTGGGTTTATAATGTTTCAGGTTGTGTGGTGGAAGGAGAACAATGGACAGGCACCTGCAGTGTTTCCAACAAAGCCACTGTTGTCTCCCACCAGGCAACAGTATTTGCAGGATTGTAATGATTATTATTTCCTTTTTAAAAGACCAGTTCAAAAATCTTGAATAATAATTTACCTTACAAGCATTTGCTCATTATGTACTTATTCCTTCCCTTCTGCTCTTTCAAAATCTTATTTTTGTAGCTAGGTATGTAATAATCTCCCAGAGTTTCTGGAGCAGGGCTCTTTCTATTCATGAGATTGCAAACAGAAACTCCTTATTCAAGAAGGAAAAAGGTTATTAAGCCAAGTGAAGGTCTTTCTACATTAAAATAAAAGGATAGAAAGGAACTGTGACTGCAATCTTAACTGCGAGGCAGGATGCAACACCCAGCTTCAGCCTGGCCTGTCCAAACAGGCACATCGCCAGAAGTGGATCTAAAAGTCAATTTGTTAATAATCTTGTTTGCAAGGTGTCTGCTGTTTTTTAATATCTGCTCATTGTTTTTGGTGTCCAGGCTTGTTTTCTAAATGCAATTCGAGTAAGTTATTAAAACCTTACACTATTATATTCTGAGGCATTTATATGGTGACCTATCTTAACACTCAAGCAATGACTCCAAAGCACATCTGAAAAATCCTGGAATAGTTCCATGCTTGTGCATCCCCTTGCTACCAAGTTTTGAGCTTTGGTTCACTTGGCAGTTTTTGGGGATTGGAACTGATGCTGATTATATTATGACAGAGAATCCTATAATCTTCACCATTCTCTCTCACTCCTTCTTATCTTACATCATAGTCTGAACAATTACTTTTATAAAGCATATCCGACCATATTGCAATTCCAGTATTTCCGTAGTTCTCTCCATCAGCCCTCTTCTGATGCGTAAAGTGCCCCCGAGTCATCCAAAATGCCTTTAAAATTGCAAAAAAATAGAAATTACCTGCCCGCACTCTGAGCACACCATGGGCATTGCAGGGAAATAAACCAGGAAAGTCATATTAAGCCATCTTGTTGGAAGTTATCAAGAAACCAAATGAACTAATTATTATTTCCTTTCTTTTCCCAGTGATTTGCAATTCCTGGATGACACCTGAATAATACCAAAAGGTTTCAAAAGGCAACCCTTTAGAAAGTGACCTTTTGCTTTCCCCATTTCATTTGCCCTGGGTGTTAATTGACTTGGAAAAAACAGTATATTATCTTTTTAGAAAAAAAAAGAAAAGCATAGACCTGGTTTGTGAACACCAACATCCTACAACATCACAGCGTTGTTTAAATCATCGCACAGCACTGCTGAGAACAGCTATCCAGGAGAGACTTGAAAGGGAGAAGGGCAGTCTTAGAATGAAAGAGTTCTGCTGCCATCTAGCGGTGAACACGAGAAGCAGCCGTCAATTTCATTCAACAGGCAGCGAAATTATTTTAATTATTATTCTGCATTATCAGTAATTTTCTCAATCGCTTTGTGTGCAGAGACGACCTCTAGTCACTCTTTGCTCCAACAGAAGCATGGACTTGATGGGTACAAGTAAGTTTGGTAGTTTGTGGAAAGTATTTCTAGCAAAATGCTTCCCGAGTTACTGACAGGAAGGTAAGCGTTGGGGTAAGTACCTGCAGAATCGCATAAAACAACTTTTGTCTGACACTCACAATAGTGCATGTGAGTTTTCCTTAGCTATCTGGACCCAGACTGCTGTACCTATTTTCTTGAAGACCTTAATAACATTTCTCCCTTACTATACAATTTGTCTTACAAACATAAATATGTTTCTTTTTCTTGTACATTTTTACCATTCACCTATGCGAAATTATTAAGATATTTATCATATGTTATTAAAACAGCCCGAAAATTTCTAAAATCAAGACTATGGGCTTTTGTAGATTAGAAGGCAAGAACATATAGAAGGCCCATAATGTTAACATGGATCAGGAAGCTACGAAATTGAGGTGTCAGTGAGCCCACTGGCAATGGGGCCATTAAAGCATGTTACTTACTGCTCTGAACAGGCCGCTTTTAATATGGAATATACACATAACTTGGACGTAGAACGTAGACCACATTCAATAAAAGCATGATTCTTAAAAGCATTTTTCTTCTTGCAAGAGAAAAACGTAGCCTTTACCGTTCTCTGTGATCTTGGGGGAAGCAGCTGTTGCACACTGTAACAGCAATCTCTACATTTCATACTAGTGGTCACTCAAAATGCAATTTATGACTTTAAGCCAAAAATCAATGCTTTTCTTACTATGCCCTTTAAATGCCTGCTTTAAAATCTCCAATTTTACCCTGGAATGTTTTCACACACCTGTAATCCCAACACTCTGGAAGCTGAGGCAAGAAGATTGTTGCAAGTTCAAGACCAGCCTGGTCTACAAAGTGAGTTCAAAGCCATCCTGAACTGCATAGTGAGACTGTGTCTCAAAAAGCAAAAGATGAATTAATAGTTAAAAAATAAAACAAAAATAAAATCTTCAATCTTACTTAAGTTTTCCCAACAGTCTTTCAGTAAAGAATATTTTGCCTGTCATGTGAGTTTTACCAGTGTTTTAACTTAAGCAGTGATCTTTCCCTTCATGAGATTCAGAAAAGGAAGGCCTTCCAACCAACAGCTACTCATCTCAAATTGGTACTTATTGGGTTTCAAGAGACAGGGAGTCGTTAGTTATTCAGTGGATGTATAACACCAGAAAACAATATTCCATTTAGATAGGTCTCTATTTCTTCACTTAAAAAAGAAAAAAAGGGGCTGGGGATTTAGCTCAGCAGCATAAGCACCTGCCTTGCAAGCGCGTGGTCGTGAGTTCGATCCCTGGTACTGATTTAAAAAAAAAAAAATGGAGCTAAATGTCTTTTCAGATGGCTTTTCATTCTGTCAGCATACCAATTATATTGACAAAGGACCACACAGTTCAAAATTAGTTTCAATAATAAGTGAGTAAAGGAATCAAGTACTGCAGACCCAAAGTTTTACCCAAGATGATCTTATGATTAGAAAATGGGTTATAATCAATTACTACAGTAAGTAATACTGAGAATTCTTTACAAACAAAAGTTTATGATACTGAAGTAGATAAAATTTCTCATAACAAACTTTTGTAATAAATATAAAACACTCTGTTTATTTTTGATTCCTCAGTTTTAAGATGGTGAATAGCCAAATATTTTCCTTTATTCATACTTCTTAGATGGATTCATTAAGCTTCCATGATTTGAGTGTTGGTGCATTTTATCAAGGGTTACAGAGTTCTGTGCTTTTGGCCATGGAGTTTCTTTTCTGCATTCTCATAGGTGGCAATCCTACCCTTTGTGTCACATTTTTTACGCCCTCTAGGGACACGCCCACAAGAGGTCAGGCCACCTGCACTGGGAAGTACTCTCGGAAGGAAATCTGGCTTCCTCGCTCCACCTGTCTGTCTCAGCTCTCTCACTAGCTTCTGGCCTTCAGGAACTTCTTAATTTCTTGCCAGAAAATCAATGGTGTAAGAATGTGGGTGGTTTTCAGTTGTTTTAGCCAGAAGATCTGTCAAAAGAATCTGGTCAGCTAAAAAGAGAAGTCCATTTATGTTCAATATAAATATAAATTTATACATATACTATTTCCTATAACCTGACATACAACTCAGGTTCTTGCTACATGTTGCTTAATAAACTGGCTCATCTTTCTCAAACAAGTCTAACAATGTCATTCTAACACTGTTAGTATAAGCCCCATGTGTCAGGATAAAATCCAGTCTCCTTAACCTGCCTTCCCACAAATAGACTCAGATGCGTGGTTCATGTCAGCGTCTCTCCTTTCTCTGCATCGGTCAGCACCGGCCCGGCCACTTAGTCCTACTGAGTCACACCATTGCTGCCCCGCACAGTCTTGGAGCTTTGAACAAGTTCTTTGCTATGGCTCCCTTCTTCTACTTACCCTTACAGCTTCAGTTTAAAGGTCACCTCCTTCAGGAAGCCTTCTACTAACTGCAAGTCCAGATGGAGAAGCACATTAGCGCTTTATATATATATAAATTCTTTTATCACAGATTTTGTCATAATGTTACATAATTGCTTTACATTTCCCTGTCTCTCACTATGATATAAGCTTTATAAGAGCAGTCATGTCTGTCTTGCTCAGTGGTATGGTTGGCACTTACCACAATCCCAGGCACATACTAGACACTCAGTGACTAGTGTTATATAAAAATAAAATCACTTCAAGCCACAGAGTAGGAAAAAATTATAACCAGTTGCCCCACAAAAAAAAGACTTCTCTATAGAACATACAAATAAATCAAAAAAATCAGACACCACCCCTCCCCCCACCAAATTCAAAGACCCAGTCCAAAAATGAGCAGCTGAGATAAACACATGCTTCTCAGATGAAGAAATATAAATGGCAAATAAACACACAAAAAAATGTTCAACATCATTGGTCGTTTAAGAGACGCAAATTAAAACAACACTGAGATCCCATCTCATGCCAGAAAAAAGGCTATCATTAAGAAAATAACCAATAACAAATGTTGGCAAGGTTATGGAGGAGAAGGAGTTCTTCACTGCTGGTGGAGTGTAGACTGCTGCAGCCAGTGTGGAAATCAGTGTGGAGACTCCTCAAAAAATGAGGCTTAGAGGTTCCATTCAAACCACCTATTCCCCTTCTGGATATCTTCCCAGAAGAATTAAAAACAACACACCACAGTGATATATGTGCACCCATGTTTATAGCAGCACAATTTGTAATAGCTAAATCTTGGAAAGAATACAAATGTACATCAACCAAGGAATGGATAAAAAAGATGTAAGATATTAATATATATATATGCCATAAACAAGGATAAAGTGGAAGCTTTTATAGGTAAATGAATGCAACTCAAGACCATATTCATAAGTAAAATAAGTCAGAACCATATGTGTAAATCTATTACCTCACTAGCTTGAGAAACTGAATGAATAAATAAGATTCAAAATATATAATAGGTATTGTGAATTGGAAAGACTATTTAAAAAAAAAAGACAAACTATGATGGGGGAAAGGAAAAAGAAAAAAAAGAAAAACTATACGGGTAGACAAGATAGTTAAGAGAATTACACAGCTAGTTTCCCTTCAGTGAAAGAAAGGTTTGTGCTAATATTGTTTGGACAAGCTTCCATGCCTATATTTTGTACTCTGAATAACTATATGAAGCAAATATTATGCAAGTATTAATTATTGTAACTGTCCTACTAACCTTTTCTAAAGCTCCATTTCATTGTTATTTTTATCTTTTATCTCTTTAAAAATAGGGTTTCTTTCTTAAATATAAACAAAAGTATCATTCCATCTGAGTATTTCTAAAGGATTGCATCTTAAATTATTGAATAATACAAAGATAAAGGGTTTGAATTTACAATAAGGACATTATTATTTCAGAACTTTATTTTTGTCCTGAAATCACAATCTCCTAAAATATTAAATACAAATCTGGAATTCATCTAATGCTGTTGCCCAGAGTCCAGGCATAAAAGCTTTTGGGACTCTATTTCTATTGTCTACAGAGAAAGCCTTAATTTCTTCATTATAATTCCGGCCACATTGAACAGAAACAAGGTAAAAGACTCATCAGAAGTTCTTCCTAACTGAAATCTTAGGAGAATGTGATAATTTGACATTCATTAAAACAACAGCTAAAATGATTAGAGGTAGACAGATCTTAATCTGGCCGTGTCTAACCAAAGGCAAAAAACGGAGTGCGATGTGCCTCTGAGTTGCATTAATATTACCTTTCTGCCTTTCAGACTCTACTCTGACCTTCCAGTCACTCATTTCAGTTTTGTGTTTCTAATTCGCTGCCTTCTGAGTTCATGTGAGGCTCCCCTTCTTTTATTGTCAGAATGAACCTAAGAATTTCACTTAGCCAATAATGTACACTTGCTGCAAAATTATTTACTGGCTAAATTATTCCGGGCTGAAATTGCAGCCACCACTGTGATTTCTTTAACTCCAGAAGTAATTAGTCATCCAGCCATTTGATTTTGATGAAATCAGAGCAAAGCGAGTCATTATAGACATGATATAAGTCAGCACAGTGGACATTATTCTTTATGGCAAATCAAGTCTACCAGATTGCATATATTATATACCATTAAAAAGAAATGCAAGAAATGACTGAATTTAAGAATCATGGAATGTAAAGTGCAGAATATACACCAGTGATGGTTTCGATATTGAAGGCCTTCCAAAAGCCCAAATGCTAAGTGCTTGGTTCCCAGCACTATGAGGGAGATGATAGGCCTTTTAAGAGACCAGCATCGGAGGAAAGCAGTGAGGTGACTGGGGTTGTAGCATTTAGGGATTAGTGGGACCTGCCCCCCTTCAATGTCTCAGTTTCACTTTGTGGCTACCATGGGGTGAACAGCCTACTCCATTACATGCTTCTGCCAAGAACTGCCTCGCCACAGGCCCAAAGCAACAGACCACGGACCATGGACTGGAACCACTAAAACCACTAACCAGAATAAATCTTCCCTCCCTATAAGTCGATTTTTCTCAGGTCATGTCACTGTAAAGGAAAGTTAACACAGTACCTACAGTTAATGATGCATGATATTATCAGCGACAAGGAGGTCCTGAAAACTTTTCGGTCATTAACTCTCTAGAAACACAAAAGTAGAAAGAAGTAAGTAATTTTTTAAAAGTTTCTCTTCATTAATTATGACCAATAAGAGAAAATTGATTGAGCTCTTGATTCAGCTTCCGAATTGCTGTTTTAAGATTTCTAGGTCTAAATTAGATAGGTTTCTCCAGGATCTTCACTCTCATAATACTTCATGGTAAATGACTATGAAATCTATTTTCTAAGGAAGAAATGTGGCTCTTCTTTCTTGTGTTCTGATGGGAAACATTAAATTCTATTTACAGATGATGTTCTTAATGCATTATTATTGCATTGGTATTTTACTGTAAACAAATGTAGTCACTGATGGTAATACAGACTCCAAGGCAAAGACAAAATCAAACAAATAAACATTTAAGTATCTTCTCTGTGATCACTCAGTGGCAAATGCAAATCAGGAACTAGTGTACTATCTAAATCATCTTATTCCTGAAATTTGTCTCTCCCACTAACACAATTGAGAGATTTTTTTCCCTTGAGAAATAGCATGCTATCCGATTACCACTGCTTTTTAAGAGTACTTATATTCAGTTTTTAAAGGATCTTTGATTCTAGATTTAAGCCTCTTTAACAGGAAGCCTGCTCTCTTTGAGAGAAAGACATCATGGGAAGACACTCTGAGCCACAAGAAACAGGTTACTGAGGTGGATAATGACCTGGATGGGATATTGGAAGCACAAGGATTTGTTGAGTTTCAGCAGCACAAAATGAAAGGAAATGACTTGTAGAATATCATAAGAATCAGCATTAGTATTGATTTGGGTTGCTTTGCTGACCTAATGGGAGGAAAATAACAGTAACGTGATAAAATAGGCCCATGATATACAATGAAAAAATTCAGCTGTACAAGGTAAGAAGACAATAAAACCAATAATGACCTCACTATATTAGAATTATAGTGATAAGCATGGTGTGCCATTCAGTTTTAGAAAAGTCTGAAAAACACAAATCTAAACTTACCTTTAAGAAAATGAAATTGAACTTTCTGCAGGTCTTAGGCACCAAATCATTTGCTCTGGAGGTTCAGTGTAAAGATATCTTTTACTTTCCCAAATAATTAGGAACAAAGCACTCATAACATTAGATATAATTCCATGCAAAGAGGCAAATCAGAGGAGATATTGGTGACAAGGGGTGATAGTATGTATTTATTATTAAGAGAAATAAAAGTAACTATAAAGATACTCAAATATTGAATCATGCAAGCTAGAAGAGTAACTCTTCAGGATAATAAATCTGCCACTGTGAACCCAATTTTACGCAGCATTATGTGTAGAATTCCCATCATCAAAAGGTGTGATGAAGATGATTTCAACCTTTATCAAACTTACATTTATAAACAAAGGTGAAAACGGGTATAAAAGGTCTCAAGTGAGAAGTTGATGGCAACTTCAAAAGTTCTCATTTCCACAAAATGAGATTCAGATGATGAAGGAGAAGTTAAAAGTGTTGAAAGAAACGTGAAATAAAGGGCAACAAGAAAAGGATGATGACTTCCTGTCGGGCGGTCTCTGAGACCGAAGTCTAGCGATAGATCACCAGGTGAGTCTGACCCTGGGCATATGTCTTGCTGTCACTCTTGTGGGAAGAACTATTTCTCTAGAAGTGTCTGCCACTAGGATTATCTGGGGTGTCTAAATCTACATGTAATTTAGCTACCCAAAAGGAAATTAAAATTCTCTATGCAGAAAAATTTTATTTACATTTTTATTCAAAGTATTTTGCTCAGTTTAAAGGATAAACGGCCCTTTAAGATGCTATTATTTAAGCACACATCTTTCAAAGTGTGTTTCAGAGTCTAACTAAGAGGGAAAGAGTGTGAATTGCTTAATGAACAAACAATTTAGTGCTGGAAAAAGTAGCACACATCAGAGGATCAAAGGAGGGACAGTTTCACTCCTCCTGTCTAATGTCAGGAGAAACATTTCATTCTAATTACAGGAAAATCCTATATAGGTTCTTCAAGAGCCCCATACAATCACTCAGACATTTCTTATCTTCCTGGCCTTTCTGGGAAGATAAAAAGAAGGTAAGAAGCCAATTCAAAGACAAAGACTGGCCAGGGCTGGATACTTTTAAAATTTCCTGACTGCTCCCCTCTGAAATGCACATAAATATAAAAATTTGCAAAACAATTTTAAAAGTTGCAAGACCTCTCTCCAAGCTCATTTACAAATTGAACTTTTTCATTGGAATGTGTTGTAAAACTACGTATCTGAACAGAAAGAAAAATATTCCAAAGATGTTTTTCAAACATTTTGACTATAGCCTTTGACATATAGTAACTTGACACCCAAGACTGGGATATACAATGCACAGGGCAGGAGATATAGACAGAAAACATAAAAAGGGCAGAATACCCAATAGGCCCCACAAATGCCTGCAGGACACCCCCGGAGTCTGACCTGGCACAGCCCCATGTTGGCCTATATTGGTTTCTCATGATGCCATTGAGCCTCTCCTTAAAGGGCTGGCCCCAGCCTATTTTCCCTCCACTGCAGGTGGTGTGAGCCATGCTTTGCTGTAAAGAATGTAATCTGCTCTCCAACTGAGAGCAAAGGTGAATTTAGTTGTGCTCTTTCTTCTCTCATGAATAACATCTCCCGGACTGCTTGCTGTAATGCTGCACTGTAGCCTCCATCTCTTTACCCTGTCAGCACCTTAGCAGTTTTGAGGGGTTGGTTCAGCCAGCCGGAGGTCATAACACTAACCCATCTGGCAAGGCGATGCCCGGGACACTACTATCTCAAGGGAGCACCAGAAAATGGGCGCCTGTGATGTTCTTCATGCACAGTGTGTCCAGATGACTTTCCTGGAGGTAATAATGCTTCAGGTCCATCTAGACCCGATCTGGAAGGAAGCAGCTTTGGGTAATGCTCACTGACAGTGTACTACTCTGCCTGTTGAATCCGATAAAATAATCAGGGAAGTAAGAAAGTTAGAGCCCTCTGAAATGGTTTCTCCATCCTTTAGATGAGCAGCTCTCTCTTGGGAAACATCATCAGCTCCCTGTCATCTGCTAAGGGCAGGGAACACTGTTCTTCAGAGCTCCTGGCTTCTGCACATGACGCTCTCGTCTCTGGCCTTGTCTTTTCTTGTGGGTTCACTTTCAGCCTGTACTTCAAGCAAACCTGGCATTTTTCCTTCTGCTTTCCTTTACTTCGGGTGTTCCAGTTTGCTCAGTTTTCTAATTGTTCCATTTCAAAATCTCATCCATCCTTTGAGAACAAATTCTACCACCTTTACCAGGAAATCTCTATTTAAGCTTAGCACCTCCATCCCGGGAGACAATAGCCTACACGGTCCTTTGAGTGAACAAAACAGACACGCACACATTTGAATCCAGTCTGTGTATCATTACAAAAGTCACTCAACCTCTTGATTCTCAGCATTTTCTATCCATAAAATTGAGACGGATAATACCTTTTAGGAATGTTGTGGGTTTTGGTATATAAGCAATACTCAATAGTCGTTTCTTTAATTTGATTGTGTTTTTTTCACAGTATTATGACAAACTGTACTTATGACATACTATAATGACCTCATTCTATGATTGCTTATATGCGTGTCTATGCTTCTCTAAAAAGTCTGCTTAAAAATCAATGTATGAGCCAGGTGTGGTGGCGCGTGTGTGTAATTCTAGCACTCAAGAGTTTGAAGCAGGAAGATCATGAGTTTGAGCATCATGGGTTCAAGGTCAGTCTAAACTACACATAGTAAAATCCTGTCTCAAAAAAAAAAAAAGGCAACTCAAGAGAAATGCCTTCTATGACTTCAGTATGAAACCCACTCCATCCTTCTATCTTTTTACACTGATTTTTTTTGACTTTGTAATAATTACACCATGAGAATTACTATAGCATAGTTTGTTTGACATCTTATTTTTCTCTGTACGTAAACTTCATAAGAGCCCAGGTCTTCTCCATTCTGTTTACCTTGTCCCTGACTCCTAGAATAGCACTTGCAAAGGCTCGGTATTCAGTAGCATTTTACAAATCAATGGAAGATTTAATAAGCTGCTTGGGGCCACTGATAATTTCATAACTCTTGTAAAACTCAAAGGCCGGAAAGGACATTAAAATCTCTTTATTGACACAGAGCTTCTCTGACAGCCACGCACACAGCATGATCTCTGTAATGTCCACGCCCCTGAATGCCCCTCTCACACTGACTTGCTAGTCCCCAAACCTAGAATTTGCTCTTCCTGCCCCTTCTCTGCCTGATGAGCTCCTCTTGATCCCTTAAGGGTCCATGGGGCACAGTGGCAGGAGGAGTTTGGAACCACACAGAACTGAGTCTAATACACTCATTAGTGGGGAACCTTACACTCTACTTGGCCGCTGGTGCCCAACTGTCTTGTTTATAATGGGACTTCATATTTGTGGAAGAAACAGGGTCACCAGGGTAAAAGATGCACACAGAGGCCGTCAGGGTTCTTCATGAGAGGCTGCCTACAAATGAAGGGTTTTAAAAATAGAGCAAATAAAAACCCTTTACTATTCCTTGCACTGTAAAATCTTTTCTATCTCTGCTAAGCAACATGCATCGCTCCCTTTCTACACACAGGTATTTTGACAAATCTCATAGATACTTGCACTCAAATCAGCCATCATGTGACACTGATGCCATTTGGTTTTAAGTCTGGGTCCTCTGTTTGGGTTGATCCTAGCTGAGTTGACCTTGTGGCTCCAGGTCCCAGCACTCTACCTGGCACAGGAGAGACTATCAGTACACATCTGTTCACTAAATAAATGAATATGCAAGGTTTTCCTTTGGCCTCTTAGGTGCAATGTCTTTGCTATTTGCTTAGATTAAAGTCACTCACTGAAAATTTACTCTTAAGCATCACCTGCAAGCTTATAGCACTGGGCCGCCTGATTTTCCTCAGGTGAGTTAATATAGTTTTGGTTGCATTCCTATTGCTCTACTAGTAAGTATTACATGAACTGTGCTCTGATGCCCAGATTCTATTAGCTCTTTTCCAACTCAAATTCTGTGGTCTTTCACTCATTCACCTGTTAAGTTTGCAGGTTCTGAACAAAGCATCTAGAACCATTCTGCTACCTAAATCATTAAGCACGACACATAGTTCTAACTAAGTTAACACAGACCAAAGCACAGCAAGCAGGACATGACATGTTTGTAAAAGCAACTGCCTGGAATTAACTATACATGGAGAATAAAGAGACATTCTTATTTGTCCTGGCTATGCTTTAACAACAACAAAAACTTATATGTTCTGATCTCCAATTAGCTTTAGGATTTTTTTTTTTGCACCGGTATTTGTAAGTAGCACTAAGAGAAAAAAAAATAAGTTTGATATTATAATCTTAAATGATTCTATCATCGATATTTTTCCCAGCCGTTTTACATCTAAATCTAAGCTGTCAGTCTAAGTTAAGTGAACAAGGGTTAAAAGCAAAGAAAATGATTCATTCTGGTGCAGGTCTTCCTACCTATTAGGCTATTCTTTCCATAAAAGCCACAAATGTCAGCCTGACCAGACTCTCAACAGAACAAAAGAATTTACGAGTCTAATGGTGCAAATGAAACTTGAAACTATTATAAAAGATGGAAATGCCCCCTCTAAATGAGCGAGTAAATTGAAAATAATATGGAGCAAAGGGCTGAGCGGAATCATGCTCCTATTGGTTACGCGCTCACATTGGAAAACCTAAGAGCCGCCCTGGAGGTCGCTGGGTCTGCGCCCCTTTGAGATGGAGACAAGCAGCGAGCTCTGGTTAGCGCCACAGAGGTGGTGCGACTAACAAAACCTGGCTGGGAACGCATTTCAAAATACACCACTGAAATATAATACGGCAGAAATAAAAAGTAAAGACTGCTGTTCAGAAATGCTCTCTCAAAAATTCTTGAGACTTGAGCAGATTTCTCTAGATGCTCAAGCCTTTGCCCACGCGCGTAGTATTTTTAAAGACCTCTGTGGCAAAAACAAACAATTCACTGTTTGATCTGGAGAACAGAGTAAGGCCTGAAACCTTGGCTGACTATCCAGGGTGCTATTTTAGATGCTATATGATACATAAACTGAAAAACAGAGAGTCTCTGCAGGCCAACGCCACAGAAACTGGCTGAAAACAAGAGAGCCAGATTAAAATACAACACTCCAAAAGCCTTATTTAGTTTCTAATTTCTCATTGTATCCTTGGAAAAATCACTTACTTATTTCTCTCTCTGATCCTCTCCCTCTCTCCACCTCCCTCTTTCCATCTGTCCATCTTCTCCCTCTCTCTCCCAGCCCCTCTTTGCAGAGGGTAGAGAAGTGGGCCAAAACTGAACATCCAAAGTGAGCCACATAGGACAGGTCTTGGGTGTATCAAAGCCTGTGCAACCACATCTTTAAAGTAGACAACGTGTAATTCCTAAACTACTGGCTGTTTAAAGGATGAGAAAATAGTAAGGCACTGTAAACTGTAACCATTCAATGCAAGGAGCTATTGGTAGAAAGTTGCTCTGTCGAGTGCCTTCTATTTTCACAAACTTACGGCGAAATCATCCAGCTACCATTTTACAAAAAAAATGAGCCATACAAAGATTCAGAGTGAGAGGAAGATAAAAATCCTAGTGTCTCAAAATGAATAATGTAGATGACGCCCCCAAAGAAATCTAACCTATGAGTACTGGAGAGTCATATCATTATAGATATACTTTGTTAGGCAAGCATAATAGATAATCCTGGAAGCCTGTAATCAGAAGAAAAGGCTGAAGCAAACATCTTGTCCATCCCATTATGCGCCAAAAGGAAGATATGCAAACAGATGTCAACTCTGTAAATGAGCAGACAAATGACACAGTTAGGGAGGGCATCAAAGACAGTAAGTCACACAATCATGCTTATTCACACAGACAGACAATGTATGAAGCAGCAGCCACCTCTGATTCAAAGAACGATGATAAATCTTACTAGGGGAATAGATGAAGTTGCAATGCAGAGATGCTACTGGGTGATCCTGACATTGTGTGTTGTTTTGCACTAATTAAACCACAGAGAATGAATGCTATACACACCATATTTTTCCGTAGCTGTGGAAAAACAATGCAGTTGTGTGTTATATGATAAGGGCTCTGTATAGGACGCAAGCCAGTAAGTTCACAGTTAGGATGCAGGACCTGATGCCAGAGAAGAGATGAAAGCTATCGGTCCTCACTCCACCACTGACTCAGCAAGGACCCGAGGAGAAGAAGCAATTTCCAGGTATGATGAGCTCATTGCTCCTCGTTAGGTCTGCAGGGGACAGGTGGCGAGTATTATCCAGTTTTCTGCAGGCAGTGAAAGTGAAGTTGTGATTGGCCGAGCATTTGCATAAAGGTCATGGAGCAAATCTGTGCTGTGGCTGAGATTAGAACCAACTCTCAAGCCTCTCTCTGCCATGCCTATCACTTAAGCAAACTTTAAAAGTCATTAAAACAGCCAAGAAATGTGCTCACAGAATAACGTCAAGTGAAGAGAAGAAAATTTCACATCCAGCGTTATTCCTACTTATGTAAAGTACACATGTTTATGAAATTGGAGACAGCCAATATTAGCAACAGTAACATCTGGATTGTGAGATAAATGGCGATTTTTTTGTCTTTATGCTACCTTGTATTTCCCAAATTCAAAATTATGAGCAATCGTATTTTTATGAGAAAAATCATTCAAAGTGAAAAATTCATTAACAGAGCTTTATAGATCATAAAAATATGAAAGTATCCATTAGTCAAAAATACTTTGAATTTCTGCATTAAATATGAGAGCTATTAACCAAGCAAAAGAATGTATTTCCACTATGTTCTTTTTACTTCCAAACCCATAACCTTGTGTTCCCTCCTTGATAACTAGTAATACTGTGTTCAGCTAAACTAAGTCCTAGCTCCTGAGCCCAACGTGTAGCCTAGGACTTGACCTCTCAGTCTGCTCTTTGTACAGAACCTTTACTACCCAATGCAGAGTCTTCCTTCAAAGATTACATTATTTATGGGGAAAGGACAGCCTTTTCGACAGTGGTTTCAGAAAAATTGGTTATCCACATGCCAGAGAATCAAACTGTCCCTTACCTCATACTACCATATACAATAGTTAACTCAGAGTGGATCAAAGATCTAAATGTAAAACCGCAAACTGTAAAATTTCTAAAGAGAACTTATGATAAAAACATCATAACATTGAATGTGGCAATAATTTTTTAGATATGGTACCCAAAGCACTTTTGTGCAGGAACAGTTTTTTAATTTGAGTTCATTGTTGTTTATATCTTCTTTTGTGCATCTCTATTAGGACATATCTTCTTTAAGAAGCAGGACCAAGTCCTCAACATGTCTGTAGCCCCAGCAATCACATGTACAATCATTCTTCATGGAGTTAATGAATTAATAATCTGTAAGTGATTTACATAATACCCACATATTGGACTCTACTAGCCAAACACACATCAATAATCTAGAATCAAGGGGCCCAGGATTTAGCTCAGTGCCACAAGTGCCTGCCTGGCAAGCACAAGGCTGTGAGTTCAATTCCCAGTACCAAAAGTAATAATAATAATTATCTAGAATCAAAAGACATAAGTACTATAAAGTGAAATAGATACTATATTCCTAAGTGATATCAAAGCATGACAGTTGTCCATATCAACAAGACAGCCAACCCATTAGTTCATGTGAAAGAATTTTGTTCAAATTGTCTAAATTGGCCTTAGCTGAGTAGCACCAAATTTGTTCACTACCATTCATTAGTTGTGTTATTTTAGTAGTCATTCTCAATAGTTCAGTGAGGGCTATCCCATCTTCTTATCCATTACTATACACATTTTATCCTGTTTTCCTTTTAAAAGTTAAACAAACCAGTATCTCATATTGCTGCTTTAGTAAAAGCATCATGTGCAGCTCAGCGATTTGTTCATACTTCTTATCCAAGTCTGATGGCTCTAACTCTGCATACTTGTGTGCTACTGATGTTTATATTTGACTTGGAGCAGAGCTTCTGACTCTGCTTTTCTACTTCTCACATTTATTTAAGAATAAATTGCAAACATATAATATTAGCAGCATGCTGTGTGTACTCATATCATTACCAGCAGCTTATATGCATACAGGTTTTTTTGTCCAATTATTTTACCAGTCTCCAAATATTTCCAGTGCCTCGCATTCACTGTTTCCCTTTATTCTCTACTTTTGGTAATTATACTCTAATTGATCTTATATTCTGTGGTCAAGAACAGAGTAACAACTATAGAACTCAGTGCCAAATACATGTTTCAATGACAAGATGTGATCATGGACTACAGTCACCAAACACAGGCTGTGCCACATATGCTCATGACGTCATGGTAAAACAGGAGCCTAACAAAGGCAACCTAGACACTAGAAGTGTTCGAAGCCTGCCAGATAAGTATGATGTTGAGTAGTTTTAGTAGACCTGTGAGGTTCATAGCTCTCTGCCAGGTGGTTCCTCCTGTGTGTAAGACATCAACTCTCTTGAATAATGAGGAAATGATGCAGTAAGGATCAGCAGTGATGGAAGTGACCTGCTACTTTCAAGGAGATACAGTTTCTCCACATCATCTGACACTTCTCAAGATTTTCTCTCATAACATACGAAGTTTTCTCTCTGGCATTCCCAGAATCCTGGCTGATGGCCCAATCCCCAAGGAAAGCGGGAATAGAAGACAGCACAGGAAGGCTTTTCCCCACTCACCAGGAGGTACACACTTGGCCTCCTGCAAGTTGCTGCAATGGTTCCAAGGTAATTTCTCTCTGGGTTTGTATTAAGCTCATTCCTTCACATGAAGCCAAGGTGGGCACTGCACACCAAGGAAGGCTAATCTTGGTTTAGGAAATAACAAAAGTCTTTTCTGTTTCATAGCCAAAATGACTGAAACTCAAGAAAGATGGGGGAAATGTACTTTAAACAATTTGTAGCTATTTTGCTTGATTTTCCCTTGAAGCAATAAATAACTGTGCTCCCTGCTGCTGGTATTTTATCAAGCTCTGTTTGTTATAACTGTGTATTATGTTCCATACAAGACAGTACCTTTGAGCTTTCTTTTCATGTTCTCTACTACAATTTAACTCTGTGAGGAGCAATACCAATGTACCACCAGGATGGAGAAATAGCAGAACCTGCTGCTAAATACTAGCATCTGAATGTAGAGCACTCCTGTTAGGAATAACTGAATGGCAACCTGGGTTCTTTAGGGTAAATGAATAGGTTAAAGGAAAAAAAAAACAATCAGGAGCTGCTGGATTAATAACCACTGCCTACTAATGATGACCTTAGCCACTAGGAACGTGAGAACAAGAGAAAATGATTTCCAACATGGTTCATACCTCCCTCAAAGCACCCACTACCTTCTGAACACAAGAACACAGAGTGGAGGAAGATCTGTGTAGATGGTCCTATTATTTTGGTTTTTTACTGGGTACAATCTGGTTTATTTTTTATAAAAGGCAAGGAACTATGGGAATGTTGTCCCACTGGCGCTATAAATGATGTGAGTTGTAACCAGCCAGAATCACTGATTCTCAAATAACAAGACCTATAGTATGGAATTGGCCTTATCTGTCCTCAAAGCTGGTACTTTGGTTGATAATAATAATTATACTACAACACTCATGTTCCTATTCAAAGCATTTTTAATTTCCATATTTCATTTGATCCTTAAAAAACAGAGAGGACTAGGTAATTATGTTTCTCATTCCCATCATAAATGAATCACTGGTAATGTAAAACTCCTTTGATATTTCCATTTTCCTCTCTGGAAAACAGGGTTTTACAAAGCTTTAACTATTCATTGGGCCTGGGCTGATCCGAATCACTAAGAATAAATTGCAAAACACTTTTCAAATACAGAAGCACTCTGTCTGTGTTTCACATTCAGCAGCCGCTCTCCTTTCCTTTTATGAATTACATTTAAATGAATTATGGCAAAGAAAAAAGAGCTGCCAAGGCTAAAACCCAGGAGTGGGTGAGTGCACAGCCTAAGTAATAAGTGATCACAGCCACCAGCAGGGCACAAGGCACCCAGGCCCCTGTGATCCACTATTGTTCCAAGCATTGACAGGAAAATCTTCTGCCAACAGGAATCTGTCTCTTCTAAAGACAAGGAGCTTCCAGAATTGGTACCAGAAAGATGCCATTCCAGTGAGGGGTGGAAGAAGCTTGGTCCTCTGCCATGTGCAACAGTAAATCTAGTCGCAGAGACAGGTAAACTTGAATTGTGGGGAAAATGCTCTCCAGTTGACTGTCCCAAGGGCTCAGTAAATGCTTTCATATTAATAATAGTTTATAGATGGAGCCTTTTGCCTTAGAAATTTTAAAGTGTCATTTAGTATATAGCATTATGAAGAATGCTATGACATTAAAAGTAATATAAATAAAGGAAAGGTAGTCCACATAAGGAGCATTTGGTTAATTATTTCATCTCTTTGCATCCAAAATTTGGAAATGAAAATAGTCTTCACTCACCTCTACAATAAATCATTTACAAAAAAAGTAAGTGGTTTCACAAATAAACAACTATATCTATGACTGCTCTCCTAAAGTCAATAATACATTTATTGATAATTCTGCATTTAAAGGTTCATTTTACCTTGCTATTGACATTCTGTCTCCCCTGCCATTTCACTAGATTTAAAATTTTTCATTCCTAGTAATGAACTGTAAGAGAATTTCCATGTTAAAAAGTAGCCCCATTTCAAACTGGGGCAATGCAACTCAATATTTCATTTTCTATTAATTACTACAGTCAGTAAAGTTTCTGGTTTGTACTTTCAGCAAAGCTAGAGTCTGTCTTCACTTGTAAGTAAAAAATTCCAGAGTCCTCCTTAAATACAATATTTAATGGCTCTGTAAAATGGAACAATACATGAAAACATACTTCATATAAACCACCAGACAATAATTCTTAGTTTAATAAATCCTTGTGGGTGACTACCAAAGACAGTGAATTCAAGACCGAAAATGAAGCTCTTACTGGTGAGAAATCAAGAGTCTACTGGCACAACAGATATGTAAACAGAGCATCTCAGGGAGGCTGTGCTGGTCTCTAGTTTGAAAACCTAAGAGGCAGCATAAGACTTACTGTTAACCCAACGGGATAATTTAAGAAACCCTACAGAGATGAGATGGTGTTTAAGCAGTGTTAATTCTTTTTAACATTAAGATTTCATGAGGGACTGTAAAACATAAATGAGCATGTCTAACTCTATCAAGTCACCAAGCAATTTAATAAAACCATCTCTATAATACCATAGCATATTTCCATCAGTGAAAAGTTTATATGAAAGCATCATTATGTGGGAAAACCAAGGTCTGATCACTATAGAGTCACTGGGTGGCCTCACTGGGAATAGCAGAACCAGAGAATACATATGTGTATATGTCCACCTTATCTTAGTCCTGTGATTCCATAAATAATGTTCCAATAATTCCAGATTCAGCCATATGCTGGACTAGAAATACAGAGTTATACTGCCATCTTCTGGCGGTATGGACTTTACCAGCAGTACCTTAGTTCAGAAAGGGGGAAAACTGCTTACTTATCATTAGCCATTTTATTACAGAGCATACATTTAAAACTCATTTCCAATAAAATGAGCTCTATGAAACTCATTTGTGTCTTATGCTAATCATATAAGGAAATGTTAATGATATTTTCCTAGTAAGTTTTAAAATAGTAACCCCAGAACTAAATTCTTGTATTCACATCTCTTGAATTTTTTATGTACATCTTATTTCCAGAACAATTTAATAAGATACACTATAAGAAAAAGGCTGCATTTACCTCCAGATTTGCAATTATCTAAAACAAGATATTGTTTGCACTTGAATAGACCACAATGTATTTCATATGTTGACAAGATATTTAAATGCCTTTTCTTTGTTCTGGTTTAAAAGCAGGTTTTACTGCACTAAATTCACATACTATGTGTGCTTCTCCAACTTTGCCTGAGGCCTCCCTTTAACTTAACACAAAACCATTTATGGCAACCAAATTATGCAAACCAATTGTTTCATTACTTGCTAGTTTCATTATATATGGAAACATCCATTCAGCATTTTTATCTGCTAATGTAACAGAAACTTGTCTGCTCAATGAGATTTATTATTTGTTTTTTTTAACATGTTCACAGGATATTGTTGTACATTTTGCAATGGATCTTTATTATCTAGTAATGGCGGCTTGCAAACTAAATTAGTTTTTAATGGTGTAGTTAAATTCTAATTTATGTTTTTGGAGCTTTGTTTAATTCATTTAGTTATAATGTAATCATTTTCTTGCTATTTTCTTGCATTACATAGAAAGAACAAAGGAATGGGGCCTCATCTCATCATACTCAGTTATTTTGGCTTTATTAAATCTTGTCACTAATTGCATTTCCCCCAAGAAACTTTCAAAACAATTGCGGTCTGGTCCTTTGGGTAAAACTATCTGGTTGCTCAGCGTTCTGTAGAAAGATGTTGAATCGAACGGTTACTGTAACTCTAAGGGTTGGTTAGACGTTGTGCTTCCTCATGCTCATTATAACCCCACTGTGCTGTGTAATGTACTGGGCAATTATTCTTTTGCAATAAATTCCTTTCCTGTGAGCTCGCTTTCTTTCCCGAGCATTCAGGAAAGCTGAAACCAAAAGTGATCATTAGCGGCACAGAACATAATCTTTTATAATGTCTACATGCATTTTCTTCCCTCGCGATCAACAGGCCTTTCATAGACCTGGCTGCAGTAACCTTTTATACCTTTCCACTGGGGTCCACATTGCAAGTGAAAAAACCCTTAGCAAGTTTCACAGTTTGGAACCAGAAACTGGATTATGGGGTTGGACTGGAATAATTATATAATTCAGGATTTCAGGAGCAGAACTGACTCCTGGTGTTGGTAAGTTTTCTCAGGAGGACTGAAGTACACAGGTGGCATTTTAATGAGGACTCTGAATTACACACTATTTTATTTTCCACCCAAAAATGGGCAACCTCACAGGCCAGTGCTTCCTTATTTTTTAATGAGAAAATACATCTCATATCCTAGATAACCCTCCATCCTGACTTCAATTCATGGGTGTTTTTCTAAATGTGGCCCTTCCTAAGTTTCTGGGTGCACCATGCAGATGGCCCAGCCAAGCAGAGCGCAGTCAGCTGGTTCCTTCCAGCTGTGTGGATTCCACTTCTAACTCTGACCACATCTTTAACTGGCCAACAGAGTGATCATCAAATCCATTTCCTCTCCTGGAAGAGCCATCCATCACACCAGTCCTACTGATCAGAGTCAGGAAAGGGATATCAAAGATGGAGTCAGGGCTTAAAGGAACAGCCTTCTATATTCCTTGTGAAGAGGAAACAAGGGTATAAGCTGTTGGAGTAAGAAGGAGATCAATTTTTCAACATATGTCTTTTACATTGTTTAATTGGTTTTCTCTATGTATGTTAACCTTTTAAAAACCTGGCTTTAAAAAATATGACAGAAATACATGATAGTCCTGATTTTAGTTCTGTTTAATGCTATAATTGTTAAAGGGAGAAAAAGAAACTGTATCATCAGAAAAAAATATTTCCCTAAAAAAATCAATAAGGAATGAAATTGCTCTGTCAAGCTACATAAATTTAGGGGTCTTCTGACCCCTACTATTTCTTACTGACAAAGACAAGCACAACCTCCACAGAGTAAATCCAAAAGTCTAAATGGGTCCTTAATGTTTACTAGGTGAAAGACACATGTTTACTAAAGTGAATCTGGAAAAATGAGAGCATTGGTAGAAAAAGCAATTTGCTTCAAAGCTCACCCCTCCTCTCAGCTTTCAGACCCCCTCACTCACCGCCTAGGAGCAGTGTGCTGAGAGGTTAGTTTTGTTCCCCTCACTCTATAGTCCCCCTCGTGTGACACAACATTCCTGGCTTTCTCCACCGAAGCTGTGCTCTGCTTTCCTTAACATTACAGTTCACTCTGGTGATACCGGTAGGTCCTTGGAGAACCGGTAGCTCTCAGAACAAGACTGAAATAAACACTGTGCAGATTGTAAAGGTAAATACAGCATTCTCATTGATTCCACCCACTGTAGCTGTCCTCTATAAAATAGAAACCTCTGTGCTTAGCTGACTTATAAACTCTTCCTATCACCACATCCACTCAACATGCTCCTCTAGATCCTAGCGATAATATACCAGCCCCTGGAGCCTTCAGTCCTCCACAGCTGCCTGGTCACTCACCGTTATGCCCCGAGAAAAGTATATTGAAGTCCTAACCTTCAGTGCCTTGGAATGTGACCTTGTTTGAAAATAGATTATTCCTCATGTAATTAGCTAAGATTAGATTATACTATACTGTATACAACAGACCTCTGATTCAATGTGACTCATGCCCTTATAAGCTACAGATAAATGGGGAAGGCCTGAGTCAGAGACTGGAGTGACACAGCTATGGTCTAAGGAATGCTAAGGACTGGGGCCACCGCCAGAAGCTAGGAAAAGACAAAGCAGGATTACACTCAGAGTCTCAGAGGAATCGCAGTCCTGATGACATGTGGATTTTGGATTTCAGCTTTCAAGAATTGTGAGAGAAAGAATTTCCATTTTATTAAAGCAACCTCAGTTACGGTACTTTGTTATGGCAGCCTTAGGAAATGAATACACAGACCCACTTAGTAGAGCCTGAGCTTGTCCCAAAATCAACCCCAAAATCACCGCTCCCCCTTCCTAGGGGTCAAGGTCACTCAGAAGTAATCTCAAGGGCTGCAGAATCAGACAATACATATTTTACTCACAGTGCATTGGAGTCTATAGACTTTGAAGTCAACCATCAAAATGTAACACTAACAACGTGATTTTAAGTTTCCGATCTGTTTTCTTAAGATCCTATTTAGAAGAGAAGGTGTGCTGTTTTTAATACATCACTGTGTATGGAAAGGGGTCAGTTGTTTTTAATACAACATTGTTTTACCATGCAGTTGAGGTATGTGGGAATACTTTATTTTTAATATAAGAAATTGCACGTTTTATAAATAATATTACCTCGCCCATGAAACTAAAAAGAGCATTTTGATTGGCATGGAAAAGGTCAATTAAAAGTTAGATCTTCAATTTAGTTGTCAAAGGACAGAGAAAGAAAAAAAACAAATTTCAGTTAGTTTCATTTTGATGAAAACCTGCAAATCTGAGGACATGGTCTCCCTTGCGTTTGGTTTATAACTGCTGAAGTACTGACTTTACTTACACTAGAGGTGATGGTGGCTCAAGCTTTGGCTGCTTTGAGGTGTGTTATGTTGTTTTGTTTTGTTTTGTTTTGTTTTGCTCTACCGCTCAGTACATGCAAACGTCTCTAATAACCTTAAGCTTGGCTACTCACTCCCATGAAAACTCCCTATAGTGCTTTCACACGTTTCTAACTTGGTTTAAAATTTAAAGTATACTTTACATTATGAGCCAATACAAACAAATCTCTGTATGTGTATAAATCTGATAAATGAATAGAACTGAAAAAATTTTTTGAAAAGCAATACTTATCTATATATTTTGGAGTACATTCTAAGAATCATCACTTCATTAAATTTCATTTCTATCATGTTGCCCATAACCCAGTGAATTGATTCACAACACCTGAAATGGATCAGGGTTGACCATCAACAATAGCCGTAAGTCTGCCATCGCAGTAACCTCCACTCTCCCACATTTTCTGTTTAAGCACCCTGCTCCTCAATTCTCTCCTGCTATCCAAACTAGTTTACAAACTCTAGCTCCTGAAATTCTTCTACACCAACATGTGTTACTCCATAGATCCTGCTGCTTTCCTGGAGCCCATCTAATGCCTTACATAAGACGTCTGTCTGTATGATCATTTCCTTGGGTGTTCTTTACTCATGTTCCCCTCTTGCTTTGTCATGGCATCCTAGGAGGAAGAATTCCTGGTTAAGTCTAACTCTACTCTGAGCACTTACACAGCACGTGAGCAGGACTAGCAAAAGACACCCCACCATGCTGCTGATCTCACTTTCATTCATTAACAACTCCACCTAACTTTAGGGATGTCCTTGTAAATCTTACCCAAACACATGACCCTAAACACCATTTTTACTAATGACTCCCATTTATATCTCTAGCAACTTCTCATTCTTGAACTCATTCTTGTTCTGCTTGACACCTGTACTGAAGGTCTATCAGGCACCTAAAATTTAACCTGGCCATATCTAAGCTCCTAGTCTCCACTGTACTACAAATCTGGGCCTCCTGCAGTCTCCCCAGCTCACAAAACATAACTCTGTTCTTATGGCCACTTTTTACTGCACTCAACAGTAAAAGTCCAAGTCTTACAGGAAGCCTCTCACAGCTTTTCTTCTGGTTAACTCTGTGTCCTCCTCTGCCAGTGATCAGATGCACACACACACACACACCAGACACACTGGCCTCTTCCACACACCAAGCACCAGCACACTTTTGTCTCAGAGCACGCCTGTCCCTATGTCTGGATTTTTTTTTTCTCAACCGATGTTCACCTTCTACAGATCTTTACTTTGGTGTCATCTTCATACTTTAGTGCTTCATTTACACATTTAAAATTGCATCTCACACCCACTACAGCACTACACGTGCCATCTCTGCTTTTCTTCCGAATGCTTATCATTATACAACATGGTGTAGAATTTATCTAAGCTACACTACACTATATGCTCCAGCTTCACAGCACACATACATGGGTTTCAGTGTGAAATCAAATGTTCCAAGATTGTAGTTTAGGATCTTTAGCCCATTGTATATAACCTGAGTAAACAATAGCTATAGTATAGCTTGTTCTACTTTATGCCACTATAAATACAGATTACCAGCATTTCCCCTAGTGACTACATTGACCATGACTTCCAGAGAGAAATACACATGTAGAGATGCACACAGAGAGAAAAGTAATGCCTAGATCTTCCCATGTTTCAAAAGTGAGTTGCAACCCACAGTACATGTTTCGGAGATGTAACTTCCTTGCAAATATTGCTCAAGGATGAAAAGGCACAAACTTCTGAGAGCTCAAACTGTGGCTTAAATATGGCCCTGGGTAAGGTTTTTGTGTCTCTGACAGAACAGGTAGAACCAAAGGAAACTGCAAACCAAAACATGTAAATCTCTCTTTTGCAAGTGGTTTGAGTTCCCCCTTTCAGCAGGCAGTTATTAGGAAATGCTTACTAACCCTATAATGCCTTTTAATGTATAAAATATAACATAAAGCACTTCTGCACTCAACATATAGAAGTTATTGTATTTCTAAGGGGAAAATATCAACTAGCATGAGTATGGAAGATATATTTTTTAAAAATTACAGATTTGTTTTGCAGGTAAGATGAATCACATCAAGGGCGGTCCATTTGCTTTAGAAGATACAGGTGGAGCACTGAAAATTCCCCCCAAAACCTAACAATCAGTACTCAAAAGTTGCAATTAATAGCTCAGTTTTGGCACAAGGAAATCTGCCTTCAGGTTTAGGTTGTCAAATATAACACGGAGTTGGAAAAAACAGAATTCTCCTCTCCTATTAGCACCATGAATGCTACAAGGACAGACCCTTGACACAAAAAGTTAGTACCCTTAGCAGGAACTAAGGTGGAAACTTCAAGGGCTCCATCACCTGCACATAGAAGAGAATATGGAACTTTTCTGCGCTCATGTGTGACACACACACTCAGGAACTCCAAAAGTAGTCTGAGAAACTTGAAGGGAATGGGCAGCTTCCACTTAGGTATTATGGCAGGGGCTCAAAGAAAGATGATTTGGGCCTTTTAATAGGTAAATTAAACCCACAGCTTTCTTCAGCCAGGCAAAGTTTGGGTATGTGTGGCAAGCCAAGAATAACTTTAAGGAGCATAATGATAATATTAAATCAATTCCATAAATCTAGGATCCAAGGAGGCTAGCTGTGGAATCAATTTGTCTGTTCCCCATATAGTAAAACCAAAAGGGAAGGGATGGTGGGACAACTTCTAAGAATTTCAAAGAATGTTCTACATAGGTCCATGCATGTAGCCTCCCAGATTTGCTGAGGGGCAGGCAGATTGTATAGAAAACCCTGAAATCTCCTCAGACTGGAATTTAGAAAATTCTCAAATGTGGAGAACTGAAATGAAATTAAATTTCATCCCTTCATGATAGGAAAAGAGTTATTCCCTGGGGTCATCAAGAATGAAAACTTATAAACTCAACATAGTAACCCTATAGAATCTTTAGTATTATCAGTTTATAGCTTGGGTTATAATAGATGATCCTAACACAAAGGAAAAGAAAAAGACTCCATGACATTTTTAAACAGCTTTTATGAAGCAAGTCAAGCTACAATAAATTTTGTACAACTTAGCAATGATTGGCATATAACAATAAAAAGTATTTCCAATTTGCAATTTCAAATTCATTTCTTTTTTAAAAGAAAAATTTTAAGTAATCTTTTGTTTCAATTTTGCCACCAGAAGTCTTAAATTTTGCCTTCAACTTTGTAATTCATGATGAGATCTCAGATGGGTGATATTAACAGTGCTGAGCCATCTGGTAGCTTCCTGTTTAACCAATCATTCTTGCTAAGCAAGAATTAAGATCAATTGCTGCTGTAAGCTGAAGGCATAGATAGATAGATAGATAGATAGATAGATAGATAGATAGATAGATAGATAGAGATAGAGATATAGTAATCTTTTTGGAGCATTATTTTAAATTTGAATGTCATCTAAATTTTTTTTTACCTTCTGCCATGGAAATTTGTTTCAACAGCCTTCAGACTACAGTATCATTGATAGGGACTGAGGAAGAAAAATAGTTATGAAGCTTTGTGGGAAATAAAAGATCAACATAATTCACAATAAAGAGAATTTTCTGGGATCACCAGCTATCAGCCATCCACCAGGATCCATTCACTTTCAGCTTTGTCACCAGCTCACCTATGAATAACACATAAAGGTTGATTTCACACTGCACACTTACTGGCTGGAAAGCTTACCTAGCTAAATAAGGACAGTATCAACTTGCTGGACACCTTTCTCAATAAGTTGAACAAGAACCCTGATATTTCAAACCACAGCACAAAATTGACCTCTCATATTTACATTGGTTGTGCAGTGTAGCAGAGATGTAATCCATGTTACATTTTATTCCACTAAGGTCTTTCTAGCTACTTGATTTTCTTTACTATACTCAACTGGTATTCCACACCACCACCAGAAGATTCTTCACAGATCGACCTTCAGTAACTTTTAAACTGGACAAAGAACCCCTCTCCCTGACAATGTCAGTGTCTGAATACCGTAACGGCTAGACCCAGGAGAGAGTATGGGGCAGAAGGAAACAGAAGATGCACGTAGCAGGGAGGACTTAACTGGAAAGCAGATGATTGTAGTCAACACTAGAAAAAGGATGAGTTGTGGCCGAGAAGCCTATTGATGGGCCTGGTGAATGGGAAAAGACCAAATCCCTCCTAGATCTCTAAAGCCTGTTTCTTCTCCAGTTATTTCAGTGTTTTTCTTTGTAAAAATAGGAAATCCTCCATTCTTACTTCACACTATCGTTTCCACTTTTTTAAAGTGAGGAAAACACATCAAGGGGAATCATCCAGCTTCCATGGGGAGGGCAACCGTTTCTCATTTATTTCAGCCGTATTAGAGGGAGGTAAAGAAAAGGAACATTTTCTACCTGCTGGGCTTCAAATAAAGATTAGTTTATGATCCTGTGAAGTTCACTTTCAAAAATATCATGTAGTGACCCTCAAAACAACCCAGAAGAGGGCTATGAGGAGACTTGATAATGGATCAATTCATTGGTAGAAAGAGAAAAAGGCTTACATTCTCTACTTTCAAAGCAGCCTAGAGAGAAGGTAGTGTTCCATGCCCAGGGCAAGCTATACACACCCCCGCCCAGTTGCTTTCTTTTCCACAATGAATTGTGTTTTCCTTTTATTGTTGCAAATATTTTGGGGCTACTAGAAGCTGGAGAGTCCAGTTTCAGACCCTGTTAGAGAGCAGATTGTCAGGGAATCCGGGGCACCTTCCCTGAGGAGGGAGCCCTTTTTCTCAACACTCTGGTTGTCTCACAATCGTTGGAAGCAAAGAATGCAAAGCCCTGTCACGCTGCTGTAATAGACTGTGATTAAACCTTGGCTGAACTTTCCCCAGCAAAACAAGGTATTACATAAAGTACTCACAAAATCAAGAATATTTTTGGGAAAACAATCATTCACTTGTTCAACCAAAAAAAGAAGGTTTCTAGATCTAATTGTTACCTGCAGTGCACACCATACAAAGGTTGCTGGCTACAAGACAAGAGTTGTATAAATAGCATGACAAACAGCTGCAGATTTCAATTACCCCATGATCATCAGTGTACAGAATAAAGAGGCAATTTTGCAGAGGAGAAACCACGGGGAATACATTGGACTGACAACTGCCTGGAATTCAATTTGCCAAAGTGATATTGAAATATGGGGGCAAAGTCGCAGTGTGCTGATGAAGTTTCAAGCTGCTGCATTACTAATACTGTCTCATGAACCTGTATGCTCTGTTATCACCATAGCAACATGATCATCAGAGCAATCCTGAAAACGGGCTACACCGCAGACTGTTCATTTACATTTGAGATAAATGCTGAAAAGCCGGGTACATTAATAAGCCAGGATGCTCACAGACCCTGACACACTAAAAAACATATGCAATGACCAGAAAATATTGTTTTTCTATACTTTTTATGGTTGTTTGACACACATAAACAAATATATAAGAAAGATTTATGAACAGCAAAGTCAAAGTTCTTCCAAGAGAAATAAACAGTGCAAATCTGTTTTTCCCTAGCTCTAGTGATATTTAAATTTTTCTAGAGTCTCCAGTAGGAGAAAAACACTATGCTTTGAGGTACATGAGAGAAAGAAAGGACACACATACACACACAAGCTTAAGATAACAGTGCTAACTTTTTGGTTCTCATTTCACACAGATATGAACAATTGAAGTTTTACGAGACTCATTATATTTATGATTAAGTAAATGAGCAAAAATAAGATTATAAGAAGTATTCTTTGATAATCTAGACATTAATTTAATTGATAGTACTGCTTAGTCTCAAAATGTTTATTTCTATTTTCTTATCTTTATAACTTTTGATTACAAAGAAAAAGAAATATTCATTATGGTTTCTAGCTTTTTATTTTTATTAAATAAATTTATATTCTTGATACAGGGGATACCACAGAAATATTAGCTTTTAACTTGAAAAATGTTCTATTTTTCTGAAAATTTATGAGAAAAAAAATCAAATAGATTTTAAAATGTTTGCTTTCAGAACTGGCAGATAAATGCTTTCCCTTTGAAACTGTGAGACATTTACTATTTTCTTGGTAAGTCAAACCAGTGTCCTCTGAATCCATGGAATGACACATTCCCCTATTGAGTATGGTCTTTCCAAAGGCCACATATCATCTCTAGCTATAAGATGATCTCTTATCAGGTTTATGTGGTACTTCTAGCTGGCAGTGAGGAAAGTTTATTCTTCTGTGCTATATCCAAAAAAATTGTTTCCTGAATAGTTTTCTCATTACAGTTCAAGTAAAGTTCACTCTTAGCGGGATACTACAATAAAAATCTCCAGAAACAAAGATGCCACGCAATGCATTATTATCTTACTAGTATCCTATTTAGAGGGTTGTTAAATTGTGTTACTATAATACAGAAATGTAGTCATTTTCATTCCAGAAGAAATCCATATCTCACTTAAGGAAGCCATCATTAGCAGACATCTGGAAAGAAAAATTATAAAACTTTCAGTGCTTCTCTGCCTCATTCTTAGACAGACTTTCCAGTCTATTTTACCAGTGAACATACACTCAGGCAGGCCCCTATGCATTTCTATTATTATATTCTATTTTTTAGTTTTCCTAATGCTTCCTTATTCTTCAGAAAGAATCAAGGAATGTGGAAAAACAAAAAGGGGTGTTAAGCTTGATGTGGATTCCCAGTTTCTACACTGGTAACCCCAGACAAGTCAGCTGCTTGATTATGAAGCTAATTTTCCTATGTGAAAATAGCATCCACAAGTATTCCACACAGCTAAAGATTAATTAGATGACATATTATCAAGCCAAGTGTGTGCCTCAGTAGGTGCCCTAGAAAGGCTAATTCCTTCCTTCCACCTTCTTCCAGATCGTTTGATCCATCCATCATACTTGGTCGCTGAAGTGCTCCCCACATCATTCTCCTCCACCATTCTTCATAAAAACTTCTTCCCGCTATTAAGATAGACATATTGTGTAACTTTGCCTTCTGTCTCTTATCAATATTCCCTCCTAGATACCCAAAATTTGAGTCATATTCTTTCCCATTTTAATAAAATTGATCTCTCAAAAGTCATTATTAATTTCCTTCTGATTAAAAGCCTTTCAGGATCTATATCCCTTCAAATCACTCTAAATTGCTTTGGTGTAACTAGTTAGGGTCTTGTTCTTGAAATTATCTTCCTTTCCTATGTCTGTACCCTCTCATCTCTTCTGTTGCCATGTTTCCTGTATTCATCTTGCTGGACTATCTTGCTACAAATGACCATTTTCAGTAAATTCCCTTGAAGTTTCAGTTTATTGGCCTACTACTTTTTCTGGGCATTGTGTACTAGTCAACTTTCTCATCTCTAGACAAACTACCTGAATTCACAATTTAAAGAAGGAGAAGTTTATTTGCCTTACTGTTTTAGAGGGTTCAGTGCATGGTTTCCTGGTTTCAAGGCAGAAACTGTGTAACAGAAGGATCTGGTAGAAAAAAATTGCACAATCCATGCCAGCCAAGAAACAGAGAGAACAAGAGAATCCAGAGAGAGAAGATTGGAGTCTGGAAAAAGGAAACCATTCTTCCAGGTCATGTCCCAGTAACACATCTGCTCCAACCATGCCCTGTCTATTAACAATGCATTGTGTTATGGACTTATCAGAGGATTAATCCACTTATGAGTATATAATTTCATGATCCACTTACCTTCCAAAAGACCCATTTCTGAATACAGTAAACTTCTGAGAGATATCTCATATCTAAATTACAACATATTTCCACGCAATAACTTCCAAATCTTCACCTCCAGCCCTGGCTCCTCATCACTCAAGCCAAAAATCTGTACAACATCTTCATTTGGGTAACCTAGCAGCCTTTCAAACTCTGTACAGACAGTTCCCAACTTATCGTACCTTGACTTGCAATTTTTTTTATTATAACATGATGCAAAAAATAATACATATTCAGCAGAAATTGTATGTCAGATTTGAAATTTGTATCTTTTCCCAGGTTAACACTCTGCAATATGATATTTTCTTGAGATGCTAGATAGTGGGATGAGCCACAGTTTCCAGTCATTTATGCCATCAAGATGATGAACAGCCAGTATGCTACAGTGTGCTACATTGCTAACCTGTGATGTTTAGTAGATACATTTTGACTTAAAATATTTTCAACTTATGAGAGGTTTATTGGGACATACCTCATGGTACGAAGGAGAGGTTTGAACAGAACCCGTCACACAAAGAATAATATCAAGAGCCAACAAGGTGGATCATAGTAAATTAAAAATTTTCTCCACAACAAAAAGAATAACCAACAGAAGGAAAAGACAACCTAGATAATGAGAAAAAAGCTTGTCAGTTATTGCTTGGACAGAGAACGAATGTCTAGAATATATTAAAAAATGCAACAAATTAGACCCCTCCAAAATAAAAGAACCTGTTAACAAAATGGGCAACTGAAATAAACACTTCTTGATGAAGTACAAATGGTTGATAAATACATGAAAAGTGTTTAAGACCTCTAACCATTAGAGAAATGCAAATTAAAGCAACACTGAAATTCTATCTGATCTCAGAAAAAATGGCTATCATAAAAAATCGAATAATAACAAATGCTGGCAAGGTTGCAGAGAAAAAGGAATCCTTCCACATCAATGGAGGCAATGTAAACTAGAATAAACATTGTGAAAATCAGTATGAACATTCCTGAAAAAACTAAAACTATGATTCCCATCGAACCCAACTATGCCTTGTCTGAGTATTTTTCTGAAAGTGTTAAAGAGTTAATGACATCATATTACAGTGACATATATATATATACATATATATGTCACTATATATATATATATATATATATATATATATATACACACTCATATTTACAGCAACACAATTCACAATAGCTAAATCTTGGAAATGGCCTATACGCCCATCAAAAGACATATGTCTCTTACATGAGAAACCCAAAATATAAAGAAAGAGCAAGCTAAAAAATGAATAATAGGAAATAGGGAGATAGATCTTTTGCAAATGGGAAAAAGATGGAAGCAGGAAGGAGGAATGGGAGAGGAAGAAGATAAAAAGAGAACTGAGATGTGTTATGCACAGGCACTAACTCCCACAAGTAATGTGATCATTATGTACTGCAAACATGTACTAGTGAAAAATAAACATTGAAGAAACAACAAAATTCTGCTATTTTAAAGGTGGTCTTTTTTTGTACTTCTTCCTGTCATGAGTTGCTGGGTGGTTCTTTCTCTTCTCCTTGATTACCATATGTTAATGAAAAACAAAACATCTCTGTGCCCCTTCTTTTTCTGAGATATTAGTCAGTACTATCAAATTTCTAATTATAATTGAGCCATAATAATTTTTGAAGGGTCAAGGTATCAATGGCTCTCACATGTGGCTATGGTTTTCCTCTCTGGCACTCTCCCAATTCCCTGTGCTCCAGAATTATTAGGCCAAGATAGGCCCTGTATCCTTGGAAAAACTATTTTTTTCTCTCTTCTTGTCATAAGTGTTGCCAGGTAGCATGACATTTTCTGTGTCCAGGTGAGGTTAGGATTTTAAACAGATGGAGAAAGTCGCCCCCTGGTGGTGGGTTGTAGGCATGGTGGTCATAATGGTGCCTCACTTTCTTTTTGTCTTTCATGTATCTCTCCCTAGGATCTTTTTTTTTTTTAATTTTATTTAAAGAGGAAAAAAGCAAAACAGAAAAAGGGGTAGAAACAATACAGAATTTCAGAAAAAAAATAAACAGTAATAAATCACTAGTTGATACATTACATATTGTCTTCTTAGACATAGTTGTTCAACTTACAAAATTAAAGCATACAAAGTGGACATTCAAACAGTGAGGCTGCAAAGAAGTTCAATGATCCAATAACAACTTAGCAACATGGTTATCAATCCTATACACTTAAACATAAATGCAGTTATATCCTTTAGAGCACTTTCTGTTCTTCCTTTTACTTTTTTTTTAATTTTTTTATTTAAAGAGAAACAAAAGCGTGTAAAGGGTAGAGATAATACAGAATTTCAAAATAAAAACACAAACAATAAGAAATCACTAGTTGATAAATTACATATTGTCCTCTTGGAAATAGTTGTTCAACTTACAAAATTAAAGCATACAAAGTAGATAGTCAAACAGTGAGAGTGTAAACAGCTACGCATGTGTGAATCTCTACATGTATTTCTATCCTTTTTGTATTAGAGGGAACAACAAAACTTAGCAAGACAAAACAAATTCCTATAAAATCATGAAACCAAAAAGTCATATAAAACCACAGTACAAGGTGATCTACAATGATTACTGTGTTTCTTATCTTCAGTAGAATTTTCTATATCATCAGGCACAAATGAATATAGCAGTATAATTTAATATAGCAGTATATAACAATATTAGTAAAAATAAAACATTGTAGACAGTATAAAACTTCAAAGGCAGGTAATAATCAAACCAGAGTGGATATTCTAGTGAATCTTGTCATTTTAAGGGCAGTTGCCTATACTCTCAGATTTGATCAATCATAACAGCTTTGAATAAAATCTATCAATACAAAACAGCGATCTAACAGCTTTGAATAAAATGTATCAATACAAAACAGCGATCTAACAAACCAGATTCGATTATTATCAGTCATTATCCCTAGGATCTTATGAGACAAAAGTAACTATGGGCAGAGAAATCAAGCATCACTAGATTCCTTAGTCAGTTGCCAAGTAAAATCACAAAATTCTCACTCAGATTGCTAATAGTATCTACACTTCATGGCCCAGTTAAAAATCCTCTTCCATGGAAATTAATAGCATAATCTCTGCATTGAAAATGTCCTGTGTATGAATATCAGTTCCACTATAATACCTGTGTGAATTTATTCAAGTTACTTAACTTCTGTGAGATCTGTGAAAATTAAAGGGTTTGGTAGTCATGACTACAAGTGATAATTCATCTATAGAACTTAGCACTATTCCTGGCAGAAAGGAAGCATTTAACAAATGCCCACCATGGCTTTCAGCCTGTGTTCCATGGTTTTGCCATTTCCTCATATAGATACACTTTTGGGATTTGTACCTGGCCCGTATGATGATGGTTTTATAGAATGCTTGGTTTACCATTGTTTAAAACTAATTTTTCACATGCTCATATTGGCTGTAACAAGAAATTCCAATCTCCTTGTGAGCTAAGTTCATCCTTTTCTATGACCACCATGGCACCATCATGGATCAGAGGTCCACCATGGATCAGATGGATGGTCCACCATGGACCTCCGAACCATCAGTGGTCAAAATGTTACCCAGCACCATAACTCAAGATCATACTCTAATCAGATAGTCAACAAAATTTTTGACTAGAGGTCACATGGACAACATGTAGACAGCAGCTTTCACTGTAGTCAAATTTCCTGGCTTGTAAGAATACCAACTACAGCATAACTTGGCAGAGGATATATATCCCAACCCAGTAATTACCTATGTGATACATAGTAAATAAAGGTAAAATAAGGAGAAAAAATGTATTTTTCTTGACTATTATTTGAAGCATGACCATCTCACTGTAGACTGTGGAGGAACAGAACCAATCTAGAATACAAACTCCAAAATAAGTTGAGTCACATTAAGGAAATGAGTCAACTGTACTTCAAGGCAGAGTTGGATCACAAATAGCAAACAACAAAGAGCTTTTCATTATATTGGTTATTGAAGAAAGCAGTACAGAAAAATAACATACCCACACTCTGACAAGTTGTACTTTAACAAATATAATTTTATTTCACATATATTGAGATTCCATCAAATGTGATTTAACTTCAGCAAAGTATTTTAAGTTGAGGGGTCTGACTGTAAACCTACGCATACAGTCATCTTTGGGGAACCAAAGGCAGGTGAGATTTAAGAATGTCTAATTTCTCTTTTTCTCTCACTTGCCAATCCCTCCAAACTGGAGAGCTGCACTAATTTTTAAAAAGATTATCCTTTCCAACTCCATGCACTTTATTCCTTTTATGAAAGAGGCCAAGTGAAGTAATAGCTTATTCACTTTACCATCATCACACTGCAATTATAGGGTAAAAAAATGAATTATCTGGTTTCAGAGAACAAAGTGTTATTATTTTTAATGCTGTTATTTGGGCAATTTGTTTTTCTCTTCAGCCCTTAATCAAACTTTAATCAAGCCAAGAACCTAAAGCACAGTTTTCCAAAGAAAAATGGCCAAATGCACGTGTGCAATCACTGTGCCAGATGAGTAACTCCCCTCTTGTGCCACAGATTGTGAGCGCTGATAGTTCATCCGGCCTCAACTTGCTTAGTGTGGCACCGCAGCGGAGAGAGGCAATGCAATTTCAGGCTGTCTACACAAACACATCTGTCACAGAGACGGAGAGGCGCGTCCGATGTTGCCCTTAGGAGAAATCGTCCTTCGTGAAATACAGTGTGCTCTCCTGGCCCTTACAAATCAGCAAAGCCTTAATCAAACAAGGCACAGCTCAGGGGAGTCACGAATGTGGAAGGAGGAAGAGAAAAAGTTTTTAACGACTGTGGCAAACATTGTGTGGCCTGACAATGGCTGGGAAGGATAAAGAAGACATTTATATTCATAGGGGAAGAGTAAACAGGAAAGAGAGAGAGAGGGATTGTTTGTGGCATGTGAAAGCCGAGTAACAGCAGTAATGAGATGAAATCGAGCAAAGGAAAACGTAGGTTGCACATTAAGAAAAAGTTTGTAAAACGCAAAGCCTTTTAGACTGCCAAATGGCCTCTCAAGGGATGGAGTTGGAGCTCCATTGCCTGGGTCATTTAGAACCAGACTGGACAAAAGCACTCAAGGAAAAAAGGTGGGGGACAAGCTTGCCCTAGCAGGGCAGAGTCGAGATGACCTACCAGATCTTGTTCCCTCTCTAATTTTCGAGATATGTAACATAAGATGGTATCATTACACTGCCTCCTGAACAGCAGCTCCTTGGGCTGATGGTATAATGAGAGTGGATTACTTAGCATGCGAGGTACTCCAGGGGAAGCATGCAGCAGCCCAACCTGTAAGCTGCAGCTCATAACCAGCAGCACTCAAACGATTCTGTGTGTTTCCGGCCCCATTCAAATTAGAATCAGAGGGATTTTCCTGACAGGCCAGATGAAAGCCTTAAGTTTGCAGTATTTTATAGCTTGCATTCTTTAAGAGCTATGAATTCCGCATGCTTTCTAAACTTTGATTTTTGTCTCAATAGATACAGGGGAGGGAAAAAAAGTAGTAGAAAATAATTGGAAAATGGTAAAGGACAAAAGCAGAAGGCCTTCAGTCTGGAATAAGATGTGGCCTTCGCTGATGGTATGGGGCTAGTTGCATGACCCAAAAAGCCTTTTTCATTGGAATACAGCTCCAGTTTGTCATTATCCATAAAGACCACCATATAAATGGACAGATGTGGGTCTCAAGGAGCCCCACATTAAACTAGTGAGTGGTGGTCGAATAAGCCACTCCTGGCTTTTTCATTGCTATTTCTTACTTTCAGAATATCTCCAAACCCTCAGATCCAAGTCATCAAGATACACATTACAGAATTGTGTATCAAGAATCTATGAGTTAGTGGTTATATTCTTCCTAAGTAGCTTATGCAAATCAGTTTCAGTGCTTAAAATATGATTACCACTATATGCAATCAAACACCAGTTTTGAGTGTTCATTTTGTGACTATCTTTTTCATCCTGCTTGTAGCACCATTTGGACCAAAAGAACAGTTATTTAATTTGTTAGTAATTCTTTCTCCTTTCCTCAGAGAGTGTTCTACACCTTGGAAAACACTAAATCAATTTACTATTTTCCTGCAGCTTTAATCTGTGTTCTGCAATTTCTCAAACCCCAAAATTAACCACCTCTAGCTCCAAACTCAATTCAATTATCCTGTATTATTGATCTCTTATTTTTACTTTGTGAAATTTCATCTGTACCATCTCATTAATTCCTCCGCCACTCCGCAAATACTCAAGTAAGCAAATAACATGCTGGCACCAAACTGCCCTCCAGATCTACAAAGTAACTGCTACCGTCTGCACCCCAAGACCTTGTCAGTCTAACTGATGGAAAAGCTAAGACAAATAGAGAAGAGTGTAGAGACAGTTTCATCTAAAAAATGTCAAGCTATTGTAGGGGGAGGAACAACTGAGACAGCAGACGTAGAAAGGAGAGACTGCAAGACATTTGACTGAGATTAGTTGTGGTGTTACAGGGTTTCTCTGCCTTTTCCTTAGCCTTATCACAACTAAGATACCAGCTTCCATTGTCTATATTTTAATCTCGCAATGGAAGCTGATGGGATGATTTCCTCATTCATTCCTGACACATATTCCATGCAAAAGAGTCTTCTAATGTATCACAGCTACCTCCTTATTGGAATCTGCAGCTCATTATTTATATTCAAATTTTTTATAAAGACATGATATAAGTTTGAAGCAAGTCTAAGATCCTTAAGACGGGGGATGTTCCTTATGATTTAAGAGTTCTTTAAATTGGAATAAAATTTAATTCTATTTAATATTACTTTACCAGTTTCCCAAATAATACATTTCCCTCAAAAAGAAAATATAATTTTATTTCTTTACCACTCAGCTTCTCATTAAGCAGGGATTTTGCTAGTAAGTTTGCAGAAATGTACAAGGCTCCCCACTTTAGATAATGGGTGAATGTTTCTATTGACAGTAGTTGTCGATCGCTAGTTTTGCAAAAATGTGTCACATCTTCAATCTTATATGCCTTTCCTCCCAGACTGGAATAGCCCCTCTTGGATCAAGGCTGTATTTACCACAAAAAGTTCCAGAAAAACCATTCTTCACCCTCACCCAGGATTAAATTATGAATATCTTCCAAAAACCTCTTATTCTTACTCTATTTTGCTCTATACCATTCATACTCTAGATTATAAATTAGACAGAAATGGATGCAATTTACTAGTCTTTCAGTCTTTCAGGGTCTATGTTTTAGGAGTTCAACTTACAATTGTTTTGTTGTTTTAATTTTAAAACAAAAAAAGAATAAAAGTGATGATGCAGAATTCCAAAACAGAATAATGGAGATTAACAATGGTTAGCTTAATGTATATTGTTGCTTTCAAAGTAGTTGTTCAGACTACTAGACATATGCATGAAAAATGATCAAACAATGAAAGCACAAGTCATTCTTTTTGTTGGATCCCACTAACTCCTTCAGTTTTTTATACTAGAGAGAGAACATGATGCTCACCTGTGTGAGTCCAAACCATTTCATCCATGAGCATGATCTCAAGTTGCATCCATCTATTTACCTAGGAGAATCTCCATTGTATAAAATATCATATCTTTCTTTTCCATTCTGTGATTGATGGCAAGCTCATCCTGCATTACTCTGGGTTCCTGTGACATAGAGTATTGCTTTCTCCCCTTTGACTTTCAGTCTATGAATTTCCTTTTGAATTAAATGTATTTTTTGTGTACAGCATATTGATAGATCTTTTTTGCTTGATCTACTCTGCTTGTGTTTCTTTTTATTGGTGAATTGAAGCCATTTACATTAATAGTTATGACTAACATGTATTGGCTTGTCTTTGTCATGTTATTTTTCTGCTGTTGGTTCCCTACTTTTCCCCTCTGTTTAATTGCTCACCCTACTTGGTGATTTCTTTCTGTTATTGTTCTTGGAATTGTGGTCATTTTTATCTCTTTCCAGGACATCTTTCAGTTTAACTTACGATTGTTAAGTGAATGCAACATGTCTCATAATCTGCAAACTAGATGCTCATATATTCATCAAGGTGTGCACACACAGACACACACATTCGCGCATATCTGCATTCACCTTTAATTTTCCTATTTCTTTATCCATCTTTTTCAAATGCCAGAGGTCTAATGAAGATCTGCTTGTACTTAGTATTTGAAATAAAGGATTGTGGCAAAAGCCATAGCTATGTCTGAGAGCTGAGACCCTACCCAATATGGGGACTACATTATAAATGTTATTTAATCAAAAATCACCAAGGTCTAACAGAGAGGTTTATTGTCACATAAATGAATTTTGTTCTTTGAATTTCATGTGGAAAACATACAACAAAAAAGTGCATCACTACATTATAAAAAATTTACTTCTAACATTATAAGATTCCTAAGCAGACTTTTTCAGGTGTCTTACAAGGCATCTGCTCTTATTGTCACTAAAACCTGGTTATAATTACATTTTACAGTAAATGGAAGCCTTAAAGCCATCAGTGCATCTCCATCCATTAGTGATTACTCTCAACTATTTCTTCCACCAACACTGGGAGACAAGCAACCAAAATGATTTCCAGATACTTAGAGTAAACCACAGGACTGGGTACTCTAAGGACTAGATCTTAGAGATAATTATAGTACTAATAATAAATAATTGGATGTTGGTCTTTTTTAGAGTTTAAAAAGCATTTCTTAGAGTCTATAAATTGTATTTATAATCCATTCATTCCTTTTCCTTGCATTTTTCTCCACAAAGTTCCAAATAAATGGCCAATGAGCTTGCTCTGGAATAGCTCCAGGGATTAAGAATTGACTACATTATACTGACACTCAATTTTCTGTTTAGAAAGCTCCGGTTATCAAAATGTTCCTCTACATAATGAACTCAGTTAAAATCCCAACAACTTCAGCTCTTTGTTCCTGTCTCTGATCACTAAGTCTCACAAAACAGAGCTTGTAAATAGCAAAGTCAGTAAGTGGCTCCCCCAGCTTCTACGTTTAGTGGGTAGCCTATGATGTTTTCATCCTGCTCACTTTCAGCCAACATTTTCATCATGACCTGTCCAGGGAATTTTGATGCAGGGAACATTACAGGAAGAGAATTTTTATTCTTTCCATGTACCATGGAATCCAGGTTTCCAGAAAGCAGATGGAGGTTTCCTTCATTATCAGCTTCAGGAAAATAGAGACTAAAATCACTTTTTTATTTTCACCCAAATGCAATAATTTCTATTCCACATAAGCACACGTGCACCTCATGCTGACATCATTGAAAACAAATCTACCTGAAATGGATGTAATATGCTGCACTGAACATACAAAAGGGACATTCAGAAAACAGAATAGGCTATCTTTTGACTGCTCTCAAAATATCATTATGTATACACATATCTTTTCACATTCCATACAATATTTTTATGTAAATAAAATCTGCTGACTTCCAGTCATTGCAACAAACATATTTAGTGCACCTGCTAAGTCACAGACACTATGTTAAAGGGATGCAGGGAGAGGAGGAGGAGAGAGACAATTACAAAGATGAATAAAATATGGCTCCTGTCCTTGAAAGACTCACGTTCATGTACTGACTTTTCATTACAGGCAACCAAAAAGACAGTACTCCTGATGACCAGAACCTCTAAACATAGATCTGTGTGTCACAACTCTTCATGCCCAGGAAGTTGTACAATTTACACTGTCCCCACCCTGCCACTTATTGCTTCTGGAACTGCTCAAAAATTGCCTTCCTTTTGGCTCTTCTTCCTATTTTCAAGCCTCTAGTGATTCCTCAGACAAGGCATCTCTTGCTCTTCTTTCTATAGCTCTACTCATGCATGACCCAGATTCACTCATAAATTCCAGAAAACTCTGTTCACTTTTGTGGTCCCAATACAGTACGATTCTATCCATGTGATCCAGAATTCTTTCTAATCAGACCAGAGTCACAAAATGAGCAATGTACCATTCATAATCTACCAAAAAGGTATGTGTAGATATGGCAACAATTAATCATAAGACAAAATGCATCAAGTGTTTTAGGGGAAGAAAACAGAAACAGAAATACCATGGAAGCTGACTAAAGGGAGGATTTTTTCTGCCTAGGATGACACAAGACAGCTTCATGGAAGTGTGATTTTTGAGACAATCTTAAAAGGGAAGGAAGGTTTAATCAAGAGTTAGTTAAAATAGGGAGAAGAGACTGAGGAATACAGTAAAAGGAAGTGTGAAGGGACACCACCGAGTTAAGGAAATGTAGACTGAGGTCAAAGGGAGGTATTTGGCAGAGGCTCAAAAGCTAATTGGAAAGAAGATTTGTGTAGCTTTGAATTTTATGATGAGGAATGTGGACTTCATGCTGTGGCATGAGTCACTAATGATCTGTCAGTAAAGATATAATACAATCAGTTATGCTTTAAGAATAATACTTTGGCTGTAGTTTGAAAGATCAATGGGAATTGGAGGAGTTGACTAAGAAACAAACCATTGAATGATGTATTTATTGTCCTCAAAAGGAGAGCTGGATATCCTCAAATGGCCTCTGGGCCATTCAGCCTGTTCTCTCCCTGCTCTCTCTTCTGAGAGAGCCCACTCCATTGCCTGCAGTTTCTTTTTATATTTAATCAGTGGTGAGGATCCACTGGTATCTGAGAGAAGGAAAAGACTCAAGTTAAGGTACAGATGCTCTTAGGCTTGCCTTGGAGTTCCATCCTGATAAATGCACTTTAAATTGAAAATATCATAAGTCAAAACAATGTGTTTACTATACTTAACTCACATATCACAGGTAAACTTAACTGTCAACTAGACTACATTAAGAGAAGTCTAACAGGTTAATAAAACACATTTCTGGATGTGTTGGTTTTCAGAAAAGACTGCCATGCAGGCCATCAAACTGAGCGGGGAAGACCTACCCTGATGGCAGATGGTTCCATCCAAATAGGTTTGAAACAGAATCAGAAAGAAAGAAGGAAGGAAGTCTACCTGTATTTGAAAATCTTCCTCCTGAATGAGAGGCTGTGTCTTTTGTAATCACTTAAGTCTTTCATTGAAGACTGAGGACTGTTTAGGGGTTTCAGACTTTCAGTCTAGAACTATATCCTTGATGCCTGTTGTTCTTCTTTAGAAAACCCAAATATACTGCCAATCATCATAGTTTAGGCTAACATACCTTAAATGGACTCTGAACTCTTAACACTAGCCTACAGTTGGAAAGAAATATGCCATACAACATTTATTTCACACTAATGTGTTGATTATATCATGTAATTTATTGAATATTGTACTGAATGTGAAACACAGAATGGTTGCTTGGTTACAGGAGACCTAGAGGGGTATTTTCTAGACATGATGGGATGCAACAACACAAAATATAACTTCCAAAAAGTTCTGCCAATACAGTACACTATAGAGTATTAGTTGTTTATCCTCAAGATCTGTGGCTGACTGTGGACCGAAGCTCACTGCCAGTGTCCAGAACCTTGACAGTATCCAGCTATACATTGCTAGCCCAGGAAAAGAGCAAATTTCAAAGTGTGTCTTCCAAGGAATGCACATCAATTCTGCACCACTGTAAACTTGGAAAATGGTGTCAAATCATCGTGAGTTGGGGATCTTCTGTATATGTTTCTTCAGTTTCCCTCTGCAAAGTTAACTTGGATTGGCCACATCTTGTCCATATGGTTTTGCCAGCCAGCCCCACTCTATGCCCACCACCTCCCATTCCCTCTCTAGGGTCCAGAGGCTGCTCTCTCCCCTCTCTCCACGAGGCTTAGGATAAGAATAACATATTCCCAAAAGTTTACTTATACCTTGCCCATAACAGGAAATAATCTCTATCAATTTTTCTTCAATTTAGCTAGCTTCAGTGCATCAGGTGCTAGAGACATGAAATGCCCCTTGAGCCAGAGAGATGACCAAAAGCATGGAGAGACAAGGGCAATGCTCCTGAGCTCACAAACCTACTACATTCTTCCTGAGTGAGGAATTAGGAGCTGTGGTAAAGCAGCCATCATAGTTTAATGCATCCATTTCAGATTGATGATGAAATTGTAGAGCATTTCTGACACTCAACCCATGTCTAATAGAAAAGGGCTGTGAGTTGTGAGATAGAATCATGATCAAGCAATTTGCTTTAGGGGTAAGAGGGTACACAGGGTTTTGAAGTCTGATTGGCATGATTTGCAGATACAGCTCCCCAAGGCTAGGTAACTGTGATCACAAAAACAAGGCTTCCTCTAACGCAGGAGACAAGATGTGCGACTGTTTATACAAATCTATGCAAAGGCTGAGTGGGAGAGGAAGGCACTGAGAAAAGGGAGTGTGAGATGCTGAAGCTGCAGTTCTTTGAGCAGAATTGTGGAAGAAAATGTTTGGAGTCTTCTATGTGAGTCTATATAGCAGTCTATTCAAACAGATCAGATATACCTAAAGGGCAGGTGGCTTATTTGTTCTAAATGCAGCAAGAGGTAATGGCATGCTTAAGTCATTTCTGCAGCAGCCTGTAATTTCACAAGTGCTCAAACATTTCCTTTGACAGCTGTGCTGTGCATTCATTATGTTGTCAATGTGAGCTCCATAAAAGAGAGAGTGCCTGGTAGAAGAGCTGGGGAGAGCAAGTGTTCAGTGTTTTTTTTTATCTTTCCAATTGGTTTAAAGCAATCAAGTAAGGCAAGAATCTTCTCTCCTGAAAATATTCAAATTGCCCGTTTCACGCACTATTCCATCCTTTATAGAAAGATAAAGTTAATCTTCCATGATTTACTTGAAGTTCGAGATTACGAGTTATCTACTTTCTGACCAGCCTTATCACATTCTCTGGGAATATATTTAAATAGATTGCAAGAGGAAATTGAATGGCCATGGGATGGAGGGCAATGGAAGAGAGAAACATACTCATGTAAGTCCTGGAAATGGAATTCAAAACATTGAAAATTAAAAAGTAACTTTCAGAATTGAATTATAAAAATGAAAAAGAAAAAGAAGGGCTTTTTTTTCCCTCTTAAATCCAGAATGATGATTTGGCTAAATCATAAAGGAAAGACAAGGAGTGGAGAATTAATTCTTGTCCTTTGTGAGCTTTTGACTCTGATTAAAGCACCCCAAGGAGCTCTGATACTGACAGACGCCAGTGTCCTCTTTGGCTTCACAAGTCCTTTCTTTCCAAATCAGTGTTGCTCCCCATGGATAACTGAGCCCAAGAAGACCTCACAGAACAAAGCAAAACCTCTTTATAGTCCTTTTCCAGTTCAGCTGTGAGTGCTTCCAGCAGAGGACAGGAGTCGAAGCAGCAACAAACTAAGGTAGGTCTGGTCTGTATGACACCAACCAATTAGGGAGGAACCAAACATTTCCCTCTAATGTGGATCAACTTAATGATCATCTCCCCAAAAAAAGCATACTTGACTTCAACTTTCTATCAGACAAATGCCAGTACACCTAACTTAAATTCCTTTCATTTCTCTTTTTTGCACCTTGAGTAGCTTATTAAAATAATTCATTCAATTGACCTAATTTTGGTTCATCCCTACTCAACTGTATGCTGTATGATTGGTTCATAACTCCTACTGATTGAAAGGTATCCATTGCAGCTGGTTACCCTATTTAAAACTGACAGCTCTTTTTCTAGGTTTCTTTTGTTTTGTCAGATTTTATTTTGATAACAAAGCTATCTCATAGTTCTTGATATTTTAAACATTTTTTAAAGTGGATTTACAGAATTTCCCAATAGCCAAAAGACTTAGCAGAGCCCAGAGGTCTAGAGTTGGCTAATTCATGTTTTCCCATTTTATAATGAACTTTCCTTGTTTTATAATGAACTATCTTAATTAGTGCTAATTTTAAAAGTATGGTATCTGACACTAGTCTATCTAGTGCAAACTACACTGGCAGTTTCTGATAGAACAGAACAAATACACTAAATTAAACTAATTGAAGAATACAATATTTTTTTAAAGTGAATAAAACAAAGCAATATAAAACAGAACAAAGCAGAGCAAAGTTAAACAATACAAATAGCACAGGAATTCAGAAAAAGACAACAGAAAATCAACAATGGCTACCATAGTGTCTCTTGTTTTCTTCAAAATAGTTGTCCATACCTTCACACACAATAAGCTAATACAAATCAAAATAGTATAAAAGCAATTGAAACAAAAGAATGAGAGCCTTAAGGACTTTCAAGACCAAACACTAGAAAATCAACAATACCATAATGTCTTGTTTTGCTCAAAATAGCTGTCCACACCTTCATACATATTGAAATCCAGTAATTGAAAACAGACTAAGACCAATCAAAATCAAGAATAAAAGCATTATTGGACTTTGAAAAAAAAAATGATAGGAAATCATCAGTGGCTACCATGATGTCTCATTTTCTTCCGTGTAATTGTTCATACTATCACACATAATAAAATCAATTCTTGTGAACTCTTTTAGGTGTAGTTCTAGGCATATATAAGCCTATACACATACATCTATCCTTAGAGGGAAAAACAAAACAACAAACAAATAGCCATAACTAAGAGCCCAAAACAAAAACAATGTGGGCTTTCAAAATTTCATAACAAATTTTATTGTTTTACATAGTTATCTTCAAAAGTCTTACTCAAATTACCAGATATAATCATGCAAAATTGATCTAATCCTACAGATGTTAAGCATTTTGTTCCAAGAACTAATAGAACTAGTAGTACAATCATCTTAGTAATATTAAGTGTATATATAAAAATTTATATCTTATATCTTTGCTCTTCCTTCTGTTCTCCTTTTTCCTGAGTTATTTTTTCCTCTTTGAGCATTTTTTTACCCTTTCACAATATTTATTGAAGATTTTATATCTTATTTACTCTCCCAATTTCTTACACTAGGGAGACAACATAGTGTTTACAGATGTGAGTTTGATTTATTTCACTTATGTGTATGGTCTCAAGTCACTTACATTTAGCTATAAGAGCCTCAATGTGGTCTTTCTTTATAGCTGAGTAGTATTCAAATACATTGTATAAAAATACCACATCTTTTTATCCATTCCTCAGTTGATGGGCATTTGGGTTGTTTCCAAGATTTACCTATTTCAAATTGTACTGCTATAAACATGGGTGAACATATGTCTCTGTGATATTATGTTTTCAGTTCTTCTGGGAATATGCCCAAAAGAGGAATAGCTAGCTCAAATTGGCCCTTCAATCCCAGCTTTTTGAGGAACCTCCACACTGATTTCCACAGTGGTTGCACTGTTCTATCAAAAGTGTAAAAGTGTTCCTTTTCCCCCACAACCTCTCCAGCATTTGTTGTTGTTGGTTTTCTTGATCCTGGCTATTCTTTCTGGTGTGAGATGGAATCTTAGTGTGGTTTTAATTTGCATTTCTCTAATGACAAATGATGTTGAACATTTTTTCATGTATTTATTTGTATTTCTTCAGCTGAGAACTGTGTATTCATCTCTGATGCCCATTTTTGGATTGGGTCTTTGAATTTTGGGGTTCTGATTTCTTTAAATTCTTTATATGTTCTAGTTAAAGGCCTTTTCTGAGGGACAGTTGACTAACACTTTTTACAAATTAATGGGTTTTCTTTTCACTCTTCTGTTGCAGATTTCTTTAGACATGCAAAAACTTTTTAATAAGATAAGATCCAGTTGTTGATTCTGGGAAGCTTTTCCCATGCAATTTGATTTTTGTTCATGAATTTTCTGCCTATCTCTATGTCTTTGAGATTTCTACCTACTTTGTCTCCCAGTACATTTAGTGTTTCTGTTTTAATATTTAGAGTTTTGATCCATTTTGACTTTAGTTTAGTGCATAGTGATAAACATGGGTCTAGTTTTAGTTTTCGATGTATAGAAAGTCAGTTTTTCCAGCACCACTTATTAAATAGGCTATCTTTCTTCCAGTGAACATGTTTGGCCCCTTTATCAAAGATAAGGTAGCTGAGTGTGTTTGTAGTTGTGGTTGTATCTTCTAATCTACTCCATTGATCTTCAGGTCTGTTTTTATTCCAATACCATGCTGATTTTATTACAGTAGCTTTGTAGTATAACTTCAAGTCAGGGATTGTAATGCCTCCTACCTTGCCTTTGTTGTCCAGAATTGCCTTTGTTATTCTAGGTCTTTTCTGGTTCCAAATGAATTTTAGAAATTATTTATCTAGATCTGTGAGATATGCTAATGGTGTTTTAATTGGAATTGCATTGAATCTGTATAAAAATTTTGGAAGAAATGGCCATTTTCACAATGTTTGTTCTTCCTATTGATGAACAAGGGATGTCTTTCCATTTTCTGAGGTCCTCTTCAATTTCTTTTTTTCAGAGTACTGTAATTTTCACTGAATAGATCTTTACTTCCTTTGTTAGACTGATTCCTAAATATTTCTCTTTTTTTGTATGCTATTGTAAAGGATGTGGCTTCTCTTATTTCTTTCTCAGTGGGTTTGTTGTTTTGTGCACAAGAATGGTATTGATTTTTGAGTGCTGACTGTATCTAGTTACATTACTGAATTTGGTTATTACATCTAGAAGTCTTTCAATGGAGTTTTGGGGGTCTTCTATGTAGAGTATCATGTCATCTGCAAAACCTCTTCCTTTCCTATCTTTATTCATTTTATTCCTCCCTCTTGTCTAATTGCTCTGGCTAATATTTCCAGCACTATATTGAATAGGAATGGTGATAGTGGACAGTCTTGTCTTGCTCCTGATTTTAGAGTAAAGGCTTTTAGTTTTCGTACATTTAATATGATACTGGCTGTTGATTTGTCATAGATGGCTTTTATCAGATTGAGATAGAGACCATCTATTCCAGTTTTCTGTAGGGTTCTTATCATGAATGAGTGTTGGACTTTATCAAAAGATTTTTCTGCATTTATTGAGATGATCATGTGATTTTTATCTTTGGTTCTATTGATATGACGTATTATGCTTATTGATTTGTATATGTTGAACCATCCCTGCATTTTCTGGGATGAATCCCACTTGGTCATGGTGTATAATCTTCTTGATGACTTGCTCCATTCTTTTTGCCAGAATTTTATTGATTATTTTTGCATCTATGTTCATTAGGGAGATTGGCCTGTAGTTTTCATTTTTGGTTGGGTCATTCTCTGGTTTTGGTATTAGGGTAATATTTGCTGAGGAAGACAGGACTTGAATGGAGACTCAGAAGTTGATATTTTTTAAAGGAAGCCCATTCACATATATATCCTGTGTACATTTTATGTGCAAAGCACTGTGATAAGGTGTGATCTTCTCAGCAAATGTATAATTTAACTGAAGGATCAAGATATGGATTCCTAGGGCCGGGGCTTTAGCTCAGTAGCATAAGTGTCTACTTGGCAAATGTGAGGTTGTGAGCTCAATCCCAGGTACAAAAAAAAAATAGATATGGATTTCTGTCCATGATTTATTTTCTGCATAATTTATTTTCTGTATAAGTAACAATTAAGTCTATATTCTCTGAGGTGGGAGGTGTGGTAGAGTATGCGATATGGTATGAAAAAACTAGACATCTGGATGATAGATATAAGCAAACATTTACTAAGTATTTAATGAGTGCTAAGCATTCTTGTAAGCAGTTTTTATTGTACATAGTACATGCTATCATTTACACCATTATATAAGTGAAAAACTATAGAAAGTTTCAGAAACTTGCTAATGGTCATGTAGCTAGTAAGTAGAATTTGCTTTTGCTAAAATCTAAATATTTTAGCTCTTTTCTACATAAGAATACATATGAAGTCAAAGAGGGAGAAATTTTACTAAGGAAAATTGCATTATGTCTAAACAGAAGATGTTAGGAAATACCCAACCAAGTTTTCCAAATAGAATTAGTCTACCATTCTAATAGTTTTTTAGCTAAGAGAAACAACAGAAGGATGTAAGAGAAGAATGAGGAGCTGATCTAAGGATACAGAGACTTACACTCTGTCAGAAGGCAGTTCAGAGGGAAGAAGACACTGGAACACCTCACAGTAGTTGCTATCTAGAATCTTTCGATTAACTTGATTGTATTTTATGATTCTCTAATCTTGGTGACTATATAATAAATAAAATATAATAGGTAGGTTCAATAAGGCCAATAAACACATATTTTGTTCCTTTGCATTTTTCATTAAACATGTTTTTCTGAGAGCCTAATTTGTGACTAATATTTCATTATTTATTTTTGATACAGTGGTGAACAAAATAGACTGAGTTCCTTGGGTATGAACCATAGATAAGGAGAGAAATCATTTAACATTTAATTAAATAATAAGTTCAATAGGAACCATGAAGAAACACAGTGTACTTGGAGGAAGCTAAAATGGTACTCTTAGGGCAGCAGGGGAGGTCAAGGCTGAGGAGAGGGAAAAAGATTCTTGATATAATAGATAGATAGATAGATAGATAGATAGATAGATAGATAGATAGATAGAAGATAGATAACGTTGAATATGTTTTAGCCTTTAAAAATGAGAAATATATAGACATCTTTTAGAGAAGAATCATAGTGAGAATTTGAATGTTTAAAAGATGACTCAAGGAGGCTGGAGGAAAAAATAAAGATGATCTTAGGTGGCCCAAGAAAGAGCTTGGATTCATATAATGACAATGGAAACTGAAAGAAAGTGGTCATATTTCAAAGATATTACAAAAAGGAATTGGCAGTACTTGGAGATGAGCTAGGTAAGGAGGTATAAGGAAAGAAATGGGTAAACTGGGAACACACCTAAAATGGTACATGGTGGCAGTATTAGTAAGTAAGGGGTCCTGGAGAAAGACCAGGTATAAGAAAAAATTGCTTTTTATTTTGGAATTGTATTTGAGGTGCCAAGAAAACAGAAAAATGAAGCTAAAGAGTAAGTTTATAAATATAAAGAATCTATAGTTCAAAGAAAAGAGTAGGCTGGAAACAAAAATTTTAGAAGTTGTGTATAGTGACAATTTAAACGGTAGAAATAAATGAGATCATCTAAGAGGAATGTGTGATCTAAGCAGTCAAAAGAATCTATGCCCTTTTAAAAAAATGACTTGTCCTGGATACCAATATATTTTAATATTTAAAGGAAACAAAAAGTAGCTATAAAGGTAGTGAGATATTCAGTACCATGGCAGCCAAAAGAAGAGACTGCTCCTAAGGAAAGGAGTAGAGATCTACTTCTGGTAATGAAGGTATGAAAAGATTGTGTGTTTCTATTCCTTGCAAGTACTAACATAAACTAAATTATTAAAAACAGCAATTTCTAGGCATTGGAAAACTACCAAATGCCAGGAACAACTTTAAAATTATTTGCCCATGAAAAACCACTTCTCTGCTAACGGTTTATGGGCTTCATGTAGGAGCCATTCCAATCCCACCAAGTTCACACTGCAAAAACAAATGGCTTTATTCATTTGGGGAAAGGGCAGGAGTCACATAATACCAGATCTGGTGAATAAGGTGGATGAGGACAGGCCACAGCGTTTTTTTTTTTTTTTATAAGCCTCCCTTTTTGTTAGGTGGTTCTTGACTGCACCATTCACTGTGGTTTATTTCTTTTCTAGTCACACCTCATAAAAACACTCATGAAAGAAAACTTTTAGAACTCCTTCAGAAAGTGGCATGAACAATGGGATAAGTGTGTTTAAGGCAAAGAGCAGTGTTTTGAGGAAGATGAAGGGCAATGTGTCTTTTATTGAAATAATTTTTTAAAAATTAAACATTTACTGAATTTTTAGATTACTCCTGGTACATTCAATACAATGGACAATTAATAAGTAATAAAAAAGTTTCTGAAACATGCAAGAATGAATGCAAAACACCAATCTAAATAAAAGGTATCAGGCGCACACTTATAAGACTATATAATTCTATTTATATGAAATTTTTATGGCAAAAGTTGTGACAGAAAACAGATCACTGGTTGCCTTGGGTCCAATGGAGCAATCAAAAGCATCTGAGAACTTTGGAATATGATAGATTTGTTCTTAAGCTTGACTGGAGCCATGCTATAATGGTTGCATACATTCAGTGAAACTCAAAAATTATTTCTGCTGAAAATAGATAAATTCTGTTTCATGAGTCTTTCAAGGTTTTTCCTAAGAAGCAATAATTAATTGTACCAAAAATTGCAAAAAGATGAAAAACAAAGAGAACAGATAATTTTCTATTGGTAGGGAATTTACAAAGGTCAGCTTTGTCCTTAACAAGGACAATTTTAGTGGTTTGATCAGGAGCAGACACCAAAGTGAAGTGAGTTGAAACTGTAGGAAATAAAGAAATGAAGACAGTTCCTTAGATAGGTAAAAGGTATCTTTGTGAACTGAACAGGTAAGAAGAAATGACATTATTTTTATCCAGGGTTTGTGCCAGCTGATTGTCCAAACTTTAAACTTCCAGGATATTTTTAAACTGTTTCCAAGTGACCTCTTTGAACCTCAATCTGTCTAAACCATCTTACCTGCTTTCACATCATCTTCCTAAGCCCTCCTATGAGTATTTGTCCTATGGGGATGACAGAACCAGAGGGGTCACCTAAACATTGATGAATAAAGGGATGCACACTTAATGTTACACTGAGATCAGTAAATCACCCTACTTAGGTCCCTGAGTGGTAGATGCTTCTAAAACATATTAATAAATCCATCCTCCTCAATGAAGTATACTTGATCACTTGATCTAACAATGAAATATATTTATAGAATACTGTTTATAATAACCATCTTGTAATTAAGATATATATCTTAGAATTTTGGAATGAGGCAAAGAACCAGGCTTGGGGAATTGCTCAACATGATAAGAATGTGGAAAATTTTGCAACTGAAAAACTCCTTTCAGAAATAAAGAAATCGTTTTAGAAAAAGCTTAATATCTAATTTTAATTAATTTCATCCAAACCACTTTGCCTGTCCAAATTGTAAAATTTAAGAGAGACAGATATACACAGACAGAGAAACAGAGACAAAGACAGAGAGAGGAGCATCCAAATATGGGTAGTTAGAAAAATCGAGGAAAAGGTACTTAGTAGATAGATAAGCTCAGGCCAAAAGAATTACCTCAGGGAAATGAATGAGCTGGGGTTCTCAATAACATATAGGAAAAATGATTATAAAAAAAACACCAAGTCCTGATAAATTCAAAGACATACTGATACAGTCTTCAATTGCCTCTTCCTCTTTATAAGGGTTAGATCATTCAAGCCAACTTTAAGCCCCAAAAGATGAAGTGATCTCAATAAGGTCCTGAGTGCTAACTAAACATAGGAGTAGGAAAAGAGCTATAAAAAGAAACTCAGTTTAGAGGACTAGCAAGGAACAGGACTGTAGACCGAAAAGGGGTGCTGTTGCGCTAGACAACACACAGGCGTGGAAAATGAGCCATGACTAAACAGCAAAATCAAGAAACCTGAAACATAAGAAATTTTGGATTCCATACAGAAGGACAAGTGTAATGTAGTAATTCAAAAGATAACATCTGACGTTAAACCAGCTTGGAATTGAGTCCTCGTTTTCATACTTACTAGCAGTGTTGCTTCTGTTTACTAAGCCAAACATGGATGGTTTAGGTCAATAATTTCCCCCAGAGGCCTCCTGGGCTCAAAGGCAGCTCTTCTGGAAGGTGAGGGGATGAGGGGTGCTGTACTCATCAGTGGAATCACCCACTGATGGGTTCGGCAGCTGTTGAAAGGTATGGCCTGGCCGGAAGAGGTGGTCACTGGAGCAGGGTGTGTCTCCCTCCCAGGGTCCTTCCTTCTCCCTCTGCTTCCTGGCAGCCATCACCTGAGAGCTCTCCTCCACTGGGGCCTTTCGGCCACAATGTTTCTGTGTGTAAGCCTGCCCGACATGAACTAAAACTCCTGAAACTGGGAGCCAAAATAAACCCTCACCCTTGAAGCTGTACGTGTCAAGTATTTTGTCCAAGCAATGAAGAAAGTGACCAGTCTGAAAAATAGCAATGATATGCCCATACTTTATTGCTTCAGGAGGAAATACTGAATATAAAAGCATTTGGAATAGTTCTGGCATATAGTAAGGAATTAATTGCGTAATGAACGAGTGTTACCTTTGTTCTTGCTGTTATAAGGTACAAACACAAAGCCTAAGGGTTTTGGTTAAAGAAGGAGAAACATCAGCAGAGTGCCTCAGACTGCCTAAGTGTCACCAGGATGCCCTTTCAAAAGACAGATGTCTGGACATCTGCCCCCAACAGTCTGATGCAGGAGGGCTGATGGGACAGAGAGACCTGCATTTTTGTTGGTCTCTGGGTGTTTCTGGTGCAGGAAGTCTATTTAAAACACAGTATACAATTCTAGAAGAAAGTCCTTACAGAGATTGGTTTTTCTCAGATGGATGAGAAAGAAGTTATCACCTAGGGACCCCCAAAAGTCAGGACTCACGATCTGGCTGAGAGACTGTCACAACAGCCAGCCCTGGAAAAAGAAAATTAAGTAATAAATTTTGACAAGGCCTTAGCTAGATGGGAGCAAAAAGGCCATATGTAAATGGTGAAATGACACTTTCAGAAAAAGAAAACAAGAGGAGCCAGTGAGCATGGGTCCAAAAGTATCAGTCAGGTCAAAGAAATCAACTAGAGATTGGAAACAAATCCTGGGAGGCAGCAGAGGAACTGGCACAGTACAGATGACAGAAGTCACCTTGAGGGGTGACTTCGGGGTTGGTGGTGAGGCAGACTAATTAGACGAAGTCGAAATAATAATATTCTTAAAATATTTCTTGTAGAAGACATTTCACATGTAACTGTTTTATAGTATTCATCTTAGTCCCAATTAGCATTTTTTTAAGTTTGGTTTTATTTTTTTTCCATAATCCTAATAATCTCCTTTCTCGCATATGAAACTGAGGCCCAAAGGCCTGCACTGCTCACTCATATCACTTAGCTAGTGAGGAGCAGAGGCCAGTAGCAAGCCAAGCCATCTAACTAGAGGTCAAGGACATGACCAAGTTTACCACAGAGACCCAGAGGAATGGGGTGCACAGCAGAGAGAGGACAGGAAACTCACCTTCCACATCAGCAAATGTGCCTCTCTGGCCAAAATTACTTTCTTTAAATCTTTGATTGAAAAAAAAAAAACTATCAGGATTCATATGTGAAAACGCCCAAGACCCGCTAGGTATTTGAAATTGAAAATTCCTGGGAATTTTAGGTGACAATGAATTATCATGGTACTTTTTAGGAATCCACCTAAGAGACAGCTCAGGTATAGAGTTAAGTTCCACCTCCTGTCGATGTACCATCTGCACTCAAATGTTTGATCTGTCTTTTAAGACTGTAAAAGCTAAGACTACACAATCATTCTACGGGCCAGCATTACATTTCCTCCTTTACAAACTACAGTAATAACCCTACACTGTTAGCTGCTAAATTTAAACCACTTGAGATGTCTCACTTAGCAGGCAAGAACAAATTGGGTAAGTATGATTTTGAACTGGAGTCTTAATTATAGTATTGTGTACCTGAGGTAATTATTTGCCTGATGCAGTGGTGCTTGAGACTATTATTTGTGATCAACTCAATTAATGCAATTTGGTCTATCCCACAAGTGAAGTCAATTATCTGGTAATCATGAAAGTCTCCTGATAGCTTCATGCTGATTATTTCAAAAAACAGATTCATTTCATGTGTATATGGCATCATATATGGGAATTGGCCTGATAATATCTGTCTACTTATCTATATCATATCATACACACACTCACACACACACACACACACACACACACATGTATAATATACATGGCTATCTTTTTTAATTAACTCACCCCTTTTAAGGGAAAGCCACTCTATCCAAGACCTAGAGGTATCAAAACCTCTGTTCAGACTCTTTTCCTTTCAGAACATTTTTCTGAAATGTTTCCATCCAGATTCATAGGGTGTGACATGAACACTATGGCCACACTAAACCTATCACTTTATTCCAGCCATTGAGCAGCACTGGGAAATGCACACAAGTTTCACACGCATTATATTGGCAATAAGACTTCAACAAACCAAAAGCACATTGTGAAGATGCATGGTAATCTACCACTAAAATAACAAAATGAGGAATATGAGAATAGAACTGATTATCTCAAACATTCAACACCAGAGTTTGTCTATATGTACATAAGGAAGCACTGCCAACCAAACATTCAGGTTTTTCCTTTTGAATTATGATCACATGAAGTCTCATGGCAGAGATTGCCTACTAGAATTAAACTACAGAAATTACCTCTCAATATGTTGATTGCAATATTTTATTAAAAATGCAATACTCAAATTTCAGCTACTCCAGAAAATTTCATGAACTATCTTGTCTCTCACATCCAATTTTAATATAAACAGCACTATACCAAAAGGGAGAAAGACAATCTATATTTATAACTTACTTGGTATAAGTTCTCCAAACAAAGCAGAAAACAGCAAAAGTACTAATGGTTTTGTTCAGTATCTGCTATATATCAGTGACTCTGCTAAGTACATATCCACACAATAGTTCACTCATTATTCAAACAACTCGTAATGGAAGTACAGTTTTATCTCCACTTTCCCATATAGAAACCAAGGTTAGCTATGCTGGAAACCTAATCCAAAGAGGAGCAGCAGGCCTTTACTTCCAGCCCAGGCCTGTCTGTGGCAATAAATGCTGCTTCATGACTCCTGTGAAATGGGCTGCACCCCCAAAATCAGCCTAAGACCTGGTTCAGGCCTCCTTACATAGAGAAGGCTCTGGGTCCTAAAGTCTGTGTTGTTCTTTAAGAAGAATTAAAACACAGGCCAATGAATTCTGCTTTTGTTTTGCTCTTTAAATGATAAAAGATTGCTTTAAGTTTCTTCTCCATGTCATTCTCTAACAAATATTTAGACCTTCTAATCTAAGCAAAATCAAATTCCTTAATCAAGACCCTTTTACAAGTGATTCTTATTTCACTGAAGTGGAACATTTAATAATTAGAATATTCGTTTACTCTAGGTTTAATATAGAGTTGTAACTCCCTGTTCCACATTGTAAGACCTTTGCATTTCAGTTTTCTTGACTTCAGAGTTGTCTTAGTTATTTTTCTCCCTCGTTGTTGAGACAAAATACCAGATATGCAAAGTGAGGGAAGGATAGGTTTATTTCTTACAGGTTGGAGGTGAGATAAGAAAACTTCTCTGTGAAAAGGTTTTGTAGTTCAATGTAATCCCATTTGTCAATTTTTGCTATTTTTGCTATTGCTTCTTGTTTTTTGGGGTCTTATCCAAAGACTTTTGCTGTCTTGGTTACCTTCCTCATTGCTAGATAACACACATATCCAACACTCACAAGCTAAAGGAAGAAAGGCTTATTTCAGCTCAAAGTTTGTAAACATTTCAGCATACAGTCAGCTGACTCTGAGGCAGGATGGCAGGGTAGGGGGATATCACAGAGAAGAAACAATTCATGGCATGGTAGGCAGAATACAGCAAGCAGCATCAAGGGCAGCAGCAGCATCAAGCCTGCCTTCTTTCTCTCCCTTTATATTCCAGCCAGTCTACAAACCTATTAATCATTGCCACCCATACCTAGCTGGGGTGTCTTTAACTCCAGTATCTCACCCTAATTCAGACATCTTTGAAAATCCCTACCTATCACCACATGAAGCTTTAGGGGGACATCAAGATACAAACCATAACAGTTGCCCAGTCCACTGTCCTGAATTGTTCCATCTATGTGGCTCTCCAATGTGTGTGTTTAGTACCTTTGTCAGAACTTAATTAGCTATGTATATACAATGTCTTGGTTATTTTCTGATCAATGAGACAAAATACCTGACACCCATGACTTGGAGGAAAGGTTTATTTAGCTCACAATTTGTAGAGGTTTCAGTCTGCAATTGGTTGGTTCCAAAGGAGGATGGCATGGCACACAGGTATCACAGCGGGAAAACAGTTCATGACAAGAATAATGTAGCAAAGCAAGAAAAGGATAAGACAGATCTCTTTCTGTACTTTATATTATATCCAAACTATTGGGATCAGGGTAATGTTAAATCAATCATTGAACTGACTTAAGAATCACCCACCCTTATTCCTAGCACCCTTAATCCTATCATTGCACCATGAATCAATCACAGACTCTAAATTTAGCCACTTCTCAAAAAGCCACACCTCTGACTGTGTGAGGCTTTGGGGACATCTAGACACAAGCTATAACACACATGTTGCCTTCTAAGCTATTTTGTTCCACTGACCAATGTAACTGAATTTATGCCAGTACCATGCTGTTTTGAGTCCTATGGATTAGGCATATATTCTGAAGAGAATTAATGTAGTGCCTCCTGCTTTGTTCTCTTTTGTCAATGTGAGTTTGGTTATTTAGGAGACTTTGGGGTTTATTTGTTTCTTTTTTTGTTATGGTTCCATATAAGTTTTAACATTGTTTTTGTATTTCCTGTGAAATTTATTCAATGGTACTTTGGGTAGGGATTGCATTAACCTCTGTAGGTTGTTTTGAAAGTATGAACATTTAAACATATTTATTCTTCTAGCCATATGAACACAAAATGTCTTTCTTTGTATGTGCTCTCTTCAATTTCTGTCATCAATATTTTACTCGCTGCATTGTAGAGAACTTTCACTTCTTTGTATTTGGCAGCTATTAAAAAAGGAGCTCACTTTCTTGATTAGTATTTCAAATAATTTCTATTGACATAGCAACTCTATGAATTGTTTTATGTATATTATCTGTCTTGCAATTGTGATGAATTCCTTTATTATTTCTAATAGTTTCAATGGGGTTTGGAGGCTTTTCTATATATAAGATTATGTCTTCTGCAAACAGTGATGATTTGATTTCTGCTTTTCCAATTTGGATGCCCTTATTTTCTTTCTCTTGTCTGATTGCTCTAATAGGACATCCAGCACTGCATAGGATAAAGATGGTGAGAGTGGGCATCCTTACCTTTATTCAAATCTTAGAGAGGAAGCTCTCAGCATTTCCTCATTCAGTATGTTAGCAGATGGAATACTTTAACTTGTCCTTTTTATGCTGAGATACATTCCTTCCATATCTAACTTGTTCAGTGATATCACCTCAGATGTCACTTTATGCAGTGCCTTTTTGGCATCTACTGAGATAATCATATCCCGTTTGTCCTTCAATTTGTTGATGCAATGTATCACATACATTGATTTGCTTATGTTGAACTATCCTTGCATCCTTGGGATAAAACCCTTTTGATCATGTGCATAGAGTACTGTCACACTCAATTATAATTCATGTGATTTTTAAAACTATATAAATGAACCTTTCAATACCAAAGCCTCTCACTGCCTTGATTTTTTTCTCTGCTCAATCCTAGCCACTAACTTCTATGGTTGTACCCTAAATTGGTCACTAACAATAACTGCAAACCATCCAAAATCTCAACTTCAAGCCTTCCACTCTCCACTTATCTCCTCCTCCCTTTCTAGGTCAGTATCTCTTATTCTCCAACTAGCACTACTAGTATAGCACTTGCAACTAAAATCTGTTGATTCCACCACTCCTACACAGTGCCTTCCTTCCCTGTATCTTTTCTTCCCTCTTTACCCAGTTTAAATTTTTATGGTTAATTGTTATTACTCTTTAGCATCACCCTCAATTCTCTTGCCCTCTTTCATTTCAATGTACTTGCTCTGGTCAATCATCCTTGCTTAATACCAAATCTCCACCTGTGCCACTCAGCAGTACTCTAGCCAGTGTGCTCAACAGCACACTGACCTATGCTTGCTCATTTTAATTTCTATGTTGTGCCTTGATCTTCTATGACCTCTAATGTTTCCCAAAAATCATGCTTCCTTTTTCTGTTCTATTTATGTTCCCACTCTACTAGTCACACTCTCTCCACATCTCCACTGATGACTCAACTTCCCATTTCACAAAAAAAGAAACTAAAAATTAAATGATCTTAGCAACTTTCTAAAGCTGTCACATTTACCCACTCCTTTATTCAAAGTGGTTAGAAATGACCACCCTATTTAAAACTGAAACTGCCACTCACTCCAGGCCCTTTCCTATGTTTTTCCTGTGTTGTTTTTCTTCTATTACTTTTCACCATTTATCTTAATATATACTACATAGTTTGCTGGTTGTTGTTCTCCCACACTACATTGTAAGGTCTATAAGGGCAAAAATTATTATCTATTTTGTTCATTGCTGTATATACAGAACCCAATTGACATCTAACATATGGAAAGGCTCAATAAAGACTTTTTGAGAAACTGAGTAAGTCAATTAGCACTTCCCAATATTATCTGAGAAACACTTTGCTAGAATTTATATGCATTATGTAAGATTGCATTTGCTCTTATGACATCATTTCAAAAATCAAATCCTCATTTACATATGCATATGTATAATATGTGCATAAAGATCACAATTACAGGAGTGCTCCAAGCCTCTGATGAGAAATATACTCTGGTGCACAAGGTGTAAGGGAGATCTAATAGCTTGCAAAAAAGGAATTATGATCATAAGATATATATATATATATATATATATATATATATATATATATATATAACAGGTCACCTCTAGAATCTTTGTTTGCCTTAGTAACTTCCAGAAGAGTAGGCTACTTTAGAAATGCATGTGTATGTGCATGCATATGTGTACAAGAAAATTACTACTATTTAATCAATATGTTGTTAGTTTCTAAAATCATTGTCTTTATATTAAAGTATAAAGAAAAAGTTCCCATGTTTATTTAATTAAAAGTAGTCATAAAATAATTTTGTAAATACTAAACACGTGAAACTGCTTTAAGATTCTTAGTCTCCATTAGCCAAATTTTTCTTCCAACAATTTAGGTAAAAGTTATTAGGGATAGAAAAATTAGATAATTGCCCTGAATTTTAAATAATTATTTTTAAATTTCAGAGTGGAGCATGTATTCTTTGCAACAGTTCTAAATAAATAGAAGAAAATTTGGGAGAAAGTTATTCATAATCTCATCAAGTTTGGCCTCTTTTTACACATTTTGGTTTTATTTTTAATAAACATGTCAAATCTTGGAATAAAATTAATGATTTTCTTCAAAGTAGTTGACTTGGAAAGCAATATTTTTACATCACTTCTGAACCAAGTTCAGAAAAAGAAAAACCTGGAATTCTTTTTCAGAATTTTTTCCAAATGTATATCATATTTTTAAAGATAATTTCATTGTTTTAAACTTATTTTTATGAAGAATAATTTGATATTTGAAAAAAGCCAAGTATACAAAGTACCATGACCCTATCCAATTTAAGAGAGGTTTGAAGCTTGTTCTTAATTAGTTTATAATCTAGCAAAGAAAATATGACATGTGCAGAAATAAGTAAAAGTACAACTAACAGTGCATTGTGTAATGAATCTATACTGCCTGTCTCACTAGTCCCCCTCGAGACAATCCTGAGAGCAAAATACTGTTATAATGTTCATTATATATAGGAGGGAATAGAGCTCAAACACACTAACAATTTATTTGCATTAAGTCAAATAATTAATAAATCAGGTGGTTGACATTAATCCCATCCTGCCTCTGAATTTCCACCATATGATATGACAAATCTCCTTGGAGACTAAGGCAAAGCTTAAGTTAAAAGGAGAAGAAATTATAATCAGGTGAAAAAGTCAATAGACTCATGTAGCAAATGACTTAAAGTTTCTCTTGATGAGCAAGATTTAAACATAGATGGAGGATTTGGAGTCTTATAGGTGGGATGGTTGTATTAAAGGAAAAGATGTTGAGATTATAAAGAGGGAAATCATAAACTTAAATCTGTATTTGATGAAAACTGAAATGGAAGTACTAACTAAAATGAAAAAAAAGGCATTTGCTATCAGTGGATTAGTGAAGAAACCTTTAGATTAGGCAATAAATAAAAGGGTATCTAAATGAGGGCAGCTGTGGAGACCAAGATGAGAAATATCTGGGAGTCCTTTTATAGCTAGAATTGCTTGGACTTACAGACTCATTGGAGGTCCAGTGGCAACAGAAGCAAAGGTCTCAAGGCTTAGTGAGTAGAGCACCAGATATGTAACAGAAGTAGTGGTAACAGCACGAAAGGAAGTTTGGGTGGGGAATTATTTGTTTTGGTTTATGACTTCCAAGTTGCCATAGCTGAGCTGATAAATCTGTCAGTTCCAATCCAGTCTCCAATCACAATTGTCTTGGAATCAAACAAAATTACACAGCCTCATCCCTCACCACATTATCCCTACCAAATCTCATGGAGTTAAGGTGGTGAGATCATGCTCTTTCAGGATTATGCCTTTCAGATACCACCTATCTATCTACTTGCTTGAACTCCTCAGGAAGAACTCCTTACCTGTGATTTGGCTCTGCTTTCTTTTTTGGCATGATAATGGAAGACAGTGCTTCCCATTCAGCTGAACTGAGTATTGCTTCACCATTTGGACATCGAACTTTCTACCCAGCTGAACTGCAGGTGTTATCTGGAATTGTCCCTCTGCACAAATAGTCAATGCGAAATGTTCCTACCCTGCCAATTATTACTATTTTTCATCAAGTTGTGTCTATGAATAGCCATATTTTCATCAAATAGAATATGCTAATGAATTTCAAAGAGAAAATACTAATTGGAGAAAATTTCATGATACCAAATCTAGTTCTTTAATCATTATTTTTCACAGTATGCCATCTATTTCAAATTTTTCTATTTTGATTTTTTTTAATTTTTTATTTAAAGGGATAAAACAAAAAAGGAGAGAAATATTACAGAATTTCAAAAAAACATAAACAATAAGAAATCACTATTTGATAAATTTCATATTGCTCTTTTAGAAATAGTTGTTCAAGTTACAGAACTAAAGCACACAAAATAGACACTCAAGCAGTGAGACTGCAAACAGATCTGTTCAACAATCAAACAAGAACTAAGAAATATGGGTAACAATCCTGCACACATAAATATACATGCAGTTATATCTTTTATAGAACTTCCTATTTTCTTTTTTATAATAGCAATTATACATTTTTATTTAAAGAGAAAAAAACAGGAAAAAGGTAGAAATATTACAGAATTTCAAGAAAAGAAAATAAATATTAAGAAATCACTAGTTGATACATTACATATTGTTCTTTTAGAAATAGTTATTCAAGTTACAGAATTAAAGTACACAGAGTGGACACTAAAGCAGTGAGAGTGCAAACAGATCTGTTCAGCAATCCAACAAGAACCTAGAAATATGGTCATCAATCCCACACATCTAAACTTACATGCAGCTATATCTTTTATAGTGGATCCTATCTCCTCTTTTTTCACAATAGCAATTATATGTTTTTAGAATTTTATTTAAAGAAAAGAAAAAAACAGAAAAAAGGGTAGCAACAATACAGAATTCTAAAAGAAAGAAAGAAAAAGAAGAATGAGAAAAAGCCCCACTAAGAAATCAGTAATTTATAAATTACATACTGTCATCTTGGATGTAGTAGTTCAAGTTACAAAGCTAAAGGGTACATAGTAAATATTCAAACAGTCAGACTACAAACAGTTCTGCTCAAAGATCCAACAAAGATTCAGCAATATGGTCATCTGTTTTACACACTCAAACATACATGCAGTTACATCCCTTAGAGAACTTTCTTTTCCTCTCTTTTTTACAATAGCAATTAAACATCTTGGTTTTATTACTCTTGCAGTTA
>PVLA01003719.1:170679-202087 GCA_004027455.1 Hydrochoerus hydrochaeris
AGACACAATATGATATTTATAAATATGATTCTTATTTATTTCACTAATGAGGATAGTCTCAAGTTGTCTCCATTTGCCTATGAAGGCCTCAAGGTCATCCTTTTTTATAGCTGAGTAATATTCCATTGTATAAAAATGCCACATCTTTTTCATCCACTCTGCAGTTGATGGGCATCTTGGTTATTTCCAGGATTTAGCTGGAAGTTGTGCTGATATCATATCACAAGTTGTGCTGATATGAACATGGGTGCACATATATCACTGTGATATGAACTTTTCAGTTCTTTGGGGAAAATACCCAGGAGGGGGATAGCTGGGTTGAATGGGGCTTCCAATCCCAGTCTTTTGAGAATTCTCCATATGGATTTCCATGTACTGGCTCAACTTTGCCATGTTATGTTCCAGTTGTTTCTTTCTGCTTTTCCGCTTATTTAATTGTTTATCCCACCTGGTGGTTTCTTTCTGTTGTTGTTTTGGGGATTGTGGTCATTTTTATCTCTGTCTAGTATGTCTTTCAGTACTCTTTCTAAGGTTGGTTTGGTGGACATGAATTTCTCCAGCTGTTCTTTGTCATGGAAATATCTTGTTTCTCCATTAAATATGAATGAAAGTTTTGCTGGGTACATCAGTCTGGATTGAAGGTTGTTTTCTTTCAGGGCTTGAAATACCTCACTCCAAGCTCTTCTTGACTTGAGGGTTTGTGCTGAAAAGTCTGCTGTGATTCTAATGGGCTTTCCTTGATAGGTGAGTTGTGTCTTTTCTCTGACAGCTTTTAATATTCTGTTTTTATGCTGTATGTCTGGGATCTTAATTATTATGTGTCTGGGTGTGGATTTATGTTGATTGTGACTGTTTGGTGTTCTATATGCCTCACTTACTTGCATATCAGATTCTTTCCCCATGTTTGGGAAATTTTCTGCTATTATTTCTGTAAATACGTATGTCATTTGCCTGGACTCCTGTATCTTCACTAATGCCCATTATTCTTATATTATTGCTCTTGGCATCATCATGAAGCTTCTGGATTGTCATTTCATGCTGCTTTTGTTATTTTTAAAAGTTCTATCCTTTCATGATCACTAACTGTGATCCTGTCCTCAAGGTCCGAAATCCTATCCTTAGCTTCTTTTAGGCGGTTTGCACGCCTTCAGTAAAATTTTTTGTTTCTTCAATGTCTCTTTGAGTTTGTTTCATGAATTCTGTTTGTTTTCTATATTGTTCATTCAAAGTTTCAATCAGTTTCCCATGCTCATGTACTTTTTTCTCTAGTTCTTCTTTAGCCGCATTCAACAACTCCTTTACTAAAGTTGTTATTTCTATCTTTAGATGGGAGACCAGTTCTAATTTGATTTCCTCTATAGCCTGATGCAGTTGTTTTTTTTATTTCGCTGGCTATTTTTTCAGAGATTCCTGGTGTGTTACTTTTGGGGTCCTTTATTTCAACGTCTGCTATACTTGCTTCTGGTGAACTATATGTTTGAGACTACATTTTGCTTTTTCATTTTGTCATTTTCACTCTGCCTGGTGTTTTCTATGTGTAGGAGGGGATCACACACACTCTTTTTAGACACACGAAAGTCTTACAGTTAGTTGGAGAGAGTTTTCCTACTGGCCCTATTTATCCCCTGTACACCTCTATTTTAGGGGTATACTCACCACATTGATACAGTCAATCCCGTGTAGTCCAAAGTTCGCCACCTGGGAGCAAAATTCCAAATTTTCTCACACTAACTGAATCCCGCTGATATCTTCTGATGTTCCAGGTGGGAGTGTAGGCCCAGCTGAAGCCGTCCAAGGCAGTTTTCAGTCTTGGGCGGGCCTCCTCAATGTTCCCGGTGGCAGGGCAGGCCCATGGTGGAGGTTCCAGGCAGCCTACCCCGATACAGGCTTCCGCTAAGTTCCCGGTGGCAGGGCGGGCCCACGGTCGCCCTATGCTTTTGAACACTCTTGGTTACAGTGTGAGAAGCAGACTCTGTTGGGGCTCCTGGGACTCCCATACCTCCATCTTGAGGAGCAAGATGGAGGTGGGGGTTCCCAGGCCCTTAGCCCCAGCCTCAGTCTGATTTTTGTTTAACTGAAATTATTCTCAAAATCAATTTCTTATTTAAATCCCATATTAAATTTTGCTTCACCAATTATTCTATTTTTACGTTTCAAACTTGACAAATTATGATGTGTTCCATTGTGCCTTAGGGTTTCTTGCTTTTAGTTTGTGTGTGTGTGTGTGTGTGTGTGTGTGTGTGTGTTGTGGCCATGATTTATTCTAAACCTGAGTTTTTTCTTAATCAGAATGTGTGGGTCTAGATCATATAAATTATATTTAAGTCATTCATCATTTATTTGTCAAAAGCAAGTGTTAATATGTGTATTTTCACCTATGCTCATTTGAAGTTTTATACATTCAACTTATTAGATAGAAAAAATATTTGATATTATATCTCTATGAGATATTTTAGATGTGACAGATCTAGTTGTGTGATTTGTTGATTAGTATGGTTTTCTTAGATAATTCTAAGCTTGTCTTCTGGCACTGGGTCTATTGAATTGCTAATTGAATTTTTATACGTTTTATCATTTAGTTCATTGCACATTACCTCTTTGACATTGATGAGCTAAATTATTTACTAGGTCAAGACAGGGAGGCCAAAAGACCAAAGTCAAATTGTCTAGGTCACTGGGCCTTGTCCTCCCCAGGCAGGTCCAGTTCCATGTCCAGGCACTGATTATATCCACATGTCACATTACAAGCATAACGCTATTCCTTACCAAACACCAGTAACAAAGGCAGTGCACTGAGTCCTGACATCGTGAGTAATGGGTAGAAGAATGACACTCCGCTAAAGGAGTTTCAGCTAGCAATTTTAAACACGGGGCTGCACATTAGTTGTGTAGAGATAAAAAGCTGAGAATTGTATGAAAGAGATGAGATTTGAGGCCATTAAGTCTAAATGAGATTTTCAAAGGAGAGTTGATATTGAAAGGAAATTAGGGGAAAGATTAAGAACAATGGTTGAGGTCAAAGAAAAAAAAGCAAGGAAGACCTTTACTCATAATAAAAGGGACAAAATTGCACCTCAGTGTAGAAAATTTGCCTAGTGTGTGCAAAGCCCTGAGTTTGATCCCCACAACCCCCCACACACACACGCACATGCACACACACACACATACACACACACAAATAAATTAGAAAGAGATATGACTTCTAGAACTTAAATAAAAAATCTAACAGTAAAATAATTTTTTTTTAAATAAAAAATTAAATGAAACAGCAATAGTGAGGTAAAAAGAAGAATTTGTAAAAACTAAGTGCTGGCACAGATATAGAACACCATTCAGTAATTGACAAAAGTCGGTATGAGTGTGAATGAGGGGCGAGCAGAGGCTAAACTACCACATGCGCATTTCTTTATTGCTATAACCTGAAACAATGACATATTCTGTTTACATTTCCACTGATCCAATCCTCCTTTGGACAGCTGAAAAGGCTAACTCAAAAACAGGTCCAGTTTTAGTGTGTAACTGCATCAATTGATCTGGTACCAAAAAAAAAAATTAGTTTAAGAGTATTTTTAAAGATAACATTGGAATAAAGGGAGAATGGTAAAGGAAAAAATAGATATCAGCCTCTCAAAACTACATGTCATCCTATTCTCTTATTCATTCCTTCCCCCATTAAGCTGGAGAAGGTGGAAAATGATCCCAGGAGACAGGAGGAAGCAAAACAAAGTGAAAAGATGAGAATTTTTGTGGACCCAGAGCAAACTATGGAGCTGATTGAAATAATTTAATATCTTGCTGGCCTCCAGCCCCAAAAAGCTGGCCAGGAGCAAAGGAATTTAAAATGTCATGTGTCATGGAGTGCACAATTTCCTGAGGTGGGAACAGAGCAAGCAGCAACCATGATGCACCTGTAGCCAGAAGCATCCTTAGATATTGGGATGGGCTCCAAGATCCCTGCAGGTCATGCAGCAAAAGAGTCACATGCAGCTGTACAAAGATGATCAAAGGCAAGAAACAATGCGTTTTCAGATCAGTGGGGTTTTCCAATTTTGTGCTGACTTTGGACCTTGGTTACAGTCAGCAACTTCCTGCCACAGACCAAACCAGCCAAAGCCACTAGCAGCAAGTAGCAACAGAAGGGGACTTGTAGAAGAGAGAGACATCTGACCCACAACCAGCTCTATACTAAATTTCAAATTCCTTACCCACCCTGAGAGAGAAAAACAACCAGAGAAGCAGAGTGGGGAAGAACAGAGAGGGGAAACCTCTTGAGAAAAGAAAGAAATTCAGAGAGTAAACTTAGATCAAGAGATTGTTATACTTTTATGCATGACTTAACAACCTTTTGGTCAACAATGGACCTCCACCACAGTGGTGCCATAACATTGCCTCGTAGCCAGGCATAGTGGTACAAAACTGTAATCCCAGCATTTTGAGAAGCTGAGGCAGGAAGATCACAAGTTTGAACACAGCTTAGTGCAAGTTAGTGAGACCTTATCTCAAAATAAAAACATTTTTAAAAGGCTAGGGATATAGAAGAGTGTAAAGGTCTTGGATTCAGTCCCTAGTACCACAGAGAGGGAAAGGAGGGAGGAAGGGAGGAAGGGAGGAAGGGAGGAAGGGAGGAAGGAAGGAAGGAAGGAAGGAAGGAAGGAAGGAAGGAAGGAAGGAAGGAAGGAAGGCATGCCTATTGATTCTTTATTAAGTTATTACTGCTAAATCAAATAAAAGGAAGATTAGAATCAAATAGAGACCATGAAGTTTAAGAACTATTTTCACTTTTGCACACATATGATTTGGTGTTTTGATATTTGGTATTACAGATATAGTACATATATTGCTACTAATGACAAAAGTTTTAAAACAGTATGTGGAACATGAACCCTCTTTTAACAATAAAATACATGCTTTGAACAAAGACCGAACTATAAACTCTGATGTTAGAAATGGCTTTTCCACTGTATGGTAATATTATCGGTGAATTGTTATTTTTCTCTGTTGTATTTTCTATTCTTTTTAATAAGTATGAATTTATTTTAAAGAGTGACCAAGATTACTGACAGCCTCAAAGAAAGAGATTTCAATATGAATTTTTTTAAGAATGCAATTGGATTTGGCTGTTGGAAGACTCACTGCTGACCCATAGAAGAATAATTTTATTAAAGTGATAGGGTTGGGCAGTCATTTATACAATCCTAAGAACATTCACTTTAAAAATAGACTTGGAATTCCAGAGTTACATCTTATATACACGCAGAACAGAGGCTATGATTAATTTGCACCTCCTATCCTCCACTGAGACAGGAGTAGATTCCCATGTTTGTCTTGATTCTGTCACAAGCTATGAACCTGAGTGGAAGCAATTTCTTCACAACACTGCACTTTGTATGGCGACACAAACCCAAATGCAAGAGAAATTATTCCTGGCTTCCCTCATTGCTGTCCTGCCTCCAGGAAATCTTTATAGGTCAGATGCAAAGTTAGGGTCTAATTTAGGGTTTCAATTTCACAACTCATCCAGTTTGATTTCAGCTTTATTTCTGTGAGACTATCATTGTATAAGACAGGTTAATGATGATATATTTACTTTTGAATATTTTTAGATATATTCCAGATTGTAGAATAAAGTTTTATAGAGATATACAAGGCACTGCAGGTGGTTGATATTCCAAAGTAGTTACAGCTGTCACATTTAAATTACAGGAAAAGAAATGAATATATAATAAGATAATTATGTGTGCAAAATAATGCAGTGTATCAAATAACAATAAGAGAATATAAACTTTACAGTGACCTGCTGTGTCATTTGGATATTTTTATTACCCCACACTTCTAGTTCCAATTTCTAGCATTAAAAGGACTGAGAGTCCTTGAAGAGGGAAAAAAACACTACTGTGTAGAGTTCCCAGTGCATGACACAATGCCAAATAGACATTGATACTTAATAAATATTAGCTGATGCCAATAACAAAGCAAAATTAGGACTGTGAAGTTTTCTAGATCTGAATGTATATATAATCTTAATAAATATTAAGGATGCAACTGGTTTAGAAGGAGAAGAAAGACAAGTCCTTGGGAGTTTTACATTAAATATTTATAGTCTTCTGACCCAGGGACACCTGCTAAGCCATGATAAGAATAATGCACTCTGGGCTTTTCAAAATTGTTTGACTCTATGAAACATTAAAGCTGTTATTCTCTCAAAGGGGTCTCTTATAAAAGAGTAAAAGTAACCTCATTCTTCTTGCAGAGAAACCAAAAGGGAAATCTCTTAGATCAGCTTTCTAAACTTAACAGTCTAGTTAGGCTGATGTGGCAAATACAATGGCCCACAGGACGTCCACTACCTTCGCAGAGTGTGGGATGAGCCGTTCCTACCCCTGTCACACAGGAGGGGTCACTGGACAGCATGAATTGTGAGTTGCCAGAAGATCTGCCTCCCCAGAAAGTCCTTTCCCAGGCCTACTTTATACCAATTCACGGAACTCAAGAGTGAGAAGTCACCTGAAAGAGCGCCCTGCCTGAAAACTTTATTTTACAAAGGTGGAGAAATAAAAATCACACAGCTGAAGTCACTTTAAGAAAAACGAAGTGACAGCACAGGAAATTAAACCCAAACCTCCTAACAGACCTGAAGCTGCTCTTCACACCATTTTAGCTGTCTGCTCTCCTGCCATGACATTCCCACCTTTTAGACTGGGTAAGAAAACACACTGCCTGAGCAACATCTGCCGTATAATCAGTTCAGAAGCACATTGACATAAAGACGTTCCTACCGTTAGCTACTGGCACTGTGTGCATCGAAGAGGAAAACTCCCCACCTCATTGGCTTTGCCAGGCATCCTTCCTCATTTCCTCAAAACCACCCCCTTCTTCACTTTGATAGTAAATCTACCCAAGTTTAGCATTCAGCATAAGTATGGGTATTTCCTAACACGGTCTCTCACCTCTGGATTCTTACAAAAATATTCTCACATAATATTCTTAGTCTTACTCAATACTAGAGAACTTTCTGTACCTTGATTTGTGTCCTCTATAGAATATCATGTCTGCTTTTAATTTTCTTCTAGTTTTTAGCTGCTATTAGATCATTAACTATTTTAAAACAAATTTTACGGTACCTATTTAAAGTTACCAAAATGATGCTATACATACAGATAGCAAACTGGTTACAAGTGTCAACTTTTAAATTGATTGTCTTATATTCTACCCCCATTTCAAACAAGATTAAGCCAATAATAAAGCCAAGATGAAATCAGGAAAATGCATTTCTGCATCCGAAAGAGAAGATCCAGCGGTGCAGTCGAGCAGTCCGATATGACAGGGTGCACCCACCAGTCCCAGGCCTTCACCTACCACGCAGCCGAGCTGCTGTCATATCTCACACACGATCAAATTCCCCCTGAAATCTCTTGATGTTTGATTTCACCTTAAGTGACACTATAAAATCTCCAAATGTGACATTTCAGAAAACAGTTGTTCCAAGGTATGAAAAGCAAACTCATCACAAGTCATTTGGACTGTTGGATACACAAGGTGACAGGAGTGCCTGTAGCAGGCTTGCTATATTTGCATTTTAGCAAAAACAAATCACTCTGCTCTGCAGTTTGGTATTCAAAACTCTAATCATGCCTTGGGTCTCAGCATCACACTGTTTCCAACACATGTAATGTCACTGAGGCAGAGTACATAGAATATACTGAAGAAATTCCTAAATTCCCATTTTTCATTGTTACTTTACTATAAAATCATGGTGCAGTTGTGCCATCTATTTAAACCCTAAATCAGCATTCTTACATAAAAGGAAAGCCTTATTCCCAGTGAAGGCAAATTAAATAGGCATTTGTCAAGATACTTAATTTCTTAAAAAAATAATTGCAATTAATTGCAATCATCATGAAAATAATAAAGTCCTTGACAAATAGTCTGCTTATCTGCTAAGACTTTTTTTTTTTTTTTGCTATACACATTATTTTCTTCAAGCTTTTAGAATTTTATCTGGTCAAGTGGGTCATAATTCTGAATGATGTGTCATTAGCTGACTTTAATTACAACTTGTTATTTTTTCCTGGCACTCATAAATACACATATTCATCAAAATGCACAAAATATTCAATTTAAAAAATGGTGTATCTTGTGATAGAATGCTCATTAAAAATATAGATTTTTTTCTGAACAGTGTGTAGTGTCTCATGCTTGTAATTTCAGCACCAGGGAGGCAGAGGCAAGATGATAGCAAGTTCAAATCCCGCCCTGAGAAACTTTGTGAGGCCTTATTTTAAATTTAAAAAAAGAATGGCTATGTAGCTTACTGGTAGAGCATCCTTGTGTTCAATTTCCAGTACTGGAAAAAGATACAGACTTTTATCTATATCATAACAACTTATAAATCCTGAAATCATAGTGTTTATTTTGATCAAACCAACTTGAAATACATTTAAGACCCAAAGACAATAACAAAAGAGCCACTTTTTGAATTTTTGTCGATTTAAATCCTTAAATCACCAGGATAAAAGTTCCGGGATGATGGTATCCCATCTTAATTCAGGCCAATTTATACATCTCCTGGAAGCAAGTTGCAGCACGGAGTCTTACCCAAATAAATGAGTCTAGTAACTTAAAAACAATTAAAGCAATTTAGACATTTATTTAAGCATCTAAAAAGTATTCATAAACTAAAAAAAAAATCTACTTCCTCCATCTTCCCCTCGACTCTTCTAAATGTGGAAATTGCACCATCCTCTCTGTATAACCTCTCTATTCCCATACTCTTTTCTTTCCCCTGACCTGGCAAGCAAGGCCCTCTACAGCATAGACCAGCCTAGTCACACAGGCAGTCATCTCACCAAATATGAACTCAAGTTCTGTTGCAGAAAGGCTAGAGAACAGATCCAGTTCTATGTAACCTTCCAGCCAGGCAAAAGGCATCAATCACTTCCCCCTCTTCTGCCCAGACATACAACTTCTTGGGTACCAAATGCTAATCGACATTAAACTAGTGATACAATTAACTCTGTGAGCCCACATCTTCTTCCCTGTTTCATGCTTCAGCAATGACCTCATGTCACTATTGTAAAGAGTCTGTAAAGTAGACCACTTCTTGTTCCCATGATCCTACAAAAATTTTTGAAATATTGTTGATCACCATACCATTGCCTTTTTTGGCAAAAAAAGAAAAAACACTGCTACAAAATCAGGGAGAATCCAGTAAAGCAACAAAAATAATTTTACAATTTTCTATCTTAATTTTCTATCTTAACCTTAAAGTCCTGGACCAATCCTTTTTTACAAGACTTTAAGTAAGTACTCAGGAACATGTATTGGAAAACTTTAAAATACATAGCTTTGGTCCATTAATAGAACATATTGACTATAACTTATACATAAAAGTGTTAACAGCTTCATTTTTATAGTGAAATGTAGAAACATCCAGATTATCCAATAATAGGAAAAGATTTAACCATGGCACACACATACAATCAAATATTTTATAGCTGTCTTCAAAGAGATTGATCAAATGACTTGATAAGAATATGTTCTTCTTCCAATCAAGTGAGATATACATAACATAAAATAAAAACACTGTTCTTTCCCGTATTTACTCCATATTTGGATTAGGAAATAAGAACACTTGTCACTTTAGTAAAGCACATATAAGTGTCAATATGTAGTTAGGCATATAATTTACAAATGTACATTCTTTCACCAAACTTTGGAAATAGACTAAGACCTTGGGCCCTTTAACTGGAGTTCTTTATCATCTACATATTTCATACCAATGATGTAGAAGGATTTTGAGGAAATAAACAACCAGGCCCCATTAACATTTTTTAAAGATAATTTTGATGGCTCTTTGGAGAGTTCTTGGCAGCAGGACAAGAGTGGATGTACAGAAATGGGACAGAAGAAGAATCCTATAATCCAAGATGAGAAGACTTGGGCAAGGAGTTAGCAGAGCAGGTAGAGAGAAGTAGTAGAAATGAGACCGGTTTTGAGTGAATTCGTGCCAAAAGAATTTTTTTAAGTCATTAGATATTGTGAAGGAGAAGTGTCTTATATTTCTTAGTAACTGAGAAAGTGTAGAAATATTAACCAAAAATAAACAAGACAGATAAGCAAGAAGGCAAGTTAAAAAATAAAGAGTTCTGTATTGAATATGACACAGTGGAGTCACTTATTAGGTGGTTGAAATAGATGGTTAAATACAAAAGTCTGAAATTTAAAGAAAAACTGGATCTGGAGTTACACATTGAGCAACATTATCCTATAAATTTTATTTGTTACCAAAGACTGGGTGAAATTATCCAGAATCAATAAGTAGACAAATCACACAAACCAGGATGTTGGAAAAGGAAGGAGTCAGTAAAGATGGCTAAGAAGAAGTGACTAGTAAATTGAAAGGAAATTTTGGCTATTCTGGTATTCCAGAGGCAAATAAAGACACCTGCAATGCTCTTGAGAGAGTAAATGAAACAGATAGAAAAATTAAACTTAACTTTGGCAAGACGAAGATCTGAAGTGGCCATCAAGAGCATAGTTTCAATGGAGGGGTGGAAAGAGAATTTTGATTAAAGCTCATGTTTTTAAAAGAATCAAAGGAGAAGAATATAGTCAGCATGGCAAGTTTTACAAGGAGTTTTATCCTTAGGAGGAGCACAGAAATAGAGAAGGAGCAAGAGGGCAAAACAAAATCAAAGAAGGCTTTTGCTGCTCCACCATCCTTATTAACTATGAGAATGATCTGGCTCAAGGAAAAAATGAAGAAGCAGGTGAAATGGAGAGTACTGCAGTGGCAGAGATCTCAGTAAATAAATGGGAACTGAGGTTCCAGTGTCCAAGCAAGTCAACTGGATACTGCTTGCTGGGAGAAGCAAGGATCACTGAAAGCTAGAGAAAAAGTAAAATATAAGAGGAAAGATACAGGGAGATTTGGCAGTGGAGTCTGGAAGTTGACCTCATTTGACTACTCTGTCAGCAATTAGGAATAAGGATGAGATATAAAACATTAGAACTTTAATAAAAAGAATAAAGTGTAAAATAATCACTTTGGAGAGAAGAAAATTGAATTTGCTAGAGAAATATAGCTGGGTTGGCCTGCAGGAGTGAGTGTTCCCTTGAGATTTATAGTCATGAATTTAATCATACCAGTCAATATCCTTGGGTAGTTCCCTCCAACCATGTTCAGCTACTTGATTTTTGTCAAAAGAGAAAACAGAGTTAAATTTAAGTAGAATTGTGTCAGGCAGGAGAAAATCACGGGAGTTAAGGTATGTAGGAGGGAGGGATTACAAACTTTTGACTCTCAGCTAGACCAGGAAAACAGTGAGGACATACATGGGTGATAGCGGGAAAAAAGAAAAATAAAATAAGTGGTTGAGGAGAAAAATGAAAGCGATATAAGTTCCCAGTAGAATCAAGAATGTGAAAGTGAGAATCCCAGGGAAAGTGATCTAAAAATGTAATAAGAGGTGGTTTTGTGAAAGATGCTTGAAATTGGTATTTTCATAGTGGGATCCCTATTGGGTTTGGTTTGATTTGTTTTGTTTTGTTTTGTTTTGCTTTTGTTTTTGTCTTTTTTGGGACAGGGTCTTGCTATGTAGTTCAGACTGGCCTTGAGCTCACTTTGTAGCCCAGGTTGGCCTCAAACTTGCAAGGATCGTCCTGCCTCAGCCTCTCGATTGCTGGGATTACAGGCATGAGCCACCACGCCCGGCTGGGATCCCTATTGTCAAAAACAAGGTTTAAAGTTTTTTTGGACAGGGTTCTCCAGAAAATGGAATCGGATTAGAGAGTGATTTACCATGAGAACTGGCTGAAACAGAGATCCAGAAATCCCACAATCAACTGTCCATAAGCTGGAGAACCAATCTAAGAATGGAATAATGGGGAAAAGTGTTGGTGTAAGTATAGTACTGCTGTCCAAAGGCCAGAGAACTAGGAATTCTGATGCTTAAGAGTGGGAAAAAAGGAGTATTCCAACTCAAGAAGAGAGAGAGAGAATGTACTCTTTCTCTGCCTCTTCATTCTGGTTGAGTCCTGACTGCATGATACTTATTTACACTGAGCACCTTCATTATTCAATCCATTCACACAAATGCTAATCTCTTCTGGAACTATCCTTGAGACACATCCAGAAATAATATTTATCAACTATTTGGATATTATTAAGCCTAGTCAAGTTGACATTGTCTTAATTACTTTTTATTTGTTGTTGAGACAAAATACCTGATGCCCCAAGTTAGGGAAGGAAAGGTTTATTTCTTGCAGTTCTTGGAGGTTTCAGTCCATATTCAGCTGGCTCCAAGGGAGGGTGGCATGGTGGGGCCACTGTTCATGGCTGCCCCAAACAGCAAGGCATAAACCAGCAAGAGAGAGAGAGACACCTTCTTCCCACCTATACACCACATCCTGGCTCCACTTCTGGGTGGGTGAAACATTCACACCACAGTCTGAGTGCTAGACAAGGAACCAATCACAAATGCTAGATTTGGTCAAGTCCATAATGCATGAGGCTTGGAGACCACTGACATAAACCATGACATTCCACCCCTTGCCCTCAAAGACTCATGCACATCCTTTATACAAAAAACATTTAATCCATCTCCAAGAGTTGCCAAAGTCCTAACAGGTTCAGCATTGCTGAAAAGTTCAAGTCAAGTCTGAGATGTATGACAAACTCTTTAACTGTAACCACCTGTACAATTAAAACAAGGTTAAACATTTCCAAAATGCAAAGACAAATGATAAACACTACCATTCCAAAAGTGGCAAACAGGGGAATACAAAGCATTGGAAACAAAGCAAGTCCAACATCCAGCAGGGCAAACATTAATTCCTAGGGTTCCATGATCAGCATTTGAAGCAAACTGGCAGCAAGCTCCAAAAGGCTTGGGTGCTTCCAGGAATTTTAACTCCCACAGCTTCTCTCTTAAACCCTCTCTGCTTGGTTTTTGTAGCTTTCCTTGGATGATCCACGTTCCTGGCTTTTCCAAACTTCAGGGGTCTCCACTGCACATTTGGCTTCACCCTTACATCTTTACATATTGCCCTCGCATGGGCACACTGCTTGGCCTCCCAGGCCTTTTCCAATTGGGGTCGAAGCCATCTTACCCTCAGAATTTGTGCATTTTCCTTGCACCTAAAATCAGTGCCACATGGATGCTTCCAAGGTTTGCTGCCCTGGAGCAGTAGCCAGGCTTTTTTCTCTATGCCACCGCCATTGTGGAATCTGGTAAGGCAGCTGCCATTTTGACACCTCCTGTGGCCTCCCTCACCACACTGGAATGTGGTGCTCTGCAGCTTTCTCCTCTGAGCAAATTCTTTCACTTTTGCTGGGCTGAGGCTGCCAAAGGTTGAAAGCCACTGCTTCCCGGAATGGCCCTAGGCCATCCTTTTCATTTCTCTGTTCCTTCTCAGCAACTGAGCTCTCATCTCTATCTTTACAGTCCACAACTTTACTGGAGCTTTTCTTCTGGCCAAACTCACAATGTTTTAAATTATCCTGCTGGGCTCTCTGCTCTTGATTCACAATATAAATCTGGCCCCCAGTAATAGCCATGCCACCACTTCAACATTCAAACCTTGAACTTTCTTTTGCCAAATTAATCAGTCCATCACCCTTAATTTCAGTCTCAGGCAAAGTCTCTGGACATGAGCAAAATGCAGATAAACTTTCTGCCAAGCCATAACATACGTCACATGGAGTCCAACAACCAATACGATCCTTCTTCCTAGCAAAAACTCCACAGGCATGGTCTTTATCTGCTTTTAATATACTTTCTGGTTTTCTGAGCTCTGCCCAGAATCTCTTCTACAGAACAACCTAAGCTGTTCCATTTCTATGCATTCAGGTGACATCTCTGAACTTTTCCAAACTCTTCCTACAAAACATTCCAAAGGCTCTCGAACCACATGGTCAGTCAGGTATAATCTGGGGCAAGGACACCACTCCACTGGTACCAAATTCTGTCTTAGTTACTCTTTACTCTTTGTTGAGACAAAATACCTGATGCCCCAAGTTAGGGAAGTAGAAGATCTTAGGATCTTTGTCTGATCCCTCACCCGTTACTTTCTCCAAACTATATTTCTTATAGTTCTTGGAGGTTTCAATACATACTTGCTGGCTCCAAGGCAGGGTGGCATGGCGGGGCCACTCTTCGTGGCTGTCACAAACAGCAAAGCATGAACCAGCAAGAAAGAGAGAGACACCTTCTTCCCCCTGATACATCATATCCTGGCCCCATCCCTGGGTAGGTGAAACACTCACACCACCAATCCAAGCTCTAGACAAGGCACCAATCACAAATGCTAGATTTGGTTGAGTCCATAACTGCATGAGGCTTGGGGACCACTGACAGAAACATATTGTTAACCAAAAGAAGGAATGATCATGGTGGTGAGGTCAGCTAGGGTATGGGCAGATTGTATAATGATCATCCTCAAACTGATGACAGGAATTGTAAAAACGACTGTGTCAGCCAACTACTAAGTCTTCAGTATATGGCAAATTTGTCATGTTTTATTGAAGTAACAGGGTTAGATGATAGGCATGCCTTTTAAACTCGGATCTATTTCACCTTATTCTCTGCATTTTCCTAGGGTACGTAATACATGACAAGCATTTAATCAGTGCTGGTTACAGAATGCCTCTGCTAAACCTCCCATATTCTACTGTTCCCTCAACCCAAAATCAGGTCAACATGTGCTATTAATCAACTTTCTCATCTCTAATATGTGATACCACATACAATTTTAAAGAGAAGAGATTTAATTTGTCTCACAGTTTCAAAGGGTTTATGGTCAGCAGGCTCCAAGCAGGAACATTATGGGGGAAATGCATAGCAGAGCAAAGTTGCTTAGCTCATGGCAGCTGGGAAGCAAAGCAGGTAAACAGTGTCAGAAAGTAATGGGTGAGGGGCCAGACAAAGATCCCAAGTTCTCCTACTTTGTGAACCACCCAGACACACCCAGTAGTATGCTTTACTAACACACTAGGCAGTTCAAAGCCCATCAACTTGACAATCCAGTTTAACCACCGCAGCATGACTTGAAGGGGGAAAGTAAAGCATACATGAGGAATAAGACACATGGATGCCTCAAAAAGACATTAATATTTGGTAATATTTTCAACAAAAACTATTGAAACATTTAACTACCATGTTTCCTTTGCTTTTTGTTGAGAACATGGTCAGCTTCTATGTCCCTAGTAATCTAACTTTAGTCCCAAAATTTCATATCCCACACCAAAACATTTAAGTCTGGATGTTAACTGAATCCTCTTTTCTTGTAGAATAACTTAGCTTCATTATTCAAATTTGCCTTTTGCAATCTCACCTCCCACTCCTGGTGATTTATAAAGTGTTCCTTCCTACCCAATAGAGTCAGTGTCCTCGTATGTCCAAGGATGTCTCCAAACACCATACAAATCAGCATTCAGGATCCTTCCCAACTGGTCAGATTCTTAAACCAATTCAGCTCTGCCCTCTTGCTGGGGACCAAGAGAACCAGAAAAGGATGCAAAGAAAAGTCATGCCAACAGCTGAATGAGAGGCTGATCTGTAAAAGTGCTAAAATATCACAAGTAAATGTTCAAAGTCAGATTTTAAAATGTTACTCAATGGCAGACTTACTGTGATCTCAAATAAACACTTCTGTTTACTGAAGACCTAGTTCTATTGATCATTTTTAAATGAAAATTTCTAGCTGTAGTCAGATAAAGCCAATTGCAATCAGTTGAATTCCAAAAGCTGAGTGATAGAGGTTTTCAGAAATGCAATAAACTCTATTGCATTTTTAAGTGCTTTGTCTTCTAAGAAGTTGTCTGGCTTGACAAAAAGAAAAGAAAGGAAAAGAGAGAACAGCAGTCATACTAATAATAAATATATCTAACTTATGGTTAAGTGACTTCCCTAATTAACAGAGTTAATAAGTGAGATAACAGGTGTTTAAACCCAGACAACCTCACATAGATCTTCATCCTAAGCTCTTACGTTGTTTTTTAATCTTTTTTTCTTTCAAAATATTGACACTGGTTTGGCAGGCAAAAGTAAATTACTGACTCACTGTTTCTTTGCACAATTCATTCCAACAGATATTCCATTTCTCTCCACCTCCGCTAAATACTTACTAAGCAACTATTTAAAGAACATTGGTTTTTAAAGATATCAAATTATTCCTGAGGCATACACTTGTTCTCCATCAAGTTCTAGGTGGTAGATTGTATTATTCTCAATTCTGTACCTTTTCCTGTATGTGCTCTTTGCCATGTGGATTTGTAGCTTCACCTTCGAAACAGTCTTTCATTTATAGCTAGGTCAGGTGATTTATTTAGCTAAAGAACACTTGAGATGTCTTTGTGCCTCTGTATTTGTTCTCTAGTATTCCACTATGGGCATGCAAAAAACATACCCTAAGGATCTACCAATCCCAGAAGAATGAGATACCTAAAGCAAACCTAAACCTTGCCTCCCACCACTCAGCTAGCCATGCCTCCATCAGCTGAGCCCCAGTCAAATCTCAGATGCAGGAGCAAAAGAGAATTTCTTATTGTTTTCGGCCACTGACTTTCAGAGTAGGTTTCAATCAGCATCGATTTGGACAAAGTTAAACTGTAATAGTTTGTGAAGATTCATAGTCTCTGCCTCTCATCCAACTCTCATAAAGCACCCACAAAAGCCTAACCACAAACACTCTACAGAGAAAAGCCTTTTCATTGTCCTTTAAGAGCAAAAGAACCCTGTTTTTTAGAATTTTATAAGACACTCTACTACTTTCTTATGAATAAGCAGAAAAGGAATCTTCAAGAGGAAATATGGAGAGGCAATTGTGCTATTTTCTTTCTTTTTTAAATATTTGATATGCTTTCTGTTATTGACACAAAGAGAAAAAAAGTGAAGTGGGGAAAACTTGAGAAATGAAATTTTCTTTCTTATTTCAGGAGCAACTGTTTAAGTAAAAATATATAAAACTACACAGAGGGACAAGGAAGCAGAAAACAATTCATAGAACCAGCAGAAGACAAGAGAGAGAGGAGAGCTAGCTGTGAACATGTAACAGAGATGCCAAGGAGACATACCTACCTGAACCCCAGACCTGTGTTCAGTGGGGGAAATTAGTAAAGAATTTTATGTATTTAGCATGTCTAACTTTGTAGCTGGGATCATGCCAAAGTGGAATTCTGAAAGCATTTTCTCAGAGGAACTATTTTCTTACACTGTGATTCATTTCACAGTGTGAACATTACATTTAATCGTTTGCTTCACAAATTTTATGTAGCACCTACTTGGGTATCAGACACTGTGTAATGGTAAGTGATGGAATCTCAGTTACAAGTATAGTTTTGTATTGTGGGAGATTTCAAAGAATGACCTACAAATTGCCTTTCAGAATTTCATCTCTTTAGAAACTAATAACTATGTTGTACTGTACTTTAGTTGACTGAATGGTCAGACAGTCCAAGGGATTTGAAGGGTTAAAGATAGACTAATTTTTAAAAAGAAACAGCAATGAAATTTCCAGATGGAATGAGTAAATCAAATTTGTAGTGCGAGTGATTGATAAATTGGTCAGAAATGGCTTCATTCCAACTGGCTGGTATTACAACAAATACAGCCAGTAGCTTTAATAGGTGCTTAGCTCAAAAGACAATAGTTTACTGCCTGCTGTTTTAAACACCTGATGACAATTCAGGAGAACGCATTTCATCTACAGTTCCATCTTCAATTAAACACTGTCTATATTGGGAATCATTTTCAGAAATATCCCAGCACATTTTAGATTTTAAAAAGGATAATTTACACCATGGAAGTGTGGAAAGCTAGGCTGAAAAGTCAGATATAGAAATCAGAAAAGATTTCCAAATGCCTAACAGCTTGCTGGACTGGGGGGGATTCTAGTTGGGGTAGAGCAAGGGACTTTACTGTCATGCCCACAAATCCTGTCCAAGGATACAGCCTATCTTATTAGATCAAAGTGTGAATTAATTGGCTCTTTCCACATAACAGGATCTATTTCAGAGCTCGAACACTATTTTATGTGAAATTGAGAGAGAACGGCAGAGTAAGGTATAAAGGACTTGAAAGTGGTAATGGTATTCATTTCAACTGAGTCAGAGAAAATGAGACACAAGATGGTCTGCCTCAGTTTTTAAATTGATTATGATGAAGATGGCACAAAGAAGGGGTCTGGGAGACAAAAAATGCAATTTTGAGAGAGAAATTAATTATAACTTCTTCAGATTTAAAAGCAAAGAAAAATAGAGGTAGGTTATTAATGACATAATCACACAACCAGCAAGATTTTGAGAATCAGGCATGCTACAAAATATGAAAGACAGGTTACATTCCATTAAAGCATTACTGAAATCAATACATCTTTAACTATACATCACTCCTGCCTCACGTCAGAAGTCCTCATGAAGACACTAATGCAAAGGTGGATGATTACGCTTGTTACTTGCATCATTTCACCTAGATTTTACTTAAACAATGAATTCTGTATCTAAGATGGATACATAAAATTCCCATGCAAATAGACAAGTAAAACAAACCTTTCCATTCTTTGTAATGTACACTAGTTAACAACTAAAGATGCCTAACTCTGAAATGTCATTGTTCTAGTGTTGACATTGCCATATCAGTCCTAGACTTTTTAACTGGAAAAAATGCATTTAAAAACCTACTTTGAGTCAAAAATATAAACTTGTGGCTAAAAATTGGTTTTATATTTTCTTTGTTTGAAATATTAGCCTAGAAAAAATTTTAGGTTTCAAAGATTAGCAGGCATTTGAGTATTTTTCCTTTTTTTTTTTTGTTTGCAAACAGTAATCCCCAAAACTGAACAGGACATTGTCTCACAACACAGGGAGTGTTGATTTTTGCTCTTGTAAAAGGAGGGGTCTCACCAAGTGGGCTAGCACAGGTGTGGTGCCATTTGAGTAATAATTTCTTTAAGTGAGGAGAAAACTATGGTGGATTCCTTTGCCTCCACTGAAAAGAGATTAAACTGATAAATTCATGCGGAAAAAGGTGAATTTTTCAACCTACATAGAAAAAAATGAATAGAGAATGACTCACAATATTAAATAAAACAAAAAGTGCACAAAAATCATGATTTAATGCAATTGTTGTGCAACCTCTATTATCCATTTATTCAATTAGATGAATGCAACCATATGCTCAGACTACTGAAAAATTAGAATAGATGATTATGGAAAATACTTGATAGGTTCAGAATAGGCATTTCAACTGTTTGTGATCATATATGATTTTAGAATTCTAATTGCTACTCTTTCAATGGCCCATCATGAAACTAGAGACAAATGAATTGCATACTTTACCATGTTAAATGGTAGTTTAAAGCACATAATCTCAAAGAGCTCTCTCAAAACTAATATCCTGTATATCTACGACTAGGATGATGAAAAAATTAAAAATCAAGTTAAAGTATAATTAGAATGCTAAAGTTTGTTTTAATTTATAAAACATAGAAAATGCATTTACTAGTCTTGAAAGAAATTGATGAGTAATAAAAATTCACGCATAGCATGTACCACATCTGATGACTTATTCTTTATATATAAAGTAAAATATTCTTTATATTCAATGGAAAGCTCACTTTTGAAGCTGGTAAGAAACAGCCACCATTGAACCAGAAACACATAGAAATAAAACTCTAGAAAAATACCAGAGGGCAATTCTCCCCTCCAGGACAATAGCCACAACAGATTGTTCCACAAAGCTTGAGAAAAAGAGGCAGACAGGACAGAGCGTGTGTGTGTGTGTGTGTGTGTGTTTCCACAAGGCAGTTTCAATTTCAAAATTTCTTTGGAATCCAAGTCGTATTCTGGACTTAATTTTCTTTAACGGGCACCACAATCTGCAAGAAATAACTCTAGAGATTTAAAGACAAAGGTATCTTCTCAGTCAGTGCAAAACTAATTTAGCTTCCAATTAGAGTTCTGTTCCAAAGTGCTATGTGGATCATTTTAAAGTTTTGTTCTCTTTTTTACTATAAAGAAAAATTTAATCCAATATTCTGCCAAATAATTCACTGTTTCTTCTCTTATGAGAGGAATCACAAAAATTCCCACAAAATTTTTAAAAATATCTTTATTTTGTGTCACTGCAGGGTTCATGTCAACATATTCATCAAGACCAAAATACACTGTGAAATAAGGTATCTTAAATGAAATCTTTTTAAAGATTTGAGTTACCTGTATTTGTTATTCCAACAGTAGCTGTGGGAAGAGTGGCATTAATTATTGAACTGAAGGTAGATGAATACATTCTTCATGTGTGTTCAAAAGCTCTCCAGGAGCAAAGTCGCAATCCAGAATCCTTCTGAGCACCTGCACCTGCTTTCCAAGCTGCTCCTGCTATCCTTGAAGAACCACCAGATACCAGCAAAGTCCCTCTGTTTTAACTAGAGACTTGACTTGAAAGAGAATTGAAAAATCCACAAGCTGCCTAACTTTATCTAACAGGCCAGTTATTAAATCAGTAACTCATCCCCATATAAACTGCTTCTGTGCTTTCAGGTGCCAAATCTTTATCAAGTTCATTACTGATATATCTCTTTTGTTGTCTTTCCAGCAAACAGGTACTTATGCAGTTTCCCTTGTTTTACTATATAGGCAGCTCTGAAAACACTCTAGTCAGAAATAAAATCATTGCTGCCATTTTCCCTGTGGTGCAAATCAAGTTGCAGAACACAGTTTAAGTCCTCTTTAAAAAAGAGAAGGATTTAGTTGAAGAATTCAGATCTAAAATGGGAAAATTTCCATTAAGTGACAGTAGAATGATATGCATAAAAATTTAAGGCATAAAAGAATAAGCACAATTTTTCAGTGAGGTGATTTGGATTCAGTATTAGAATTTCATGACTTGTGAAAATTAGGAAACATAAACAAAGTAATTAAGTGTGTTTCATTTTAAATGGAGAATTTCTAAGGTAGAATAAAGATGGAATCGAATCCTTCAAGACTTTGTCCAAGTGTTAAGATTCTGTGCTGTTTCTTCATTGTTTTTAACCACACATAGATTGCATTAAATTATGTAACCCCCTTTGCCTTCTTAGTTTCAGTAAATTTTATTTCTAAATCACTATCAAGAGTAGTTTGTGCATCAAAAGTGATCCCTAATATTTACACATAATGCTAGTTAATCATTATGAGTAGCAGACTGTCCTCCACTTGATAAATTGTGAGTCGGTCTCCAACATCTCACAGCTTTCTGTTTTGCTTCTTTTTACTCCCTCATAGACATTCCTTCCAACCTTTTCTGATATCCAAAATATTTGGAGTCCTTTTCCTTCATCTTGCTTTCATAACTAATTTAAATCATTAGTAAAAACTTAAAACAGCATTGCCCAAAATTTATGGGACAGAATATTAAGATTCTTGGTATATTAATGTGACTTATTTGAGAAAAGCTTCTATGGTCAAATATATTTCCAGAAGTGTGAAAAACATTAGTCTGGGCATTTTGGGAGCTTTAAAATGTTAATATGCATTCTGACTTACCTGGAGAAAATAGCAGATATTCCCCCAATGGGGTTCTTTCCAACAATGTAGATGGACTTTGAGTTGTATGGAAGTCAGTCTGAGAAATCCCAGGGAAGAGATATGTTAGATTGCTGAGGACTGTTCCGCCCTAGAAGTTCCTGTGATGACTGACACTATGGTCACGCATCCAGGAGTCTCTAATGCAGACTCCTCACTCCTTTCGCAATAGATGTGAAGGAAATTGACCTATAAGGGCAAATGAATGGAAAAGGGCCAATCTTGGGTTCCAGAATACAACTATTCTGAATAGAATATAGCCTAGGACAAACAGAGAAGGCAGATTTTAATTTTAGATGCATTGTTTGCATTTTGCTGTAAACACACCTTAGTGCCATCTTTCTATATTAAAAATTAATTTTATTTAATATAATTTAATGTATTCAAGAACCATTTGTTTAATGTTTACTGTATGCCAAGAACTATGCAAAAAACTCAATAAATATTTGATAATGTTTTAAGTATGATAATAATATTCAATGATATAAACTATTTCATAGGTACAATACAAACATTTTAACAACAGCTAAGCAAAGAAGAACTTGTTAAATCAATACCTGAAACAAATCAACTATGAATTAAAGAGTTGAAATGAAACATTTATTGTTTCTTCGGGTTTATTTCCATGAAAGATGACAAGTTCTTTTTAGGTACTTATTCTCTAGTTTACATATATTTTCATCCTTTATATTTACTCACATGTAATTTTTATTATCTAACAACCTAAATGTCAATCAAAATAGTATTTGTGGGATTTAATTCTTTTAGAGCAAAATATGAATATTCCCCCTGTTATGGCTTGTGTCTGGATGCTCCCCCCGAAAGCCTCATGAAGTCATGAAGGCAGCTGAATCTAGAGTTTGTGATTGATTAATTATCTAATACTAACACTGGGGGTGTGAGTGCTGTACTCACCCTAGGTTGGTTAGCCTACCTACAATATAAGGGACACAAAGAGTCTTTTCCCTATTGTCCCCTGTTTGCTCTTGTTGCTTTTGCTGTCTTCTACCACCATGAACTGTTGGCCCTCTGCCACATCACTCTGCTTTGGAGCCAGTCAAATATAGACTGAAACCTCCACAAACTGTGACCTAAATAAACCTTTGCCCATTTAATTTTGGGCACTGGGTATTTTGTCTGAGCAACAAGGAAAAAGTAACTGACAAACCCCCAAATATTTCACACTTTAACAAGTACTTGAGGCCAGGGATGGTGGCACAATCCTGTAATTCCAGAATTCAGAAGGCTGAGTAAAGAAGATTGCTGTGAGTTCAAGGCCACCCTGGGCTACATAGTATGTTCAGAACCAGCCTGAACAGCATAGCAAAACCCTGTCTGAAAAAAACAAAGAAGAAAAGAAAAAATAAAGTACTTGAGTTTTTCTACAGCAGAAAATCCTCCTACTCCATTCTGGAGGTAATACATAGAATATGAGAAAAATGGTTTTAAAATGTTCTGTTCTAAGTCTACTCACCAATGGACAAAACTGAGCATCATTAGTAAATTACTACTTCTCTATTTTAACCAATTTATGAAAATTGATATAGCCTCCCAGTGTGTGTAACACATAATCTAAAAGATGGTAATAACATCCCTGTTTGCATACATGATGATTTGCTAAATATAAAAAAAGATTTCATCTTTAGCATCAAAAGAAACATAGTCTTTTATGGTACATGTGAAATAAAGCATTGAATCAGTGCAGAAAACACCAACAGTAATAAAATAAAAGAGCACAAGCAAGGTACAGAAAGGGTGTGTCAAGTAGAGAACTTCAGGCAGTTATTATCATATAGATTGGTCTTAAAGTCAAGTGAAAAAATTGCCAAGGAAGGATGCAATTTCCAGTAAGAAGACAGAGTGATGCAGGAGGACTAAATTATCTAGAAGATTCCATTCTATTACTATAGTTCTATAACTAAATCTACCAAACAAAATTTGAGGTCTTTTATGGTAGGACTGTGATGTACTTGAAAATTAACTGTTATTAAATTTCAAGTAAATCATTTTTATCTTATCCTATCTGTAAAATAATTTAATAAGGTTTATATAGGCTAGATATATAAAAATGCACGCATAGCCTTCACACTGGAAGCACTGTTCTAGTAAACACATTTGATTCAATTTTTATGGCTGAAAAGACTCAACTGGGTCACTAGTGTTCTGAACCAAAGAAGCATATTTCATCTGCAGAACTCTGTATTTCTTAAACATTATCATTAATCCTCAGAACATACCTGTCACTGCAGGGAGATCTGGGACTAGGTGTTCTTCTAACAAGGAAAAATTTCTTTGGTACAGGGTCCAAATCAGAGGCTTAAATCTGAGAAAATCCTGAAATTCTAGCAGTAGCTATAAACTTTTAACACATCCAAGTCTTTTGAGTCAAAGAAATCCCACAGCATACCTGAATTTAGCTTCAAGAGGAAAGAAACTGGGCACCTGAGAGGGATGTAATACGTATTTTCACCCATGAGATTTTGTCCTCATATTAAATTAAAAAAATTCCATGGGTTGCAATAGTCCCCACAAATGTTACAAAGTATACCTAAGTCTATATTCTTCTGTGTGTTTTTTTAATTTGGAAATTTTTCTTTCACACTAGCAATTTACTTTTAAAATAACTTCATCCCCATTAGGTGTAGGAATATGTGTAGCAAGTCAAATGTTCCAGCTGAGAGATCCTTTATTAACTTTCCTTTTCAGTTTGTCCAGTTTGTGGAAGGACCACATTATTTCAGCGGTAGCCACAGGTGAGATGGAAGAAAATACACTGCCCAGAAATGCAGGTCAATGTATTTCCTGATCGCTTAAAAGCAACTGGTGGGGAGGCATTTGGGGAAGAAGTGCTTCTAAAGTTGTGCTGTAATAATAGGTAAATTTCCTCTCTGCTTAGAGCTGAAGAAGAAAATCTATATAAGACTTTGTGCCAGGAGCAAGAACAGTGGAAGAAAGTGCAAAAAACCCTCTGTTTTCAAAAACTTATACTTAAGACACACTGATTTCACATTTTACACCTTTCAACATAATAGGTTTCAGTACTTTTTGCTTTAATTTTTGCCAGTACAGTAAATATTCAAATATTGTGTTGAAGAGTATAGACTCAGCTAGGGGGAATGTTAAAGCTGGACAATCCTTTTTTTTTCATTAGCACATATTAATTGTGAAAGTTAATAGATTTCTCTGTGACATTTCCATACACTCATATATCACACCTCAGTCATGCCTGCATTCCCATCTAACCTTGGAGAATCATTTTTGATTAACAGATCTGCTCAATTATTCATTAATTATTTCAAATTGTCACATCGTTACTGTGTACTGACTAATGTGCTAGACATTAGCAATACAGTTAACAAAATAGAGTCCTGTCCTTAGAATTCTGAATTGTATCAGTAGTCATTCATACACTATCAGGTATTTATTAAGCACCTTAAACAAGTCAGGTATTATTGTTATTTCTGAGGACATAGCAGTTAACATCACAAAGAAGATCTGAATGCTTGCATCTCACAAAGATTCATATGTTGAATCCATATCCCCTGAGTGATGGCACTGAGAGGTGGGGCCTTTACAAAGCAATTAAATTAGTGCCCTTCTAATAGAAGATACATACATGCATCTTGGTTCACACATTCAATTCTCTCCACAATTCTGGTCACAAACAAAACTGAATGAGAACTGAGCCAAATTTCCCCATAAGGTCAACATTGAACCTAGCTACCTAATTTGATTTGGATCACATCCAACTCAGTTTGTGACCAGAATCATGGTAAGAATCAAGTTCATAAGCCAAGATATATGTGTGTGTATGATGCATATATATGTGTGTGTATACATATAAGTATATATACACACATACATATATATGGTAAAACTGAACTTTAAGAGATTTATTCATTTGCAAAATCACTGTTACTGTCCTAAATGGAAAATGTGGAAATAGAATTGAAACCTGTGACTAAATCAGAACTTTTAACCCTTTCTCTTTTAATAGTAGTGGAGATGGAACCCAGGGCCTTTCCAGTGACCTACATCCATAGTTCCCTTTTATTATTTTTGAGATAAATTCTCATTAAGTTGCTAAATTGCCCATATTGGCAATCCAACCATTCTCCTGCCTCAGCCTCCCAAAGTACTGGGGTTACAGGCATGTGCCACCAAACTCAGTGAACTTTTAACACTTGAAGGTTCTTAACTCTTAAAGAAACAATTACTCTGGCAAGAATATTTAACACGTGGAACACACTGGTCTGAATTAATAGTATTATGTCACACATAATTTAATAATGATATAAAAGTATATCAGCTAAAATAATATGCTGTATAATTATATTATCCTAAGTTATATAATATAAATATGAGCTTATTATTCAGTTAGCAAAAATATTCACTCCCAACTATCTTTGTTTATTTCTTGTCTTCAGAGTCTTAAAATTGCCCGATTCTGTTCTGGATCCACCTAGCACCTATTTCTTTTCTGTTTCCCTAGTCAACCTCTTTTATTTTAGGATATCCAAAGTCATTTTTGCCAGCCTTTTCCCTTGAGTCAGTGCCATTCATGGACTGCAGGGCAAGACAACAAGAAGTCAACAAGAAGCAAGCCCTTCCCTGTGAACCAGCACCATATGCCAGCAGCTTGGGGGAGAGACAAATGCCAGCCCCCTCTGGCTCGTAGGCTGGGAAACAAGAAGAGCCAACCTCCCTGCCCACCTCACCCCCACCATAATCTGATCCAGAGAAACACAGGCTGTGATGATAGCTATTGAAGTAAAATACAATTTAATTCTTGTAGTATTTAGTGTTTCACTGACTTTGCAGGTCTAAAGCCAGTAGTCTGATCATCTATTCAGAGGATAATAATACTCAGTGGAGCATCCATGGGGAATCTCCTTCTGAGAGGGGTGGCCATTGTTAATTCCCTATTATCTTGTTTTGAAGTTCTGTATCATTTTCACTGTTTTGTTGGGTGGAGTTATATTGTTTTGTTTGATTTTATTACAGCTGATGGCATGAGTAGCTATTTCAATGTTAAAAAGATATATTATGGTAGCCAATTTGGATTTACTATTATCTTGTTTTGAAGTCCTTTATTCCATTCATTGTTTTGTTTTCATTGGTTCTATTCCGTTCTGTTATGCTTGATTTTTACTATGTCTGAAGGTATCTGAAGCTATTTTGAAGACAACAAGAGACATTATGGTAACCATTGTTGACTTCCTAGTGTTTTGAAGTCCTGTGTCACTTACAGAGGTTTGTTTTGATTGGCTTTATTCTGTTTTATTTTGCCTGGTTTTATTCTCTTTAAAATAAAATTTTTTAATAAGTCATTTTGCCAGTGACCTCCAGGTGATAAAGCAGATTAGCATTCATAGATCTAAATGCCCACTGATAGCTTGCCTTGATACCTCATCAAGTAGATAGAAAACAACCTGTTACACACTTTTCCCCACAAACCTGCTTGAAATCCGGTCACCTCAGCTCAGCAAATGATCCCTCTACTAAACTAGTTTTTATGTCATAATCCTGGGGGCCTGGCACTCTTATTCCTTATTCTGTCCACTGGGAACTCAGCGCAAGCCCGCCTCAGGCGTAGGCTACCCAGAAGCTCCACCGTGGGCCCACCCTGCCACTGGGAACTCAGCACAAGCCCACCTCAGGGGTAAGCTCCCCAAAACCTCCACCAAGGGCCCGCCCTGCCACCGGAACTCAGCGCAAGCCCACCTCAGGGCAAGACTGCCCTTAACCTCAAGCAAGGGCCCACCCTGCCACCGTGAACTTAGCTCAAGTCCGCCTCAGGGCAAGGTTGCCCTTAACCTCCACCGTGGGCCTGCCTTGCCACCAGGAACATCGAGGAGGCCCATCCAAGACTGAAAACTGCCCAAGACTGCTGAAGATGGGCCCATCCTCCCACCTGGAACATCAAAAGATCTCAGCAAGATCCAGTTAGTGTGAGAAAACTTGGAACTTTGCTCCCAGGTGGCGAACTTTGGACTACACTGGATTGACTGTATCAATGTGGTGAGTATACCCCTAAAATAGAGGTGCACAGGGGATAAATAGGGCCAGTAATAAAACCCTCTCCAACTAACTGTAAGACGTTGGTGTGTCTGAAAAGAGTGTGTGTGATCTCCTCCTACACATAGAAAACACCAGGCAGAGTGAAAATGACAAAATGAAAACCAAACTGCAGTCTCAAACATATAGTTCACCAGAAGCAAGTACAGGAGACATTGAAATAGAGGACCCCAAAAGTAACACACTGGGAATATCTGAAAAGATAGCGAGTGAAATAAAAAAACAACTGCATCAAGCTATAGAGGAAATCAAATCAGAAGTAGTCTCCCATGTAAAGACAGAAGCAACAACTTTAGTAAAGGAGTTGTTGAATGCAGCTAAAGAAGAACTAGAGAAAAAAGTACATGAGCATGGGAAACTGATTGAAACTTTGAATGAACAATATAGAAAACAAGCAGAATTCATGAAACAAACTCAAAGAGACATCCAAGAAACAAAAAACTCTATTGAAAGTGTGCAAAACCACCTAAAGGAAGCTGAGGATAGGATTTTGGACCTTGAGGACAGGATCACAGTTAGTGATCAGGAAAGGATAGAACTTTTAAAAATAACAAAGCAGCATGAAATGACAATCCAGAAGCTTCATGCTGATGCCAAGAGAAACAATATAAGAATAATGGGCATTAGTGAAGATACAGGAGTCCAGGCAAATGACGTACGTAAAATATTTACAGAAATAATAGCAGAAAATTTCCCAAACATGAGGAAAGAATCTGATATGCAGATAAGTGAGGCATATAGAACATCACAGTCACAATCAACATAAATACACACCCAGATACATAATAATTAAGATCTCAGACATAAAGTATAAAAACAGAATACTAAAAGCTGTTAGAGAAATGACACAACTCACCTATCAAGGAAAGCCCATTAGAATCACAGCAGACTTTTCAGCACAAACGTTCAAGTCAAGAAGAGCTTGGAATGAAGTATTTCAAGCACTGAAAGAAAACCACCTTCAACCCAGACTGATGTACCCAGCAAAACTTTCATTCAAATTTAATGGAGAAACAAGATACTTCCATGACAAAGAACAACTGAAGAAATTCATGTCCACCAAACCAACCCTAGAAAGAGTACTGAGGGACATACTAGACAGAGATAAAAATGACCACAATCCCCAAAACAACAACAGAAAGAAACCATCAGGTAGGATAAGCAATTAAATAAGAGGAAAAGCAGAAAGAAACAACTGGAACATAACATGGCAAAGTCAAAAGAGTACATATCAGTGATATTCATAAATATAAATGGCCTCAATTCACCTATAAAAAGAAATAGATTGACAGAGTGGATCAAGAAACAGGACCCCACAATATGCTGTATACAAGAAACACATCTGACCCAAAAGGAAACTCATAGGTTAAAAGTCAAAGGTTGGAAAACAGTATTCCATGCAACAGGAACCCAGAAAAAAGCAAGGGTAGCTATTCTATTTGCAGACAATGTGAACTTCAAACCTAAAATGATCAAAAGAGGTAGAGAAGGTCACTACATACTTGTTAGTTGCAAAATTCAAGAGGAAGAACTAACAATTATAAATATATATGCACCAAATACAGGAGCACCCAACTATATAAGACAGATACTAATGGACATGAAAAACTAAATACACAAGAACACAATTATAACAGGAGATCTTAATAGCCCATTGTCACAAAGAGATAGATCAACTAGACAAAAAGTCAGCAAAGAAATAACAGAATTGAATCATACCTGTGAGCAACTGGACTTAGTAGATGTTTACAGAGTGTTCCACCCAACCACATCAGAATACACATTCTTCTCAGCTGCACATGGGACATTCTCCAATACAGACCATATATTATGCCATAAAATATTCTTAAGTAAATGCAAAGGTATTGAAATTATACCATGCATAATATCCAACCATAGTGCACTGAAATTGGAAATAAATGGCAAAAGAAATTGTAAAAGCTACGTAAATACATGGAAATTAAATAAACAGGCTTTTGAACAACCAGTGGGCTAGAGATGAAATTAAAGAAGAAATAAAACAATACCTACAATTCAATGAAAATATAGAAACAACATACTGTAATCTGTGGGATGCAATGAAAGCAGTCTTAAGAAGGAAATATTTAGCAATAAACTGTCATATCAAGAAAACAGAATGAGCACAAATAAACAACCTAATGCTCCATCTCAAGCTTCTAGAAAAAGAAGAGCAAGCTAAACCCAAAGCTCATAGAAGAGAGGAAATTGTAAAGATTAGCGCAGAAAACAATGCGATTGAAACTAAAAAAACAATACAAAGAATTAATGAATCAAAAAGCTGGTTTTTTGAGAGAATAAACAAAATTGACAAACCCCTACCTAACCTTATCAAGAGAAAGAAAGAAAAAACCCAAATTCATGCAATAAGAACTGAAAAGGGAGAAATTACTACAGATCCCATGGAAATTCAAAAGATCATGAATACCTACTTCAAAAATCTCTGCTCACATTGAGTGGAAAACACAGAGGAAATGGACAGATTTCTAGAAACATATGAACTACCAAAGCTCAACCAAGAACATATAGCAATTTTGAACAACCCAATATCAGCTATTAAAATTGAAAACATAATTCAAAACTTACCAACAAAGAAAAGCCCAGGTCCTGATGGATTCACAGCTGAATTCTACAAGAAATTTAGAGAAGATTTGATGCCAGTACTCCTTAAACTCTTCAAAGAAATTGAGAAAAAAGCAATCCTCCCTAAATCATTCCTAGAAGCAAGTATTACTCTGATACCAAAACCAGAAAAAGATCCAACCAAAAAAGAGAACTATAGGCCAGTCTCACTAATGAACATTGATGCAAAGATCCTCAACAAAATACTGACAAGTAGAATGCAGCAAATCATCAAGAAGATTATACATCATGAGCAAGTGGGGTTCATTCCAGGAATGCAGGGGTGGTTTAACATACGCAAATCAATAAATGTAATACACCACATCAACAGAGCCAAAAACAAAAACCACATGGTCATCTCTATAGATGCAGAAAAAGCTTTTGACAAAGTCCAACACATGTTCATGGTAAAAATCCTTCAGAAACTGGAATACACGGCATCTACCATAACCTTATAAAGACCATCTATGACAAACCAACAGCCAACATTATACTAAATGGACAAAAACTGAAAGCTTTCATTTTAAAAATCAGGAACAAGACAAGGATGTCCACTACCACCACTCCTTTTCAACATAGTTCTGGAAACACTAACCAGGGCAATCAGACAACAGAGAGAAATAAAAAGAGTAAAGATAGGAAAGGAAGAAGTTAAATTATCACTATTTGCAGATGACATGATACTCTAGATAGAAGACCCAGAAAACTCCATTAAAAGACTGCTAAAGGTAATATACAAGTTCAGCAGTGTAGCTGGATATAAAGTCAATGCTCAAAAATCAGTAGCATTCCTGTACACAAACAAAAACCTCACTGAGAGAGAAATTATGGAAATATCACCCTTTACAGTAACATCTAAAAAGACGAAATACTTAGGAATCAACCTAACTAAAAATGTAAATGACCTATATGGTGAAAATTATGCTATGCTGAAAAAGGAGATTGAAGAGGATATTGGAAAATGGAAGGACATTCCTTGCTCTTGGTTAGGAAGAACCAACATTGTGAAAATGGCTATACTCCCAAAACTGTTATACAGATTTAATGCAATCCCAATCAAAATACCATTGACATACCTCACAGATCTAGAGAAAACACTCCTAAAATTCATTTGGAAACAGAAGAAACCTA
>PVLA01003720.1:0-202213 GCA_004027455.1 Hydrochoerus hydrochaeris
CTATATTTATTCCTTTTATGTCTCTCTCTTGTCTGATTGCCCTGGTTAGTGTTTCCAGAATTATATTAAAAAGGAGTGGTGATAGTGGACATCCTTGTCTTGTTCCTGATTTTAAGGTTTCAGTTTTTGTCCATTTAGTATAATGTTGGCTGTTGGTTTGTCATAGATGGCCTTTATAAGGTTGAAGTAGACACCATGTTTTCTGAGTTTCTGAAGGGTTTTTTTCATGAACATGTATTGGATTTTATCAAAAGCTCTTTCTGCATCTATTGAGATGACTGTGTGGTTTTTGCTTTTGGCTCTGTTGATGTGATGTATTACATTTATTGCTTTGCATATGTTAAACCATTCCTGCATTCCTGGAATGAATCCCAATTTCTCATGTTGTATAATCTTCTTGATGATTTGATGCATTCTATTTTCCAGTATTTTATTGACAATCTTTGCATCAATGTTCACTAGTGATATTGGCCTATAGTTCTCCTTTTTGGTTAGATATTTCTCTGGATTTGATATCAGAGGAATGCTTTCCTTCAGGAGTGATTTGGGAGGATTTCTTTATTCTCAAATTCATTGATGATTTTAAGGAGTATTGGCATCAAATCTTCTCTAAATTTCTTGTACAATTGAGCTATGAATCCATCAAAACCTGGCTTTTCTTTGTTGGTAAGTTTTTAATTACATTTTCAGTTTCAATTGCTGATATTGGGTCACTCAAAATTGCTATATCTTCTTGGTTGAGCTTTGGTAGTTCATATGTTTCTAGAAATCTGTCCATTTCCTTTGTGTTTTCCACTCTATGTAAGTATAGATTTTCAAAGTAGGTATTCATGATGTTTTGAATTTCCATGGGATCTGTCATAATTTCCCTCTTTTCAGTTCTTATTGCATGAACTTGGGTTTTTTCTTCGTTGTTTTTTTTTTGATAACATTGACTAGGGGTTTGTCAATTTTGTTTATTCTCTCAAAAAACCAGCTTTTCAATTTATTTATGCTTTGTATTGTTTTTTTAGTTTCAATTGCATTGATTTCTGCTCTAATGTTTACAATTTCCTATCTTCTGTGAGCTTTGGGTTTAGCTTGCTCTTCTTTTTCTAGAAGCATGAGATGGAGCATTAGGTTATTTATTTGTGCTTGTTCTATTTTCTTGATATGACAGTTTATTGCTATATATTTCCCTCTTAAAACTACTTTCATTCCATCCCACAGATTACAGTATATTGTTTCTGTATTTTCATTGAATTGTAGGTATTGTATTATTCCAACTTTATTTTCATCTGTAGCCCACTGGTTGTTCAAAAGTTTGTTATTTAATTTCCATGTAGTTATGCAGGTTTTACAATTTCTTTTGCCATTAATTTCCAATTTCAGTGCACTATGGTCAGATACTAGGCATGGTATGATTTCAGTACCTTTGCATTTACTTAAGAATGTTTTTTGGGATAATATATGGTCTATTTTGGAGAATGTCCCATGTGCAGCTGAGAAGAATGTGTATTCTGATGTGGTTGGGTGGAACACTCTGTAAACATCTACTAAGTCCAATTGCTCACAGGTATGATTCAGTTCTGTTATTTTTTTGCTGACTTTTTCTAGCTGATCTATCTTTTTGTGATGATGGGCTGTTAAGATCTCCTGTTATAATTGTGTTCTTGTGTATTTGGCTTTTCATATCCATTGGTATCTGTTTTATATAGTTGGGTGCTCCTGTATTTGGTGCATATATATCTATAATTTTTAGTTCTTCCTCTTGAATTTTTCCACTGATGAGTACGTAGTGACCTTCTTTATCTCTTTTAATCATTTTAGGTTTGAATTTCACATTGTCTGCAAATAGAATAGTTACCCCTGGTTTTTCAGTAATAAGCGTGGAATACTGCTTTCCATCTTTTGACTTTTCATCTATTTTTTAATCTAATCTAGTTTCCTTTTGTGTCAGGTGTGTTTCTTGTATGAAACATATTGTAGGATCATGTATCTTGATCAGTTCTGCTGGTCTATTTCTTTTTATAGGTGAATTGAGGCCATTTATGTTTATGGATATCACTGATATGTACAGGCTTGACTTCATCATGTTATGTTCCAGTTGTTGCTTTCTGCTTTTCCCCTCATTTAATTGCTTGTCCTACCTGGTGGTTTCTTTCTGTTACTGTTCTGGGTATTGTGGTCATTTTTATCCCTGTCTAGTATGTCTTTCAATACTCTTTTTAAGGGTGGTTTGGTGAACCTGAATTTCTTCAGTTGTCCTTTGTCATGGAAATATCTTGTTTCTCCATTAAATTTGAATGAAAGTTTTGCTGGATACATGATACATCTGTCTTGGTTGAAAATTGTTTTGTTTCAGTGCTTGAAACACCTCACTCCAAGCTCTTCTTGACTTGAGAGTGTGTGCTGAAAAGCCTGCTGTGATTCAAATGGGCTTTTCTTGATAGGTGAGTTGTGTCTTTTCTTTAACAGCTTTTGGTATTCTGTTGTTATGCTGTATGTCTGAGATCTTAATTATTATGTGTCTGTGTGTGGATTTATGTTGACTGTATAATTTTGTGAATATTTTGGTTATGTCATTTGCATTGATTCCTGCCTCTTTACTGATGGCTATTAATCTTATATTTTTTCTCTCTGCATTATCTTGAAGCTGTTGGATTGTCATTCCATGCTTCTTTATTATTTTTAAAAGTTCTATCCTTTCATGGTCACTAATTGTGATCCTGTCCTCAAAGTCTTAAATCCTATCCTCAGCTTCATTTAAACAGTTTTGCATGCTTGGAATAGAATTTTTTATTTCATGGATGTGTGTTTGAGTTTTTTTTTTGAGGAATTCTGAATGTTTTCTATATTGTTTATTCAAAGTTTCAATCAGTTTCCCATGCTCCTGTACTTTTCTCTCTATTTCTTCATTAGCTGTACTTAGCAACTCCTTTAGTAAGGCTGTTATTTCTGTCTTTACTTGGGAGAATAGTTCTAATTTGATTTCTTCTATAATCTCATGGAGTTGTTTTTTTTATAATTTCACTCACTATCTTTTCAGAGATTTCTGGTGTGTTACTTTTGGGGAATTCTATTTTAATGTCTCCTGTACTTGCTCCTGGAGGGCTAGATATTTGATACTGCATTTTGTTTTTTTGTTTTGCTATTTTCACTCTGCCTGGTGTTTTTTGTGTGTAGAAGGGGGTCACTAACACTCTTTTCAGACTCACCAATGTCTTATAGTTAGTTTGAGTGGGATTTCTTACTGGTCTTATTTTCCCACTGTACACTTTTATTTTAGGGGCATGCTCACAACACTGACACAGTTAATCCACTGTAGTCCAAGGTTTGCCACCTGGGAATGAAGTTCCAAGTTTTTTTTCATGTGCAGGGCCTGAGGCTGGATTCTGGTCCTGCTTTCTTCTTGGAGTTCACTGGGCCTGGCCATTTAGGCTACCATCACTGTGTGTACCTTGGTGTGGTCTCTGATGCAGGGCATGGTCTTACTACCTCAGAGAAGGCTCAATGTCCCTTTCTGAGTGCTAGGATTCCACCACAGCATGCGACCAGGGCCTGAGGCTGTCTTAGTTATTTTTTACACCAAGATACAGTCACCAACAGCACACTGACTGGAGTCTGCTGAGGTCTTCCATTTTGGTGAGGGGCTCCTGACTCTCTCATGTAGCCAGCACAGCAATCCACTGTAGTCCAAGGTTCCAATGTTCCTGATGGAAGGGCAGGACCAGCAGAAGCAGTCTGGGGCAGTTTTAGGCCTGGGTTGGGCTTCTATGAGGCTCCCATGGGAAAATCAGGCCCAGCAGAAGCAGTCTGGGGCAGTCCAGGCCTGGATCGGCCTTCCACGATGTTCCTGGCAGTAGGGCAGGCCCAGAAGAAGCAGTTCGGGGCAATCCAGGCCTGGGCTGGGCTTCCTTGATGTTCCCGCTATGGTTATTCTTTTTTAAAAATTTTTATTTTAAAGAGAAAGAAACAGAAAACAAAAAATAAAATAGACAACAACTCCAAGAACAACAAAAAACCCAAAACAGTAACACTATAAACCTTCAAAACAAGATGATAGGAATTTAACAATGGTTGTTATATATCATACTGTTCTTATCCAGAAACTTTTGGATAGAGTAATAATAATCTTTAATGATAGAGTGATAATATGTCTATCCAAATGTATGGCTTGCTGAGTCAGTCAGCATTCATTTCATAGTGGAAATTCCAGAACACATGGTAACTTGGCACACATGATTAAGAATTTAACCCCCAAAAAGGTGTTTCTCAAAAGGATAATGAAGATTTGCTGAAGGCATAAAGGTTTTCGTGCAAAACTCCAGGGTCTGTCTACCTTATAATTCATTTTAGAGGCCATCAAATTCTCTAACATTGTATATGTCACTTATAGGTGAAGAATCATTAGATGCTAAACAAATGACATTAGTGACACAGGAAAGCCTGTTGCCTGCCCTTCTCATATGTGTCCACTTAGACAAGTAACAAAATGAGTTAAGTAAATACTGCACACTAGGTGGAGAAAGCAGTCAGTATTAATCTAGCTCTAGTCATGCCATCAGGAATTTTCACACATTAGACTACTTAATATACATTTTGCAGAGCTTTAAAATGACTCTCTTTTTACTGCTTTATTTTCACTGTACATTATTCTTCTTAACTAGCAATATTCCAAGCAAGTAGTGATGGATTAATAAATCTCATTTGAAAAGTGAGGTGTTTTTAATTGCTCTGTCATGGTTCACTTGATGTTCTGAAATAATTCAAAATTATTACCATTCATGTTCATTTTGATTTGAGGAAGAACCAGAAGTTGTGTGGTGCCAATTTGGTGAATAAGGTGGTTGAGGGAACACCTTCATATTTTTATGAACCTATCTTTCTATTGAATGGGATTTGACAGCAGCATTTACTATATGACTAATCACACCTCATAATGTTTAATCACAAGTTGTTCTGTGTATTCTCAGAAGTAAATTTGAACATGTTACTATCATTTCATAATGATTGTTTTTCCTTTAACCTGAGGAACAGAACAAAATACTTCACCTAACCTCTGAGGGATTTTTTTTCTCCTAAATGTAGAAAGTCTTAGAACTGTATATTTACACAAAAGCTGGTTTATTCCAATATACCAGAAGTATCATTTGTGATACAAAATATTGAATAAAAGCCCAATTTTATTTGTTAAAATGAGAAAATCTTATGATGATTTGATACTTATGATTGCAGAAATATGAAGTGCTGGGGGACAACTTGGATCCCTCATACATGTCCACATTCACAGTGTTCAGTAGAAGAGCTTCACTTTGTCCTACTGGGAATTCTCTGGTATTCTTAGGGGAATTTTAGATCACTACTTCTTTTACTTCTGGAAAAATTACAGTTATGCAAATGGTTGCATCTTGTGTTCAAAGTAATATTTATAAACAACATATGTCCTGATGGTTGAAAATGAAGCCTCTGGGATGGGGATATTGCTCAGCAGCATAGTGCCTGCCTGGCAAGCACAAGGTCATGAGGTTGATTCCTGGTACAAAAAAAAAAAAAATGAAATCCCCAAAATGAATCAGTGCTTGAAAGAATTGTTGTACTTGTTATTGTTAATCCTGGATTGGCATATTTTTTCTGCTTCATAAATCTTAACATTTTTGAAAGATATTCAGAATCTCTTAATTTATGGGTAAGCCAAAAGTAATTTTTAAACACATTCTATAAGGTAAAAATATTGTTTGATTTGCTAGAATTTAGATTGTTTCTGTAAGATACCAAAAAACCCAGGTGAAGAATGAAAACTAGTACATTATCTTAATATTTAAATTTGAGCTAAAATGTGGATAGCAATAATTTGGTGAGAGTGATTTGCTCGTTTTCATGATTTTATATGGTCATCTACAACTTTAGACAATGTCACCCAAGATTTACAAACTCATCTTGTAACTACCCCTGCATAGATATCATTCCTAATAATGCTGATAAAGTGGTTCCACTGTGTTTAACCATAAACCTGATTAAAAATATTAAGGGATCATTCAAATATCCACTTGATCATATATATAATGAAATATGTCCGAAGTGCATACAATCATACATGTATATAATATATATAATTTCTGGAAACAGTGTATTTCAACAGTGTAATAATTAAAAGAAGGAAAAATTTTTTCACTTTATATGTTTGAGGTATAGCACATGATGTTTGACATCCATGTCCATAATCAAGGAATTAATGAAAAAAAGCAAATTAGCACCTTTCATTTTATATAATAACTATTTTGGTTGTGGTATTGAAAATAAGCAAAATGTTTATGTTCAAGTTACCAGTGTAAAATATTATTAAGAACTAACGTTATAGTTATTATATAGTTTTCTCTTGTTTAAAGAAAATAGAGCATTTAAACATAGAAAAAATGAGGAAATATCAAAACCTTTATGAAAAGCACGTAATTTATTTAACAAAATTTGTAATCAGACCTCTACTGAAATTCCATGTGGGGAAAAAAGCCTCCTACCTGAATTGAAAGAGAAAAAAGATACTACGGTAGATAACTCAATAAATTCCAAAATTAAACATCTAAAACTCAAAGCCTTTCCCTTTATCTCAGTTCAGTCTTTCCTGGATACATCCTCTCTTGATCTTTGCTTTCTCTCTGCTAATTTACATATATTTATGCTACACTGTTTATTTTCTTCCATCCCCTCAATTACTTTCATCTATGTCAAATTCCTATTCCAAGGTTTTTGTTGTGTTTTTTTCTCTTTTACTTCCTGTATTCTCCTTCAAACTTTTATTAAAATATGAATTATACTTGGCTACACACAATATGAAAAGTCTAACTGTTTTTTATGTCACTTGGAGTACTCTTCCACCCCTTTACTGTTATGCTGCTTATTTCCAATATATTTCAATTATTCTCTGATCTTAATTTTAATACATAACAGAAACTGCTCTCAGTAAAGTCAATGAAAATTTCTTAATTTTACAATCAATTGTATTAATTAAATATCATACAGGAAATTTTGGTGTGACGCTATGCTATGTTCTTCTTGTGTGTCTTATCTTTTGTAACATCAACAAAACTCTGCTTTTCATTTTCCTCTTACTTTTAAGATTGTTCTATTCATTATTTCTATTTTGCCTCTCTTTTGTTAAACACAGTTTTCAGGTTCCAATAAGACATGAAAATATGCTTACAGCAAGAAAACTTGCTAGAGAGTATAGAGAAATCAGCTTGAAAGTTGGTCAGGAAGATAAGAAAATAAGGCAGCAAAAGAACAGCCAAGTTATGGCTCAACACTGTCTTCATGAAGATTCTCATCACTTCTCTTGGTCTTACATGGTGCAATTCACATCGACAATAGTATTGCTATGGACACAAGATTTATTTGCTGGTGTCTTGGTATTACTGCGCTGGTTGTTGTTAGGTCCCCATCTGAGAGACAGCACAATCAATGGCAAAGGTCCAAAGCTGTGCCATATAATGCATACCTACTTCTTCCCAGAAGCCCCTATAGCTTTTCCCTCCCCAAAGTTTGCCAAAGCTTAGACATGTAAGGGTTTACCCAAACTCCTGCACTCTCACAAAATAAATCAGCTCACATCAGTCCCCAGAGTCCTTCCTCGATCAGAGCCCATATCAGGCAGAACCTGCCCTTTGTCTGCAGGAAGAGCTGCCATAGCCTTCCTTGCCCCCCCCCCATTAAACTCTTTTTTTTAATCTACTTGCCTCCTCTCTTTAACATTCTCCACTGCTTTAGACTGAGTACAAATCACTCAATCAGTTGCCCCTTGTCTTTTGTCTCTGTGTCCCTCTTTACCTCTCTCTAGGTTAGAATCCTGTATAGGTTGATTTATCAGGGAATATCTAGATTGAGAGCCCTCCTTTAAATCATTAATCTGTTTTCTTTGTATACCCTTACTGGTGGATTGTTTATACATACATGTGTCTCCAATTACCCCAGTGACATCCATTTTATTATTTCTGTTAGCATTTAGTAGATCAATACATTTGATTATATTTCGTGTGTTAGAAGTGATGCTCCCTCTAAAACTTTGACAATAAAGTTCTCATTTGTGTTCTTTTTGACCACAGTCCAGTAATCAGGGAACATCTTTCTAGGTCACTGGCTGACTTTTAATACCCCTTAGAGAGCAAATCTTAATGACTTTTCATTCTCCTAATTTTGGAGAATGTTACAACACATAAGGAGTAGGCACCACACTTATGCTTGTTTCATACAACATTCTAGAGGCATACATTCTTAACCTCTTCTTGAAATACTATTCTGCCTCATAATTTCTGTTTCTTTTTCTTTTTTTTTTTTTTTTGGTACCAGGGATCGAACTCATGACCTTGCATTTGCCAGGCAGGTGCTTAAGCCACTGAGCTAAATCCCGAGCCCATAATTTCTGTTTCATACATTAAGTTTTAGTAGTGCTGAGCACTAACAGCTTCCTGAACAATACACTTTAAAATTTCCTCTCTACAGGCATTTTATATTTTATAAAATATTAAATTAAAGAATATCTTCTCATACCATTCCATATCTTAAAGTTTTTCAGAATAAATTTGCTACTTGAGAAACTGAATGCAAATTTCTTTAAGTGGCATTCCATTCAGTTTAAAATCATGGCCATTCAAATACCTTAGCTCTGGACTCTGAATATGTCTAGGATACAGAATTTCCAATACATTTTATTGTTCCCAGTAAATTCACCAGTGCTTTAAAAAGCCTCTCATTTTCTCTAAATCTGTTACAGCTTGCATATATATTGAACTTTGTTCATTTAAGTTTTTGCCATTTTTAATTCCCCAAAACTATCTTCTTACATTACACTAGAAAATAGCCTGAAATGTGCATTCCAACATTGTATCCAAGTGGTTTACTCTCAACTCCTATCTTCTCATTTTCTCCCTAAAAAACATTATAAGTTTTAAAATATGTGCTCCATTTTATTTTAGTGAGGACACAGAAATGAAAAATGCAATATTTTTCACAGGGTTTACCTTCTCAGGACTCCCACATCAAGCAGAGTGGAGAATCCTTCTGTTCCTGTCATTACTGGCAATGCACCTCACCACCATTGTGGGGAACCTGGGTCTGATTACTCTTATCAGGAAGGACCCTCACCTTCACATTCCCATGTAATTTTTTTCTTGGTAATTTAGCCTTTGTAAAGCTTTGTTATCATCCTCTGTGACACCAAAGGTAGTGGTTAGCTTGCTAGATAAATATAAGTTGATATCTTTCTCCAAATGCATGGTACAATTTTTCTCCTTTGCAATCAGTGTAGCCACAGAATGTTTTCTCTTGGCAGGAATGACTTATTATCACTATGTGGCTATATGCAAATTTTTAAGTTACTCTGTCATTATGACCAATAGACTATGTGTCCAGCTATTAATTTTATCATTTTAAGTTCCTTTCTCCATGCATTAATTCATGAAAGTTCTTTTTATTCAGATTAACTTTCTGTAATTCCCACATCATACACCACTTTTATTGTGATGTTACACTGTTGTTTAAGATTTCTTGTATAGATCCTGCTCTTAATTATCTACTTGTTTTTATTTTCTCTGGTTCAATTCAGGTATTCATGATTTTTATTGTTCTTGTCTCTTAAACACTTTATTCTAGCCACTATTTTAAAGAAGTCTCTCTGGGCTAGGGATTTATCTCAGTGGCATTAAGTGCCTGCCTGGCATTTGTGAGGTCATGAGTTCAATCCCTGGTACCGCAAAAAAGTCTCTCAAAGGCATAAGGAAAGCTTTTCCCACCTGCGGAGCCCATCTCTTGTCTGTGTCTTTATTCTATTGACCCTTCTCTTTATGTATGTGTACCCAGCATCTTCATAAGCAGGTGATCTTCTCTCTGTTTTACAGCATCATAAACTCTGCATTAATCCATTTATCTCCAGCTTGAGAAATAAGCCAGTCATAGAGTCACTGAGAAAGAAATTAAATAGAAATGCTTAGGTCTCATACTATTATCTGCTCTCTTTTAGCTAAAATAAAATACTATGGAAAAAATGTTAATGTTTGCAGTATTATTCAGAGAGCTTTGCAGTTATAGTTCTATAACGCTAATGACTTATTTAAGTGTTTTATTATGGCCTTAAAAAATTCCCTTCACTTACAAAGAGTTTAATACCAGAAAATTTAAATCTGAAAGAAGTAAAACATTTTACAGTTTGTGTTCTTGAATTACTTATATATTGAGCAATAAGCCACACATCATTCCAAAGGATATGAGTATGGTAAGTTTATACAGATAAGACTGTTGTGTAGCTTGGACTCATGTCACATTTATGCTTTTGTGGCTGCAAATTTGTTTTTGAAAGAGAAAAAGCACAGTATTGCTGTTAGTCATAAAAACGATCTTATTTCTACTTGTTTTGGGAAATGATGAGTTTAACATCTTGGAATTATTCAACACACATATCACAGAAGTATCAACTAAACTTTGTATATACTTATAAAAATGAGAAGGGACTTAAAACAGTGAGTCCACTGCTATGAGTAAAAAGATGCTCTTAGGTCGGTGTTCTTTGAGTAATAAGAAGATGTGTGTTACCACTTTTTGTCCCTGATTACTACTAAACCCCTTTATAGATGTCATGGTTTGTTTCTTGGCAATGTAAAAAGTCTCCTTAATTCAGAAATTAGTGAACAAATTAAACAATTAAGTATATATTATTGCTAATAATAGTTTTAAACTGAAATATGAATGAATCTAAAAATCTGTGTATGAAGAAACATCTGATAAAGTTTGGGAGGGCAGAAAAATCAAAGTGTCAGCAGGATAGAAGATACAGGAACTATAATTTCATAAAAATGTGATTAATTTTTAGGGTGAGAGGTAAAAAATGGTAGTATAGAAAGTATATGTCTATCTTCCTTAAGTGTAAAGAAAATCATAATGATTAACATTCAAACTTCGTTGCAATGTTTTGTTCACATGAGAAACCTTATATGGATATTACTGAAGTACAAGTTATTGTAACATTGTATAATGCTGTACCATCGTGTTTGAGCCTGGGAGAGGAAACTCTGAATGTTTGTTCTTCAGATTCTCTAAGTATAATGTGTGATCAAGCTACAGGTCTCCCTTTGTCATTTTTCTATCACACTTGATTTTAGACAAAAGCCCAAATAGTGATGCCATTTGTCTTTGCATTTTTCTAGAGATGTCCATGCATTTTTCTAGAGATACCAGTGATTCTTCCTTTTCTAAAAAAATTTTATTTTAAAAAAGCAAAACAGAAAAAAAACATAGAAATGATACAGAATTAAAATAAATAGTAGAAAATTCTTTCACCATAAAAATGAATCACTTTTTAAATGAAATTCTAGTTGCTATATCTTCCATCCTGCAGATCCTTTCATCCTTCTGCCCTCCCAAATTTTGCTATCAGATGTTTTTTCATAAACATATTTTAGCTTTATTCATATCTCAGTGTAATAGCTTCTACTATATTGTCATTGCTTCTAAATTATAGAGTTTTGTAGGATAAGGGGTCTGTAGACAAGAAAATAGAATCGTGGACTTCACAGGTCTTCTACATAATGTCTACTAGAGAGAGTTAAAAAAAAAACCTCTACTAGAGAAATTCCCTTAAGATGCAAGTCATAGACAGGGGTAGGAAAAGAGAGAAAAAAATAGATAAAGAAAGACACAAAAGGGCCTTGGGAGTTTCACCAGGAGACCAGAAAAAGAGCTTTACAAGCAGGACACAAAAATCCCAGTATATAAATGATAAGCAGCCTCTCCCTCCAGTACAATACAGTGTATATGTGTATGCGTAAGTTTAAAACAGTACATACTCACACTTATATCATATACATATGTATTCACTCTAAAGTCACTGTATATTCAGTCTAGGACCACTATATTCATTACATAATTGTAGACTACAATAGATATCCATACGCCCCCTTACTAACTCTAAGCTAATGATGAATAAGGTACACTTTGCCAATCAGCTGGCCACCACAATGATAAGGCCCTAAATAGTAGATCAAGCAGAACTAAACAAACAAACAAACAAACACAAAGAAGATGACAAAATGACATTAGGTAGGAGTTCCAGGAAGCCAGTTCAGGAACAAAGGGGTGAAGATTCCTCCATTTTGTTGGAGCCACACCCTGATTCTTTCTTATGAGGGTATCTATCTAGCTTCTTCTCCTACCCTTTTCCTCTTACAAGAAAAGTGTTTTCCTTTCATTAATCTTTTTCCCTCTAAATTTTTCTTGGGTCTGATTTTACAATTCTGCTGGGTTCCTGGGACAGCAATGTTGGGTTACTTTTATGGTATAGGTATCTAGATCAGCATAAATTGATATGGACATCTGTATATCCAGATTATATGATTTATATGTCAATGTTCATGTGTACCTATAAATGCATGCATGTATGTACAGTTTTCACCATGTTTTTGTTCATATTGGCATTATTTGTGGCTTAAAATAACAAAATCTTTTTGGGGGACAGTTTAAGACAGGGTGTCGCTACGTAGTTCAGGCTAGTCTTAAAGTCACTATGATCCTCCTCTCCCAGTCTGGGATTACAGGCTTGCCCCACCATGCAATTTTAGATGTTAAAATGTGAAATGTCTATGATGATTCAAGGTTTTTTATTTTAGAAGTCTATTATGCCTTCACAGGACTTCTATATTTGTCAACCAGGGTGGCAAATGCTCCTATTGCTGGTGTTCCGGGCAATATACCTCATCACTACTGATTACTCTCATCAGGAATGATCTTCACCTTCAGATATCCATGTATTTTTTCCTTGGCAGTTTAGCCTCTGTAGATGAGAGATTGTCATCCACCATGACACCAAAAATGCTTGATAACTTATTTAACAAATATCAGATAATATTTTTGATCCAATGTATGATACAATGTTTCTTTGTTGTGATCAGCAGAACCACAGAATGTTTTCTCTTGGCTGCAATGGCTTATGATCACTATGTGGCTATCTGCAAACCTTTATTTTACACAGCGATTACAACCAGTACACTATGTGTACAGCTATTGGGTTTATCACTTTTAGGTGGTTTTCTTCATGCCTTAATTCATGAAAGTTTTTTTATTTAGATTAATCCTTATAATTTCAACATCATGTGCTACTTTTATTGTGCCGTCCTATCATTGACAAAGGTTTCCTGTGCTGTTCTTCCATTTAATTATCTAAAGCTTTTCATTTTCTCTGGCTCAATACAAGTATTCAGCATTGTGACTGTTATTGTTTCTTATACATTTGTTTTCTTCACAATTTCAAAAAAGAAATCTGAAAGGGTGCAAGCAAAGCTTTTCTCTCCTGTGCAGCCCATTATTTGTCTTTGTCTTTATAGTATGGGCCATCCTCTTCATTTATGTTCATCCAGCATCTTCAGAAGCAGATGATCAGGATATGATCATCACTTTATTTTACACAGTTATAAACCCCACATTAAATCCATTTATCTACAGCCTTAGAAGGGATCAAATCATAGAATCACTGAGAAAGAAGTTAAAGAGAAATGCTTAGATCTCAGATTAATATCTTTTCTCATTTAAGAAGAATATGTGAATAATTTTAGTAGTATTCAAGAATTTTTGCCATTATAGTTCTATATACAGAGCTAAATTTTTGTACTTTGTTAGCTTAAAAATGTGTATACTTCATTCATAAACATAAATGATTTTAATGTTGTATTCATGTCATGAGAAAAATTTAATACTGAAAATAAGTAAAAGTAATATACAGGTTGCATTATAAATACACTGAGAACTAACCTGAAATGCTGTTCAAAAGGACTTGGATGTGGTAAGTTTAAAAAGGCAGTAATGCTGTGTAGCTTTGGACTCATACTACACTTACTTCATTGTGGTGGCAGATTTATGTTTGAATGAGAAGGAAATACAGGAATATTGAGGATCAGGAGATAGGTCTTTCATTTCACTTATTTTCAAAAGTGGTGTTTCACTTTTTGGAGCTGCAAACAAAATATCAAACAGAATTATGAACAAAAGTTTGAAGATAATCTTGCCAAAAGAGCGAGGTGAAGGCTAAACACTAAGCTGTTCTTAGTTCAGTGTTCCTGAGTAAAGAGAAGAGTGTCGCCTCTCTGTCACTGATGCTGTTTGGGGCCTTTCAGGGTATATAGGTTCTTTTCTGGGCAACTAAAATCCTCACTAATTCAGAAAGATACTAGATTAAATTAAATAATTAAGTAAGGGTGGATGTAGAAAAAGTTGGTGGGATAGAAAAGAAATGTTTTCAATCTTCTTTAAGATGTAAAAATACTCACTATCATTGGAGGTTTATTGAAATGTTTGGTACAGATGAGGGAATTTAAATTTATATTACCAAAATTTAAGTAGTGGCAAAATGTTACTGTGTCCAGTGACTGGTTAAGAAAGAAAAACACTGAATGCTGAATTTCTTTTCTCCTCATATTCTTTAAATATTACAGTGTGTGATCAATCTGCAAGTCTATTATTTGCCATTTACCTCTCAACAGTGGCATTTCATACATTTTTCCAGTGATATTACTGAGTCTCTCATCCTCAGAGTACTCATGTTATGCTCAAAAAATTCTAGTTATTTTTATCTTCTATCCTGCTGATACTCTACCTTCCCAAACTTTGCTATCAAATGATACTATATACACAGGCCACAGGTTAAATCATATCCCACTTTAATATTTTTCAATTGATTATCCTTGGTGTTGAATTATGTGAATTTATTGTACATTTATCTTGATCAGTATAAATTTATTTGGTCATCAATATGTCTGACTAATATCATTTACATATAGATGTGCACATACAATATAAATATACAAAATGTATGTGTATATATAGCCTACATTCTGCTTTTACATTATTCATGACTCTTAAAAATAAGATTCTGATTTAACTTTGTGATTATTTCTTACATAGTTTTTATGATAAAATGCATGTTATAGTCAAATCGAGTTATTATTAGCTTTCTGGACATATTTTTGTATTTCAGGTAATTTTTTTTTTGCTCCTTTAAATTTGTCAACTCAGAAACCCATCCAGCTGTTGTCATTTGCACATCTGTAGTTGATTGATTTTTACTGTTGTATGGTGTCCCCATTATAATGATAGTTTTCTTTCAGTTACCTACAATTTTGTTTGTTCATTCACCTTAATAGCACAGAGGTAAAATACTTTTCAATCAACTGGAGTTCTTACATATACTGGAACAAAGGTGTATTAGTTTAATTTTCTTTTCCTTGTATGTTCACATGGATATTAAACAGAGTGCTTGGGCAGTGTCTGTAACCTGTCAAATTTTACTTTAATTTTAGTGAATACAGAACAAGGTTGAGGACTTCTCAGATACTCTGACTTTCTCTGCAGCTTCCTCATGCATATCATTTCTACAGATTCCTCTTCTTTGTTTTGCTCTTTGATTTTTAACTCATTATTTTATAAATTTCATGACTTTTCCAAAATCATTATCTTTTTTGTAGCCTCATTTCCTTTGAAGTTTTGCACTTTTTTCTTTTTATCCACCATTTTCTTAAATGTAAAATAGTCAGAATATCAAACACTTATTTTAGACAAGATATTCAACATTTTTTCTTTTTTCCATTAAATAAATTGTGAAAATCTAATTTATTATTTAATTTGTATTTACACATGAAGCATGATAAATTGTATAGAATACTGCTGAGATTTGATTAGAATCATCTCATAGGAAATGATGATGATACAGAAGAATATGTTTGTAATGGTATATTCATTTTTACTTGAATATTCAAAAGAATTCATAATTCTTTTTACATGTATATAATGTGCACTTCTATTATCATTTAAAATTTTTTTCTTCTGGAATTATTAACAAAATTACCCAGGTGATAGGAAAACATATTTAAGTTTAGGTAAAAACAAACTCATATCAAACAAACATGACCTTTATCAAAACGTAGACTTGGCATGGTTTTATTGAGTGTATGAATTAGGCATGTATCAAAACCTCTCTGGTTTAAACTTTTATTTTCAAGGATGGCATTTTAAGACACTGGATCTCAAAGTTTAGTGAGCATTAAAATCATCTAAAAATTTTGTGCCAAAACAGAAAGACTGAACACAAACCCACAATATCTGAGCCAGCATGTTAATGTTGTTGATTTCACAATCACTTAGACAATCATTACACTCAGTGAGGAAAATCTTTAAAATATCATGCAATACTGAAGATCAGTCTAAATGTTGTTCCAATATTCCTTCTAGTCTGTGATTAAACAACAGTATGCATATGTGCAAATATTCTCATTTTTCTCTTGTTTGCACAGATGGTCTAGGAATTCAGTAGGGCATATATTTCAAAGATGAACTGCAGACTACAATACTTCAAAATTTTTGTCTGTAATGAAGCACTACAGCACTGATAGCAAATCAGGACTATAAGCACATTTCATAGAATAATGGGAAGGATTTCTATCAATTGCAAAATATTAGTTGTCAAAATGTACCAACTTTTGGAGCATCATTTAAAATTTTTTTTTATATAATTCAGTATATTCTGGTTGCTGAAGTACTTTTGCTTACAAATTTTGAAAATGTACATTTTATGTTAAACTTATCTTGGAGTAATAACTAACAGTTCTATTACAGTATTGTCTACTAATTTTCAAGAATTTCACTTAATGTACAGAAATGTTACTTGAGTTCTCTCTCTTACTCTTACTCTCACTCCGTGTCCTTTTCCTTTTGCTCTCCCACTTCCTCCCCTCTCTGTCTCTTTCTCTTGAGTTTTTGTTAGATTATATTTACAATATATAATGCTTACATTTATTCCAGGTAGCTGGTACATGTTTTGTCTACTCTCCCTACTCATAACCTTATCTCTTAACCCAGTTTCTACTTCAGAAAGAGCTATCTCCACAATTTGTATTGTCTACATTTTATTTTGTTTTTCATTTAAATTCTGGTATTCTCATATATAAGAAGACATGTGATATTTAAGTTTATATGTTTATTTTATTTCACTTAACATTGTCTTAAACTCATCCATTTTTCTACAAGTGACAAATTTATTTTTCTTTATGGAAGAGTAGTATTTCATTGTGAAAAATTCTCATTTTCTTTTCCATTCTTTTGTTGCTGGAAATACAAGCTGTGTCTAAGATTTTCTATCATGAATTTTGGCACTATAAACATGCACATGCATGTTCCAGTGTAGCATGATCATGTCTCTTAGGAAAATACTTAGATGGGGAGCAGCTAGGTCAAATGTAGCTTGTAGTTTTAGTTTTTGAAGAAATTCCATACTGATATCCATAGCAATTGTACTAGTTTGCATTGCCACCACTTATGTAGAAGGGTTACATTTTACCTGCAACTCCCCACCCAGCATTTGTTGTTATTTGATTTCTTGATGGTATCCTTTTATCCAGCTTAATATAGAATCTCAGTGTTTTAATTTGTATTTTTCTGGTTATCAGAGTTGCTGAACGTTTTTTCCCATATTTATTTGCCATCTGACATTCCTCTAATAATAAGTGTTCATGCTTTTGTTTTGCTTTTATTTGACTGGCCCTTGTATTTTGAGGGGCCAGTTTTTTTGAGTTTTTCATATATTCTAGATATTAGTCTTTTATCTGGTTTATAGCAGAGAAATTTTTATTCTATTCTGCAAGAGTCTCCTTACTCTGTTTACTTTTGCTTTGTTGTGTACATGACTTTTAATTTGATCTGATTCCATTTGTTAGTAGGATTCTTGATGGTATTATGTGTACAAGTTAAATTCTCCTCAGAAAATCCTTATACTATTCTCACATACTCAAGATTTGTGTTTATCTTCCAGCAGATGTGTTTCTGTTTTAATATTTAGATCTTTGATACATTTTTATTTGAGTTATTACACAGTGAGTGATGTGAATCTGGGTTCAATCTTCTGCATGTGTATGCCTGGTTTTTCCAGAAGCATTTATTAAAGAGGCTCTCTTTCCTCCAGTGTTTGTTTTTGAAACCCTTGTGAAAGAATACATAACTGAATGTGCCTGGGACTTTTTTGCATCCTCTCTTCTGTTACACTGATCTACATGTCTGTTTTTGTGTCATTAATATGCTTGTTTTGTGACAGTATCTGTAAAATCAGTTGAAATTTGGGGATGGTGATGCTCTTTGAAAAATTATTTTGGTATTTTAATTGAGATTGTGATAAACCTGTATATCAATTTTGGCAATATATCTGTTTTGTCTAGCTTTGTTCTAGTGAACCAGGATTAAGAAATCTTTTCATTTCTGATGTCTTTTTCTTTTCTTTTCTGTTCTTTTGCAGAGTGCTTAAATTTTTACTGTAGATATCCTTGTTTCCTTGGTTAGGTTAAATTTCAAGTGTTTAACTGTAGTGGTTGCTGTTGTGAATGGAATTCTTTTTCTAAATTTTTCTTACTGTTTATTTATTGGTGTATGAGAACAATATTGATTTTCGTGAATTGTTTATCTATATTGCTAGAGTGCTGAGTTTGGTTATTAAGTCTTCATTTTTTATTCGAATTTTTCAGGTCTACTATGTAGCAAATCATATTATCTGTGACTAATATTTTAATGTACCTTCTTCCTTTCCTGTTCATATTCTTTTGATGTTGTTGTTGTTGTTGTTGCTGTTGCTGGTGTTCTCTTGTCTGATTACTTTGGTTAAAGTTGCACTAGTTATATTGGTCATGCTTGTCTTGTTATTAATTTTATAGCAAAAACTCTGTGTTTTTTCCTCTATAACATGATGTTGGCAGTAGGTTTGTCACAAATGACTTATCAGATGTTGATTAAGTCCATAACTACTCTATTTAGAGTTCTAATAATTAATGAACATTGGATTTTCAATGGCTTTTTCTGCATCTGTTGAGATGATTGCATGATTTTTGTCTCAGCTACTCTTTATGCAATGGGTTACGTGTATTTATTTGTGTGTTCCATCATCCTTGCATCTCTCAGATGTAGTCTACTTTGGCACGAAGTATGGTCTTTCTAATGATCTTTTACATTTTGTGCAATAGTATCTTGTTTAGGATTTTTCACCTAGGTTCTTTAAAGAAATTGAGCTGTAATTTTTGTTTGTTTGTTTGGATGTTTGTTTGGTTTTGGAATCAGGATAATGCTGACCTCCTGAATGTCTCTGGGAGTATTTCTTCATTTTAAATTTTACTACAGGGTTTGAGGAATGTTGGCACTAATTGTCTCTAAAAATTTGTAGAATTCAGCAATGAAAGTATGAGGACCTGGACTTTGCTTGATAGATTTTTGACTGTTTGCTTTTTACTATTTTTCTCAAAGTCATTGCCTGTTACTGGATTATTCTGGGTTTTAAAATATTCTTGGCTTTGTTTTAGTAATGTGTAAGTTTCTAGGGTCCTAGCTCATATCAAAAAGCTGAAAATATTTTCTCACACTCTGCATAATAACTCTTTGCTCATTTGCTTACTTCCTTTCCTGTGCCAAAGACTCTTAGTCTTACATTATCCTTTCTTAATCAATCTCTACTTTTCTTATTTGTGCTTTACAGATTCTACCCACACAATTGTCTATAATGACAATTTGAAGCATTTCTCCAATTTTTCTTGTAATATTTTTGTATTTTCCAGTTTTACATGTAGGCCTTTAATCTATTTGGAGTGAGTTTCAATATATAATGAAAGATAAGGGCTCAGTTTATTCTGTATGTGAATATTCAGTTTCTACATCATCATTTACAGAAATAACAGTCCTTTCTGTAATGTATGTTTTAGGTCTCTTTGTCAAAGATCAATTGCCTTTGCACACTTGTATTGATTTGTGTATTTCCTGTTCTGTTCCATTAGTTTATGTGTTAGCTTTATGGTTGAGTCACATTGGTTTGTTTAGCATAGTTTCATAGCATGTTTTGAGTTGGTGAATTGTGATGTATGTAAATTTTTTGTTGTTGTTGTTCAGGATTGCTTAAGCTTCTTCAAGCCTTTAGTGCTCCATATAAATTTAGGACTATCTTTTCCATTTCTATAAAGAACTGTACCTTTATTTTGATTGGGATTGCCTTATATCTGAGTAGTATAATATTTTAACTCTTTTAACCCAGAAATCTAGGGTCTCTGTTTACTTTTTGTATCATATTCAAACTCCCTTGTGTATTTTATATTTTTTACTTCAGAGATATCTTATTTTCAGACTAAAATTAATCAAAGTATTTAAAAACTATTGTATTTACTGTACTTATTGTACCCCTCTACAAAGTATTTTTAAAAAACTACTGTAAATGTTGTTATTTTCTTGATTTCTTTCTCAGCAAGTTTGTTATTGGCATATAAAACATTTATTTTATATTTTATATTATTAATAAATTAATTAATTCTCTCCTTTGAAAAAGTCTTTAAGTTTCCATACATATGAAACCATGTCACCTGCAAGTAGAGATAAATCCTCTCCCCTTTGGATGATTGTTACTTCTTTCTCTTGCTTTGGCTAGGATTTCCACACCATTCATGAATAGAAATGGTGGATGGTCATCCTTGCCTTTTTCCACACATTGGAGGCAGTACCTTCTGATTTTCCCCATTTCATATTATGCTGACTATGGGTTGTTACATAGTTACCCTTTATTATTATGAGGTTTGTTCTTTCTTATATAATTTTAAAGGGTTTTCCACATAAAGAAATGGAGAACTTTAATGAGTACCTTTACAGTAGAAATTTGGATGATCATGTTTTTTGTTTTTTGTCTTTCCTTCTGTTGGTATAATGAACTATATTTATTGGTTCGCACATGTTGACGCTTCCTTACATAGTTTGAATAAATTCTAGATCACAATGTATAATCATTAGCTGTGCTCTTGTAGTCAGCTTGCTGGTAACGTATTTAGATTTTTACATTATTGTTCATCAGGGATATTAATCTGATGATTTACTTTTTGTTATATTCTGACCTCATTTTGGTATTAGTGTAAATCTGGCATCTTCGAGTGATTTTAGAAGTGTTCCCTTCCTTTCAATATTTTGTGGTACTTTGAACATTATTGATTCTTTCTTTTTTTTTGGATGCTTCATAAAATTCATCTGAGTGAACAACAGGTCCTTGACTGTTAAGATTTTGATATAAAATGTCTTTTGAAGCTCATATTAAGAGGTGAGATCTTGTTAGTAGGAGCAAGTCACTGAGGGCATGACCTAGAATGGTGCATTATCAGTCTTGGCTCCTCCCTGCTCTCTTTGTTTCTGGGTTTACCTGAGGTGAATTGTTATCCTCTGCCAAGCCCTTCTACACTTCTACCCTTCTACCTTGAAGTCAGCCAACTTGAGACTAAAGTGGAAACTGTGAGCCAAATAAACGTCTATGCAGAATTAGACAGGCTTGAACAGAACAGCTATTTTAGAAGCTCACTTTCTTCAAGTCATGGCTGTTGAGTAGCATGTCCCAGCAATAGCAAAATGACTTATAAACCGGTCTTCTTTTTTGAGAGACTGTATTGTAGATGAAGTATTATTATTACTCATTTGTCTGTTCAGTTTTTGTTTGTATTTAGAGTCCAATATTGGTTGGCTTTATGGATCCTAAAGTTTATTAATTTCTGTGTTGATAAATTTGTGGACATCTAGTTTTTTTGTTCTTGGGGGTGTATTTTGTTTTTTCGTTTTTGGCACCAGGGATTGAATTCACAACCTCTTGCTTGCCAGGCAGGTGCTTATGCCACTGAGCTAAATCCCCAGCCCCCAGCATCTAGTTTTTAAAAGTGGTTTTAGTGATTCTGTTTCTGAGTTATCAGTTAGACTACTGACTTTTTAATCTATGATTTATCTATTTGAGTCTTTTTTTCCTTAAACTAGTTAAAGGTTCATGCTTTCAAATAGCCAGTTATACGATTATATGATATTTGTTTTATTTCCATATATTCTATTTCATCTATTCCTGCTCTGGTTTTTATTATTTGCTTCTTTCTAATAGTTTTGATTTGTCTTGCTCTTGATTTACTAGTTTCTTTGGATATTTCATTAGATTGTTTTAAATTTTCTGTTATTTCTGAGTTAAACATTTCTTTCTAAAACTTCTATAATAATACTGCTTTTCAGTATTTCATGGATTCTGTTAAGTTGTATTTTCATTTTCACAATTTTCAAGAATTTATAAAAATTTCTCATTGGTCATACTGGCATAGGTGGTTCAATTTTCATGTATTTGTATGTTCTATAAAGTTCTTGTGATTATTGCTTCTGTTCAATTGTAAAATAATATCATTTTAATGCTTTTGATTAACTGAGATACTCTTTTGTTGGTTTATGTCTGTGTAATCTTCCTACTAAACCAAATGCACAACTATTACCGTATTGAAATCTATATCTCTTTTTAGATATAATGTTTCCTTTAGATAATTGGATCGTTATGGTTTGGATCAAGAATAATCATACTACTGATGGAAATGTAAACAGGTATAGTCATTATGAAAAATGGTATGAATATTCCTTTAAAACTAAAAACTGAATACTAAAGCAGAACTACTATATGACTTATCAGTCCCATTTCTATTTATATATCCACAGAAATTTTAATGTAGTTTCCAGAAGAGACATGTGCACTCCTATGTTAACTATATCATTATTTACAATAGCCAATATAAGTAAACAACTTAAATGCAGATTGACAGATAAAAGAGTAAATGTATACATGCATTTAACAAAACAGTACTCAGCCTTGACAAGGAAGATCTTGCCGTTTGCACAACACTGAAGAACCTAGAAGAAAGTATGCTTAGTGAAATAAGAAAGACATAGCAGACAAACATTCCATGCTCCTGCTTATATGAAGAAACTAAAAGAATGAACGTCATAAAAGCAGATAGTACAATGGTGTTTTCCAGGGGCAGTGAATGAGGAATTGTTGTTCTAAGGGAAAAAAAGTTTTAATTATAATAGGTGAATAATTTCTGAATACCTGCTGTGCAATGTGATGTTTGTAGTTAGCAATACTGTGTTGCATAGTTAAGTTTTTGCTAAGAGGTAGATTTTGAATCTTAATTTTTAATGTTTTTAAACTTGTACATATTTGTACAAGTTTAGTTTCCTTGCAGTAGTTAGTATATATATATATATATATATATATATATATGACACATTTTAACTACTTTTTCATCCCTTTTCCCTTGTTATCCCCACCCTGCATCTCTTGACATCCTCATTTATTATGGTTTGTGCCTAGATGTCCTCCATACTTTTATGGAGGGTGGGCTTTTCAGAGACGGATGAATCTAAAATTTGTGATTGACTCATGGTCCAATTTTTGGGATTAAAGGTGTGAGAGCTACACCCACTCTAGCATGGGTAGCCTGCATACCCTGTAAGCAACAAAAAGAGGCTTGTTCCTCCCATCTTACTTTTGCTGTCTTCTACCACAATGAACTATTGTCCCTCTGCCATATGCAATTCTGTCTTGTATTATGAACTGAAACCTCTACAAACTTTGAGCTAAATAAATCTTTCCCCTAGGATAAAATGAAAGAATGATGACCAAAACTCCTGCAGAAAGAGGTGGCACTTTTGAAATATGACTGGATTCATTTCAGAAATACAACTGACTTGTTCTTAGAAGATGACACATAACTGGATTAAGGTCAGAGGTGTGATCTTGTTTTGGAATGGGTACCCCCTGGAAAGGCATATCTCCCTTCCAGACTCCTCCTTCCTTTCTCAATTACTGGCCACACAGGCCATATTGATGTGAACACCAAGAGGTTTTTCTTGAGCTGGAACTCTGCACAAATCCACCTTTTATAAAGCATACCTCTGCTAAGAAGAGAGTTTTTTTGGGGGGTAAGTGTAAGTTAATCATAACATTCCAACTATATCCCCCCAAAACTTACACACCTCACTTTATGCCAGTCTTTTATGACTCACTCAGTAACAGAAGCAGTGCATTTTATAGATCAGCTAGGTGTTTCTTAATCAAATGAAGTAAGGTACCAGTATAAATAGAGACAACTTATTGTTGCTACACCATCACATATCCTACCTAATAATAGCTACTCTACAAATGAAGACATTTCAGATTTATAACTTTGGTTAACACAAAAAATACTATGTGTAACTAAAAATGCTATAATCCCTGCTACAAATTCTTAAAGACTGAAGAGTTTCTCAAAAGCCAAAGTCAAAGTCTCTTCTGATATATAAGCAAAATCTTAGCTGTGAGACTGTAAAAATACAATACAAGTTATATAATCCAAAGGTCCAGTGGTAGAAGGCAAGCATTTCCATTCCAAAAGTAAAAGGGGAATAGCAAAGCAAATTTAAAACACAGCATGGCATCATCAAGTACTGTTGCTTCATATCTAGCAGGCAAGGCACATTGTGGTAAAATGTGAGTTCCAAGAGGGTTGACTGGTATAACCACTACGACATTGCTGATTGCAGCCCACATAGCATATCTATTGAGTTGGCTCCCCTCAGTCTGTAGCTTTCTTTAGTAGAGATTTCACATTTCTACTATCTTCAACTTCCTGTGATCTCTATTGTACCTTTGGTTTTATTCCCACAGGTTTATATCCTGCCCTCTCAGGGCCATTGCTTGACCTTACTAGCCTTCCTTGGAAATTTGCATGGAAGTTTCTTTAACCCACAACACTTAGATTCTTCATGTTTGTAAAATCAGCATCATACCAAAGAAACCTATCTCTGCTTTCAACAGAACCAGTGTCCAGGGCCTATTAAACTGTGGATGTAGCTCACACTAAGAATCTGGAGTACTGAATGCAATAAAATTAATCACAGGCAACTCATTCATCATGAGGCCATTTTAAGCAAGGGACTTAGGGACTGGCCATACAAAATAAAAGACTGACATTTTTGCACACATGAGCCTATGATGGGTGAGGTCTTGCTGATATTTGAAATACTCTTAAGGCATCTTTCTTTATTCAGACTGGAAAAACAACTTGTTTTCTGTAAAAAGGGAACAATCTCTTCAGTACTTTTGAATTTGGTCCCAACATTACCTATGCTATATTCTGGACCAATTTTTTTTTCTTTTTAAATTTTTCTGATCTGCCTTTGTCTCTGACTTTTCTGATCTGCCTTTTGTCTCAGTAGCCATGCCACACCCTGAATGTTGTGCCACTTTGAAATTTTCCCCAACAGGTTGATTAGTCCATAGTCCTTAATCTCAGTGTCTCACAAAAGTCTCAGGTCTTGGGCAAAATATAGACAAATTTTATGCCAGAGTGTAAAACACCTGGCATCTAGACCAAAACCATTGGAGTCTCTGCTTTCCACTGAAACCTCCTAAATGTGATGTTTATTATATACAGTTCTATGAACATTTTGATTTTTTGCCCTCTGACAAGAATCAAGAATAAGGGTCTACTTATTAGAATCCATCTGTAAACCTTACTGGACTCCTAAAAACCTGTTTCAAAGGCTTCTAAACTAGTAGGCCAGATACATTCAAAACAACAACCCATTTTCTGAGGTAGTATGCTTTTATGTTAATCAATGTTCTTGTCTCTGGAACATACTATGAAACTCATGAAACATAAGGTGATTTAATTTAGCTCATGTTTTAAGGAATCTCATTACACGGTCAGCAGGCTTAAAAACAATAACATTATGGCAGGAAGGACTGATAAAGCAAAGCTGCTTAGTTCATAGTGGTGAAACGGAAAGCAAGGAAATAGTGCCAGAGGGAGACGAGTGAAGGACCACATGTTGTACCTAAGGTCAGACCAAGAAAACATACTCTGATGCACCAGGTGTGCACTCTACTAATTTCCTGTTTCTCTTCTATTTTATTTTATTTGAAAGTGAATAAAACTGAACAAAATAAAACAGAATGAATCCAATCAGAACAGAATAATAAAAGCAAGACTTCAAAACAAGATAATAGGAAATCAACAATGGCTACCATAATGTCTTTTGTTTCCTTTAAAATAGATGCCCACACCATGAAAAATAATAAAATCAAACAAAACAAGGCAGAACAAAATCAAACCTAACAAAACAATGAAAATGACACAGTAATTCAAAACAAGATAATAGAAAATAAACAATGATTGCTACTTTCCCTTCTGAGACCTTTCCTGCACTGTCACTTTTACAATATCCATTGTACATCTTAGATCACATTTACTCCTTCAGTTTTTTATGCTAGAGAGATAACAGAATGCTCACACATATGAGTTTGAAACATTTCATCCATGAGCATGATCTCAAGTTATATTCATTTAACTACAAGCACCTGAAAATTATCCTTCTTTATAGCTGAGTAGCTTTCCATAAAAATACTATATCATTCTTACCCATTCTGTGATTGTCGGGCAGGATACCTTCCTTTTTTCTGGTTTTCTGTCTCATAAAACATTGTTTTCTCTCCTTTGACTTCTGGTCTGTGAATTTCCTTTTGAGTGAAATGTTTTTCTTGCATGCAGTATATTGATGGATCCTGTTCCTTGATCCACTCTCCCTGTTTTTCTTTTTATTGGTGAATTGAGCCATCTACATTAGTGGTTATAACTGGAATGCATTGTCTTGTCAGTTTCAACTAACCTCTTTTTGTTGGTCCCCCACTTCTCCACTCTATTCACTTACCTGATGTTAGACAATCCCCTTCTGTTGCTGTTCCTGGAACTGTAGTCATCTCTATCTTTCTCTAGAATATCCTTTAGCTATCTCTGTAGAGTTGGTTAGGTGATGAATTCCTTCAATTGTTCTTCATCATAGAATTATCTTACTTTTCTATTAATTTTGAAAGATAGTTTTGCAGGGTACATCAGTCTTGGTTGGAAGTTGTTTTCTTTCAAGATTTAAAACACTGCATTTCACACTCTTCTTGACTTGATGGTTTGTGTTAAGAAGGTTGTCATGATTCTGATTTGTTTTCCTTTGTAAATGATCTGTTTCTTTTATTTAATAGCATTTTGTATTCTGTTGTTGTGCTTAATTTCTGTGATCTTAATTATTATATGCCTGAGTGTAGATTTATATTGAATATGGCTATGTAGCTGTATATACTCACTTATCTGTATGTCAATTCATTTTCCCATGTTTGGGAAATTTTCTGTTATTACATCTATAAATAGTCTTTTTATGTTATTTATGTAAATGTTTGCTTTTTTGCTGACATCTATCACTCTTTTTTTATTTAGAGAAAAAAATGAAACAGAAAAAGGGTAGAAATAATATAGAATTTATTAAAAAAACACTAAGAATTTACTAGTTGATATATTACATATTGTTACCTTAGAAATAGTTGTTCATTACAAAATCAAAGCATAAAAGTGGATAGACAATCAAACCATGACAGTGCAAATCACTCTATTCAATATTCCAACAAAAACTTAATAGTATGGTTATCTATCTTACACACTTAAACATATATGCAGTTATATCCTTTTCCAGCACTTTCCTTCCCTTTTCTTTTTTACAATCTCTATTATACATTTTGGATCTCATTATTCCTTCAGTTTTTATTTCTTTTAACATTAGAGAGATAATGAGATATTTACAAATATGAGATATATATTTCACTTATGAGGATAGTCTCAAGTTGCCTCTATTTACCTGTAAAGGCCACAATATAATCCTTTTTATATCTAAGTAGTATTCCATTATATAAAAATACCACATCTTTTTCTCTCACTCTGTGGTTGATGAGCATATGGGTTGTTTCCAAAACTTTATTACAAATTGTGCTGCTGTGAACATGGGTGCACATATATCACTATGACATGATCTTTTCAGTTTTTCTAGGAAAATACCCAGGAGAGGAATAGCTGGATTGAATGGAACTTCCAATCTCAGTTTTTTGAGGAATCTCCATACTGATTTCCATAGTGGCTGCACCAGTCTACACTCCCACCAACAGTGGAGCAGTGTTCCTTTTTCCCCGCAGCCTCACCAACATTTGTTATCAGTTGATTGCTTAATGGCAACCATTCTTTCTGGAGTGAGATGAAATCTCAATGCTGTTTTAATTTTTTGAATGACCAGTGATGGTGAAAATTTCTTCATGTATTTATTTGCCATTTGTATATCTTCATCTGAGAACTGTGTGTTCATCTCAGATGCCCATTTTTGGAGAGGATCTTTGAGTTTGGGGAGCTTGATATTTTTCAATTCTTTATATGTTCTGGATATAAGTCCTTTGTCTGAGGGGTTGCTGGCTAAAATTCTTTCCCACTCTGTGGGTTTTCTTTTCAATTTGTTGGTGATTTGTTTTGAATTGCAAAAATTTTCAATAATATCACATCCCAGTTGTTGTCCTGCGAAGTTTGCATTTTATTCATGAATTCTCTTATGTCTCCAAGATTTCTACCTACCTTGTCTTCCAGTAGATTTAGTGTTTCTGTTTTAATATTTAAGTATTTGATCCATTTTGACTTTAACTTAGTGTATGGTGACAGGCTTGGGTCTATTTTCAGCCTTCTGCATGTAGAAACCCAGTTTTCCCAACACCATTTGTTAAAAAAGGTGTCATTTTCCCAGTGATCATGTTTAGCTCCTTTGTCAAATATCAGGTGGCTGAGTGTCTTTGTAGTTGTGCTTGCTTTTTCTAATCTGTTCCATTGATCCTGAGGTCTATTTCTTTGCCAGTACCATGCTGATTTTATCACTGTGGCTTTGCAGTATAGTTTCAAGTCAGGAATTCAGATGCCTTCTGCCTTGCCTTTGTTGCCCAGAAATGCCTTTGCTATTCTAGGTTTCTTTTGTTTCCAAATTAATTTTAGGAATGATTTCTCTAGATCTGTAAGGTATGGTAATAGGATTTTGATTGTGATTGCATTAAATCTGTATAACAGTTTAGGGAGTATGGCCATTTTCACAATTTTGGTCCTTCCTAACCAAGATCAAGGAATATCCTTCCATTTTTTAAATATCCTCTTCAATATCCTTTTTTAGACTAGTATACTTTTCAGCATATAGGTTTTTTATGTTCTTGGTTATGTTGATTCCTAAGTATCTCATTTTTTAGATACTATTGTGAAAGGCAATATTTCTATAATTTCAGTCTCAGTGAGTTATTTGTTTGTGTACAGGATGCTATTGATTTTTGAGTGGTGACTTTGTATCCGGCTATGCTCCTGAATTTGTTTATTACTTCTAGTAGTCTTTTAATGGAGTTTTTTGAGTCTTCTATGTAAAGTATCATCATCTGCAAACAGTGATAATTTAAGTTCTTTCCTTCCTATATTTATTCCTTTTATGTCTCTCTCTTGTCTGATTGCCCTGGAAGTGTTTCCAGAACTATATTGAATAGGAGTGGTGATAGTGGACATCCTTGTCTTGTTCCTGATTTTAGGGTAAAAGCTTTCAGTTTTTGCCAATTTAGTATAATGTTGGCTGTTGGTTTGTCATAGATGGCCTTTATGAGGTTGAGGTAGATACTGTCTATTTTGAGTTTCTGTAGGGTTCTTTTAAATTTTGAAGAGAATAAAACCAAATGAAAAAAACCAAACAAACTTGGGTCACTCAAAGCAAAAGCACAGACACAGTACATGACTTAAAAGCACCATACAAGGTGACCTACATTGGTTACCATGATGTGTCTTGTTATCTTCAATAGAATTTCCCATATCATCAGACACAATAAAATTGAGCATAACAGTACAGAAAAAAATCAAATAAATCAATCATTGGAGGCATTATAGAACTGCAAAAGAGAGGCAAATCAGAATGGGTATCATAGTGAATCTTACTGCCTTCAGATTAGTTGCCTATACTCTCAGACTTAATACTATCAAACATAACAGATTCAAATAAAATCAGTCAAAACAAAGCAATACAGTGCTTCACATTAAACTAATAGGAAATTAAAAATGGTTACCATAGTGTATCCTATCTTTGGAATAGCTGTTCATCCCCTCAAATCTAGTACAATTAGATAAATTGGAACATACTATAACCAAACTAAACAGAGTGATGACAACAGTATGGGTTTCAAATCATAATATAAGATTAACAATATCCTCTACCTTCCCTTTTTAGACAATTGCTCCCCTTTCACATTCACAGGGTACATTGTACATTTTGGATCCCACTAGCTCCTTTAGTTTTTAGTTTAGGGAGGCAAACTGCTACTTACCTCAGTGGTTCTGAACCTTCTTAGCCCTGAGCTTGATCTCAACTTGTATCCATTTACCTGCAATAGCCTCAAGGTTTTTCTTCCTTATAGCTGAGGAAGTTCTCCATTGTATAAAAGTGTTATGTCTTTCCAACCAGTCTGCCACTGAAGGGCAAGCTACTCCCACTTTTTTCTTGTGCCCTGTCACATAGAGCATTATTTTCTCATCTTTGAATTTTAGTCCATTAACCCTCTTTCAGGTTAATTTTATTTCTTATATAGAGCATCTTGATGGACTCTCTCTCCTGATCCACTCTGCCTGTGTTACTTTTTACTAGTGTATCGAGGCCATGTTAGTGATTTTGGCTCACCTTCTCTGACTCATTACTTCCATGTTATTTTCTGTCATTGTTTGTCTACTTTTCCCTTTCATTACAGTGTCTGCCCCATTCAGTGAACCCCCTCTGCCACTGTTCCTGAAGCCATGGTCTTTTTTCTCTATATATAGAATGTCCTTCAGTATTTTTTGTAGGTTGAATTGGTGGTCATGAACTACCCCAGTTCCTCTTTGTCATGGAAGCATCTTGTTTCTCCATTAATTTTTAGAGATAGTTTTTCAGGGTACATCAATCTGGGTTGGAGGTTATTTTCTTTCAGGGCTTGGAAAACTTCACTCCAAGCTCTTCTTGATTTGATGGTTTGTGTTGAGAACTCTGTCGTGATTCTGATGGGTTTTCCTTTGTAGGTTATCTGTTTCTTTTCTCTCACAGCTTTTAATATTCTGTTTCTTGTGTTGAGTTTCTGGGATCTTGATTATTATATGTCTGAGTGTAGATCTATTTTGGTTATAGCTGGCTGCAGTTTTGTATGCATCATTTATCTGAATATCATTTCCTTTTCCCATGCTTGAGAAATTGTCTTTATTTCTGTAAATAGCCTTTGTATTTCATTTGTGTTTACCCCTGCTTCTTCATTCACATTTTTTTATTCTTAAGTTATAGATCCTCTTGTCATTTTCTAGACTTTGTATTGTTACTTCCTGGTTCCTTGTTATTTTTAAGAGATCTTTCCTTTCATCACACATTGCAAACCTCTCTTCAAGGTTTGGTAGTCTTATCTTTAGTTTCCTTCAAGCAGTTTCATCAGCTTTTAATGGAGATTTCCTGGTAATCTCTTTGAATCTGTTTAATGTGTTCTAGAGATTTTTTTTATATTCTTCATCAAAAGTTTCCCTCTTTTTCCTATGCACTTCCATTCTTTCATCTGTGTCTTCTTGAGAGGTGCTTAACATTTCTTTTATTATTTTTCTTACATCTTCCTTTACTTGTGTTAGTATTTCTGTTTTGAGTTCTTTTATAATGTCACAAAGATATTTCTTTATGTCAAATTCTGCTTCTGCAGAAACTGCAGGTGTGTAGCCCCTGATCTTTTTGTGTTTACCTCTCCTGGGCTGGCACGGTTTGGGTTGGAGGCTGGAGACTTCCTTTTGTTTCTTACTCTTGTCATGTTTCTGGTTTCTTCCAGACAAGTGGATAGTGGGGGTCCCTGGCACTTCCTCTTTTGGTTATGATTACTGTGAAGCATGTTGGCTAGGGTTTGCTGCCCTCTCCAGTCTACTGGTGACCACTGGAGTACAAGCAGGGGTGGGGCAGGTTGGCCCCCTCCCTTCTAAGCTGGTCAACCACTGGGAATCTTCACCACATTGGTGTTTCCAGTGTGGATGGGGCTGGTTAGGGATAGCTTCTGAGAAACCTCATCCTTGGCTCTTGGATCACACAAAAGGGTGGGACTTAGTCCAAGCAATTCTCACCAATTTGCTCTGTGATAGGAATGGCTGACTGAAGCCACTGCAGTTCTGGTGCTGGGCTTATCCTGCACAACTCCAAAATGTCACATAGACAGTCACCCATTCCCATTGGAGGACTGAGTTTGCAACACTCATCGCAAGATGATGCAGATCTCTGGTCCACTGCTCCCCTCTGTAACCATATCCTCCCACAGAGGCCCTTGGGCTTGCCATCCCCAAACTTCATGATGACCTTGTGTCTTCGGATTCCAGTGGCATTTCACACATAGTGGGACTAGCTCTGATGAGAGCATGTCTGGCTACAACCTTCTGTCCACATTTTTCTTTTCTTTCCTTCTTTCCTTTCCTTTCTTCTTTCTTTCTTTCTTTCTTTCTTTCTTTCTTTCTTTCTTTCTTTTTTTTCTTTCTTTCTCTCTTACTTTTTCTTTAGTTTCTTCCTGGGTTGAGAGGATCCATTTTCCATCTGGTCTTCTCCAGGATTAGCATCTGAGCTGTTTCTCTCAGAGAGGTTTATTACTTTGCTGCTTATTGATCTGCCATCTTCCCAGCTTCTCCTCTGTAGAGTTTTTATCACAAACAAGTGTTGGACTTTATGAAAAAAAATTTTCTGCATATATTGAATCATGTGGTTTTTGCTTTTGGCTGTGTTGATGTGCTTTATCACAGTTATTGATTTGCATATGTTAAACCATCCTTGCATTCCTGGAATAAATCCCACTTGGTTGTGATGTGTAATATTCTTGATGATTTGTTGCATTCTATTTGCCAATATTTCATTGAGAATCTTTGCATAAATGTTCATTAGTAAGATTGGCCTATAGCTCTGCTTTTTGGTTGGGTCTTTCTCTGCTTTTGGTAACAGAGTGAAATTTGCCTCCAGGAATGAGTTAGGGAGGATTGATCCCTTTCAATTTCATTGAAAATTTTAAGGAGTATTGGCATCAAATCTTTTCAAAATTTCTTATAGAATTCAACCATGAATCCATCAGGACTTGAGCTTTTCTTTGTTCATAAGTTGTCAATCATGTTTTCAATTTCAATAGCTTCTATTGGGTTATTCAAAATTGTTATATCTTCTTGATTGAGCTTTGTTAGTTCATATGTTTCTAGACATCTGTCCATTTCCTCTGTATTTTCCACCCTATGTGATACAGATTTTCAAAGTAGGTATTCATGATCTTTTGAATTTCCAAGGGAATTGCAGCAATTTCTCTTTTCTGTCACAATTTCTCAAATTGTGTGAACTTGAGTTTTTTCTTTCTTTTTCTCAATGAGATTGTCTAAAGGTTTATCAATTTTGTTATATCTCTCAAGCAACACAGCTCTTTGATTCATTAATTCATTGTACTGTTTTTTTTTTTTTTACTTTCAATTGCTTTAATTTCTTCTCTGATCTTTACAATTTCTATTAGCTTTGGGTTTTACTTGCTCTTCTTTTTGTAGAAGCTGGAAATATAGTATTAGAGTGTTTATTTGTACTCATTATGTTTTCTTGATATGACAGTTTATTGCTATATATTTCCCTCTTACAACTGTTTTCATTGTGTCCCACAGGTTTCAGTATGCTATGCCCACATTTTCATTGACTTGTAGGTATTGCTTTATTTCTTCTTTAATTTCATATGTAGCCCACTGGTTGTTCAGAAGGTTATTATTTAATTTCCATCTAGGTAAGCAGGTTTTACAATTTCTTTTGCCACTAATTTCCAATTTCAGTGCATTATTGTCAGATAATATGCAGGAGATAGTTTCAGTCCCTTTGCATTTGCTTAAGAATATTTTATGGATGTTATATGATCTTTTTTGGAGAATGTCCCATGCACACCTGAGAAGAATGTGTATTCTGATGTGTTTGGGTAGAATACTTTGTAAATATCTACTAAGTCCATTTGTTCACAGGTTTGATTGAGTTCTATTATTTCTTTGCTGAGTTTTTGTCTAGTTGATCTATCTCTTCATGACAATGGGTATTAAGGTCCCCTGTTACAATTGTATTCTTGTGTATTTGGTTTTTCATGTCCATCAGTATTTGTCTTATATAGCTGGGTGGTCCTGTATTTGGTGTGTATACATTTATATTTATTAGTTCTTCCTCTTGAATTTTTCCAATAACAAGTATGTAGCCATCTTCTTTATTTCTTTTAATCATTTTAGGTTTGAAGTTCACATTGTTTGCAAGTAGAATAACTACCTCTGCTTTTTTTGGATTCCTGTTGCATGGAATATGGTTTTCCATTCTTTGACTTTTAATCTATGAGTTTCCTTTGAATCAGATGTGTTTCCTGTATATAACATATTTTAGGATCCTGTTTCTTTTTTTTTTCATTTTTTTATTTAAAGCAGAAAAAAACAGGAAAAAGGTAGAAATATTATAGAATTTAAAGAAAAGAAGATAAATAGTAAGAAATCACTAGATGATACATTACACATTGTTCTTTTAAAAATAGTTATTCAAGTTACAGGATTAAAGCTCACAAAGTAGGCACTAAAGCAGTGAGAGTGCAAACAGATCTGTTCAATAATCCAACAAGACCCTGCAAATATGATGATCAATCCCACACATCTAAACATACATGCAGCTATATCTTTTATACTGCTTCCTATTTAGTCTTTTTTTAAAAATAGCAATTATACATTTTAAAAATTTTATTTAAAGAGAAGAAAAAAAGAAAAAAAATAAAAAAGGGTAGCAATAATACAGAAAGAAAGAAAGAAAAAGGAGAATGAGAAAAAGCCCCATTAAGAAATCAGTAATTTATAAATTCCATATTGTCATCTTGGATGTAGTTGTTCAAGTTACAAAGTTAAAGGGCACACAGTAAATATTTGACAGTCAGACTACAAACAGTTTTAGTCACAGATCCAACAAAGATTCAGAAATATGGTCATCTATTTTAAACACTGAAACTTACATGCAGTTATATCCCTTAGAGCACTTTCTTTTCCTCTCTTTTTTACATTAGCAATTACACATTTTGGTTTTATTACTCTTGTAGTTCTTATTTATTTTTTACACTAGAGACACAATATGATATTTATAACTATGATTGTTATTTATTTTACTAATGGGGATAGTCTCAAGTTGCCTCCATTTGCCAATGAAGGCCTCAAGGTCATCCATTTTTATAGCTGAGTAATATTCCATTGTATAAAAATGCCACATCTTTTTCATCCACTCTGCAGTTGATGGGCATCTTGGTTGTTTCCAGGATTTAGCTATCACAAATTGTTCGGCTATGAACAGGGGTGCACATATATCACTGTGATATGAACTTTTCAGTTCTTTGGGGAAAATGCCCAGGAGAGAGATAGCTGGATTGAATGGGGCTTCTAATCCTAGTCTTCTGAGAATTCTCCATATGGATTTCCAGAGTGGTTGCACCAGTCTACATTCCCACCAACAGTGGAGCAGTGTTCCTTTTTCCCCACAGCCTTGCCAACATTTGTTATTAGTTGATTTCTTGATGGCAGCTATTCTTTCTAGAGTAAAGGTGGAATCTCAGTGGTGTTTTAATTTGCATTTCTCGAATGACCAGTGATGGCGAACATTTCTTCATGTATTTATTTGCCATTTGTATATCTTTCTCTGAGAACTGCGTGTTCATCTCAGATGCCCATTTTTGGAGAGGGTCTTTGAATTTGGGGGCTTGATGTTTTTCAATTCTTTATATATTCTGCACACAAGTCCTTTGTCTGAGGGGTTGCTGGTGAAAATTCTTTCCCACTCTGTTGGTTTTATTTTCACTCTGTTGGTGATTTCCTTTGAAGTGCAGAAACTTTTCAATAATATGATATTCCATTTGTTGATTCTTTGAAGTGTTTCCCGTGCAGTTTGTGTTTTGTTCATGAATTCTCTGCCTACCCCTATGTCTCCAAGACTTCTACCTACCTTGTCTTCCAGTAGATTTAGTGTTTCTGTTTTAATATTGAGGTCTTTGATCCATTTAGACTTCAATTTTGTGCATGGTGATATGCATGGATCTAGTTTCAGTCTTCAGCATGTAGAGAGCCAATTTTTCCAACACCATTTATTAAAGAGACTATCCTTCTTCCAGTGAACATATTTAGCCCCTTTGTCATATATCAGGTGGCTGAGTGTCTTTGTAGTTGTGCTTGCATCTTCTAATCTGTTGCATTGATCCTCAAGTCTATTTCTTTGCCAGTACCAAGCTGATTTTATCACTGTGGCTTTATAGTACTGTTTCAAGTCAGGAATTGAGATGCCTCCTGCCTTGGTTTTTCTTGCCTAGAATTGCCTTTGCTATTCTAGGTTTCTTCTGTTTCCAAATGAATTTTAATACTGTGTTCTCTAGATCTGTGAGGTATGTCAATGGTATTTTGATTGGGATTGTGTTAAATCTGTATAACAGTTTTGGGAGTATAGCCATTTTCACAATGTTGGTTCTTCCTAACCAAGAGCAAGGAATGTCCTTCCATTTTCTAATATCCTCTTCAATCTCCTTTTTCAGCATAGTATAATTTTCAGCATATAGGTCTTTTACATTTTTAGTTAGGTTGATTCCTATGTATTTCATTTTTTAGATGTTTTTGTAAAGGGTGATATTTCTATAATTTATCTCTCAGTGAGTCTTTTGTTTGTGTACAGGAATGCTATTGATTTTTGAGCATTGACTTTGTATCCAGCTACACTACTGAACTTGTTTATTACCTCTAGCATTCTTTTAATGGAGTTTTTTGGGTCTTCTATATAGAGTATCATGTCATCTGCAAATACTGATAATTTAACTTCTTCCTATGCTATTTTTATTCCTTTTATTTCTCTCTCTTGTCTGATTGCCCTGGCTAGTGTTTCCAGAACTATGTTGAAAAGGAGTGGTGAGAGTGAACATCCTTGTCTTGTTCGTGATTTTAAAGTGAAAGCTTTCAGCTTTTGTCCATTTAGTATAATGTTGGCCATTGTTTTGTCATAGATGGCCTTTATAAGGTTGAGGTAGACACCGTGTATTCTTAGTTTGTGAAGGGTTTTTATCATGAACATGTGTTGGACTTTGTCAAAAGCTTTTTCTGCATCTATTGAGATGACCATGTGGTTTTTGTTTTTGGCTCTGTTGATGTGGCGTATTACATTTATTGATTTGTGTATGTTAAACCATCCCTGCATTGTTGGAATGAACTCCACTTGGTCATGATGTATAATCTTCTTGATACTTTGCTGCATTCTATGTGCCAGTATTTTGTTGAGAATCTTTACATCAATGTTCATTAGTGAGACTGGGCTATAGTTCTCTTTTTTGGTTACATCTTTGTCTGGTTTTGATATCAGAGTAATACTTGCCTCCAGGAATGAGTTAGGGAGGATTGCTTTTTTCTCAATTTCATTGAAGAATTTAAGGAGTACTGGCATCAAATCTTCTCTAAATTTCTTGTAGAATTCAGCTGTGAATCCATCAGGACCTGGACTTTTCTTTGTTGGTAAGTTTTTAATTACATTTTCAATTTCAGTAGCTGATATTGGGTTGTTCAAAATTGCTATATCTTCCTCTTGGCTGAGCTTTGGTAGTTCATATGTTTCTAGAAATCTGTCCATTTCCTCTTGTGTTTTCCACTCTATGTGAGTAGAAATTTTCAAAGTAGGTATTCATGATCTTTTGAATTTCCATGGGATCTGTAGTAATTTCTCCCTTTTCACTTCTTATTGCATGAATTTGGGTTTTTTCTTTCTTTCTCTTGATAAGGCTAGCTAGGGGTTTGCCAATTTTGTTTATTCTCTCAAAAAACCAGCCTTTTGATTCATTAATTCTTTGTATTGTTTTTTTTTTTTAGTTTCAATTGCATTGATTTCTGCTCTAATCTTTACAATTTCCTCTCTGCTACGAGCTTTGGGTTTAGCTTGCTCTTCTTTTTCTAGATGCTTGAGATGGAGCATTAGGTTGTTTATTTGTACTCATTCTGTTTTCTTGATATGACAGTTTATTGCTATATATTTCCCTCTTAAGACTGCTTTAATTGCATCCCACAGATTACAGTATGTTGTTTCTGTGTTTTCATTGAATTGTAGGTATGGTTTTATTCCATCTTTAATTTCATCTATAGCCCACTGGCTGTTCAAAAGGTTGTTATTTAATTTCCATGTATTTATGCAGGTTTTACAATTTCTTTTGCCATTAATTTCCAATTTCAGTGCACTATGGTCAGATACTAGGCATGGTATGATTTCAGTACCTTTGCATTTACTTAAGAATGTTTTATGGGATAATATATGGTCTATTTTGGAGAATGTCCCATGTGCTGCTGAGAAGGATGTGTATTCTGATGTGGTTGGGTGGAACACTCTGTAAACATCTACTAAGTCCAATTGCTCACAGGTATGATTTAGTTCTGTTATTTCTTTGCTGACTTTTTGTCTAGTTGATCTATCTCTTTGTGACAATGGACTGTTAAGATCTCCTGTTATAATTGTATTCTTGTGTATTTGGTTTTTCTTGTCCATTAGTATCTGTCTTATATAGTTAGGTGCTCCTGTATTTGGCGCATATATATTTATAAGTGTTAGTTCTTCCTCTTGAGTTTTACCACTAATAAGTATGTAGTGGCTTTCTCTATCTTTTTTAATCATTTTAGGCTTGAATTTCACATCATCTGCAAATAGAATAGCTACCCTGCTTTTTTTCTGGGTTCCTGTTGCATGGAATACTGTTTTCCATCCTTTGACTTTGAATCTATGAGTTTCCTTTTGGGTCAGATATGTTTCTTGTATACATCATATTGTGGGGTCCTGTTTCTTGATCCATTCTGTCAATCTATTTCTTTTTATAGGTGAATTTAGGCCATTTATATTTATGGATAGCAGTGATATGTACTGGCTCAACTTTGCCATGTTATGTTCCAGTAGTTTCTTTTTGCTTTTCCTCTTATTTAATTGCTCATCCTACTTGGTCGTTTCTTTCTGTTTTTGTTTGGGGGATTGTGGTCATTTTTATCTCTGTCTAGTATGTCCTTTAGTACTCTTTCTAGGGTTGGTTTGTTGGGCATGAATTTTTTCAGTTGTTCTTTGTCATGGAAGTATCTTTTTTCTCCATTACATTTGAATGAAAGTTTTGTTGGGTACATCAGTCTGGGTTGAAGATTGTTTTCTTTCAGGGCTTGAAATACCTCACTCCAAGATCTCCTTGACTTCAGGGTTTGTGCTGAAAAGTCTGCCATGATTCTAATGGGCTTTCCCTGATAGGTGAGTTGTGTCTTTTCTCTGACAGCTTTTAATATTCTGTTTTTATGCTGTATGTCTGAGATCTTAATTATTATGTGTCTGGGTGTGGATTTCTGTTGATTGTGATTGTTTGGTGTTCTATATGCCTCACTTATCTGCATATTAGATTCTTTCTCTGTGTTTGGGAAATTTTCTGCTATTATTTCTTTAAATACTTTATGTATGTCATTTGCCTGCACTCCTGTATCTTCGCTAATGCCCATTATTCTTATATTATTGTTCTTGGCATCATCATGAAGCTTCTAGAGTGTCATTTCATGCTGCTTTGTTATTTCTAAAAGTTCTATCCTTTCCTGATCACTAACTGTGATCCTGTCCTCAAGGTTCAAAATCCTACCTCAGCTTCCTTTAGGCAGTTTTGCACGGTTTCAATAGAATTTTTTGTTTCTTGGATGTCTCTTTGAGTTTGTTTCATGAATTCTGCTTGTTTTCTATATCATTCATTCAAAGTTTCAATCAGTTTCCCATGCTCATGTACTTTTTTCTCTAGTACTTCTTTAGCTGCATTCAACAACTCCTTTGCTAAAGTTGTTATTTCTATCTTTACATGGGAGACTACTTCTAATTTGATTTCCTCTATAGCCTGATGCACTTGTTTTTTTATTTCACTCGCTGTCTTTCAGAGATTCCTGGGGTGTTACTTTTGGTGTCCTCTATTTCAATGTCTCCTATACTTGCTTCTGATGAAGTATATGTTTGAGACTGCATTTTGCTTTTTCATTTTGTCATGTTCACTCTGCCTGGTGTCTTCTATATGTAGGAGGGGATCACACACACTGTTTTCAGACACACCAAAGTCTTACAGTTCGTTGGAGGGGGTTTTACTACTGGCCCTATTTATCCCCTCTACACCTCTATTTTAGGGGTATACTCACCACATTGATACAGTCAATCCTGTGTAGTCCAAAGTTCACCACCTGGGAACAAAATTTCAAATTTTCTCACACTAACTGGATCCCACTGAGATCTTCTGATGTTCCAGGTGGGAGGGTGGGCCCATCTGTAGCAGGGCCCATCTGTAGCAGTCAAGGGCAGTTTTCAGTCTTGGGCGGGCCTCCTCGATGTTCCTGGTGGCAGAGCAGGCCCACAGGGGAGGTTCCTACCCCAAGGCAGGCTTGTGCTGAGTTACAGGTGGCAGGGTGGGCCCTTGGTGGAGTTCTCTGGCAGCCTACCCTCGATGCAGGCTTTGGCTAAATTCCCAGAGGCAGGCTGGGCCCACGGTGGAGGTTCAGGGCAGATTACTCCTGATGCAGGCTTCTGCTAAGTTCTCAGAGGCAGGGCAGACCCACGGTGGAGGTTCTGAGCAGCCTATGCCTGATACAGGCTTCTGCTAAGTTTCCAGAGGGAGGATGGGCCCATGGTGGAGATTCTGGGCAGCTTACCTCTGATGCAGGCTTCAGCTAAATTCCTGGAGGCAGGGCGGGTCCACGGTGGAGGTTCTGGGCCCAAAAAGGTTTTTTAAAGTTATTTTTGATATTACTGTGGATTACTCCCAGCAATTGCAGGCGCCATAGTATGAGGGGCTCTGATGCTTAAACTCTTTGCATTGCCAGAGAATTTTCATCAGCTGTTGACTGTGGCAGGACATTCTAGAAGCATTGCCTTGGATTTCCTAGCTGACTCCTGACAGGCTTTTCCTCATGTGCAGGCTAACATGGTGCTGGAACCCGCCTCCCTTTGGCCCTGGGCAGCACCTCTCTGTGGTTTTCTCCTGCACCCAGAAATCAAGCCTCCTGCTTTTTAGGATCCTGTTTCTTGATCCATTCTGTCAACCTATTTCTTTAATGTGTGAATTAAGGCATTTACATTTATGGCTATAACTGATATGCACTGGCTCAACTTTATCATGTTATGTTCCTGTTGTTTGCCTTCTGCTCTTCCCCCTTGTTTAATTGCTTATCCTGTCTGGAAGTTTAGTTTCTGTTGTTGTTCTGGAAATTGTGGTCATTTTTAATCTCCATCTAGTATGTCTTTCTGTACTCTTTTTAGGGTTGGAATGGTGGACATGTTCTTCAGTTGTTCTTTGTTATGCAAGTATCTTTTTTCTCCATTAAATTTCAAAGAAAGTTTTGCTGGGTACAAAAATCTGGGTTGAAAGTTGTTTTCTTTCAGGGCTTGAAACACCTCATCCAAGATCATCTTAATTTGAGAGTTTGTGCTGAGAAGTCTGTCATAATTCTAATGGGATTTCCTTGATAGGTGAGTTGTGTCTTTTCTCTAACAGCTTTTAGAACTCCATTTTTATGCTGTATATCTGGGTCTTAATTATTATATGCCTGGGTATAGATTTATGCTAATTGTGACTGTTTTGGCATTCTATATGCCTCACTTATCTGTGTAACAGACTTTTTCCCGATTTGGGGAAATTTTCTGCTATTAATTCTGTGAATAGTTTATTGATGTCATTCACATTGACTCTTGCATCTTCACTGATGCCTATTGGTCTTATATTGTTTCTCTTGACATCATCTTGTAGCTGCTGCTTTGTTATTTTTAAATATCTGTCCTTTCAGGATCACTAAGTGTGATCATGTCCTCAAGGTCCTAAATTCTATCCTTAGCTTCATTTAAACCATTTTGCCAGTTTTCAATAGATTTTTTTCTCTGATGTCTTTTTGAATTTTTTTCATGGATTCTGCTTGTTTTCTATATTGTTCTTTCAAGGTTTTTGCAACTCCTTTACTAAAGTTGTTATTTCTGTCTTTAAATGGGAAACTATTTCTAATTTGATTTTCTTCTGTAGCCTCATGGATTTACTTCTTTATTTCACTTGATATCTTTTCAAAGATTTCTGCTGTGTGACTTTTAAAGTCTTGTATTACAGTGTTTACTATACTTGCTCCTGATGGTCTAGATGTTTGAGATTGCATTTTGCTTTTTCCTTTTGTCACTTTCACCTTTTGGGCTAATATTTGTCTTTTGGTCCCACTAGTCTCAACTCTTGGTAATGTATATCTTAGGTTCCTACTGTGTGGTTGATGTTTGTCCAGGGCTGGGTACCACAATGAACAGAGGGTCACCTGGATTCCTCCTGCAGGGCCTGTTCAGTGAGTCCTATGTTCTTCCTGGTCTCACTAGCCTAAGAGTATTGATGTAAATCAATCTTTAGTTCCTGCTGTTACTGTATCTTCAGCTTGTTTCAGGTCACCAGATCTCTCTGTCTATAGTGTTCATCTCAGCTAAGACCCTACTGTGTCACTGGGTGTCTCATAAGCCCTTTTAATTTTCTCCAGGTTGGGGGAGGCCTCATTGGCACACTCCTAAATCTACCTGATGTGCTCTGTGTGGAGGAAAGACTCACCCACACTCTTGCCAAGCTCCCAAATGTCCTACACCTGGAGGGAGTTTCACTACTCCTGTTTACCCACTGAAGACCTCTATTTTGGGGGCAAACACTGATGGAAGCCTGCTGAGGTCTTCTTCTTGGATGAGGACTTACTGAGCCTTGCATAAACCCAGCATGCTTAATTCACTGCAATCCAAGGTGCTGGGAGGAGGCAGGGCAGCCAAAGATCAACAGCAATACTAGGTCTAAGAGGTGGGGGGGTTCCCCAAGAGTGGGAAGGTGGTTGAGGAAGCTACCCACCTCTGCACACTGGTTGAGGTGCATGGGCATGAGCTGACACCTATCACTCTTAAATTATTTTACTTTTTGTTGTCTTGCAGCCATTGAATTATCATTTTCTGGATTCTCATTACTTTTAAGAGCTCTTTCCTTTCACAATCACTAGCTGCAATCCATTCTTCAAGGAGTGAAAGTCAATCTTTAATATCTTCCAAGCAATTTTGCTTTTTGTGGGAGTTTTTAATTTCTTGGATATTGCTTTGAATCTGTTTCATGCATTATATTCCTTCCTATGTTGTTCATTCAAAGTTTCCATCATTTTCCTATGATCCTCTTTTTTTATTCATGTCTTCTTTAGATATGTTCAGCAATTCTTTAACTTTGTGATTTCTTTTACTTCAGGAAATATTTCTGATCTGATTACTTTTACAGCCTCATGAATTTGTTTCTTTACCTCAGTTGCTGTCCTTTCAGAGATTTCAGGTGTCTTATTTCCATTTTCTTCTATGACTATACCTCCTAGATTTGTTTGGGCTGGAGTGCTATTTTCCTGATTTCTGCCTGACAAGTTGGTTTTGGAGTCCAAGGCATTTCTCACATTGGCTGCCCCTCCATGGTATATGAGAATGGGCCAGCCACCTGGGTTTCTCTGATCCCTGTTTCCCAGGGAAGCAATGGGGCATGGGTGGGTGGGGTTTCCCATCCATGCAGCTACACTGAAGCTTCCCTGATGGCCATAAGTGTGTGGTGGTGCTGCTGCTTCTTCTCTTGGCCTATGTGGCTAAACTTAGATTTCTCCAATGGTGGCAGGTACACAGTGTGTATCTGGCTGTTTCTCCCTGCCCACATTGGTTAAAGGCAGGAAATAAGCAACCCATTGGGGGCAGGAGCACACAAGCATGTCTGCTGTTTCCCTCTGCTTGTGCTGGTTACTTGAGGGAAGCAAGCATCCCAGTGGCAGCAGGTGTGCAGGGTTGGGTCTGGCTGTCTCCATTTCCTGTTTCTTAATCAAATGAAGCTTACATATCCATAGTAATGGTGATGATATAATTTTTATGATGGCAGTTTCTGTCTTTTCATTTATACTATACCTTTCCTATTTGATGCATTAGTTATACAGAGTTGTAGGTTGCATATTGGCATGACTGTACATTGTATAACATATTTTCTCATTACTCCTTCCCTTTTCTTCCTGAGGCTACTAAGCCTTACACCTTTCTCTAATAGTATTTCTTATGGTTCCAGATCATCTCTTTCTCTTTGTAAAATTATTTTACACTCTTCATGTGAGATGAAACATGATATTTGGTGTTCTGAATTGGGTTTATTTCACCAAATCTATGGACTCCTGTTTCATTTTTATGTAAGTTACAAGGTGTTTTTATGCAGCATTTTCAACTTCTTCCTTAAATCTCTTGTAACTTTTCTTGTAGAGGTGTTTTTCTTCCACATTTAGATTTGTTTCTAAAGTATTTTTTTAATTTTTGAGATGATATTACAGATATTATTTTGTTATTTTCTTCTTCAGAAAGATTGTTATTGGAATATAGAAAGGATATTAAGTCAGAATATGTTGTTTATCTTACTACTTTGCTGAATTCTTAGCAGATTTAAACAAATTTGGTGGATTTTAGCAATCTTTTTTTGAATAATCCCATTGTCTATAGAGATAATTTGTTTTTTTCCTGTTATGAATTGTTTTGTTTTTCTTGCCTAGTTGCTCTAAATTTTAAAGTCATACGATTGAACAGACATAGCGATAGTGAAACCAATATCTATTTTCCAATTTTTAGGAAAAAATTTCAGTTTTTACCCTTTCAATATGACATGAGAAAGGAGTGAATTCAAAATTATTTAGACTGTTTTTTAGTCCCTTAAAACGTCAAATTATGCCCTCTCAGATGCAGCAAGACCTTCTGCTTTCTGCAAGAATAAGTAATATGACAGCAAAGGAAGCAAGATATTGAGGCACATGCACAAAGGAGAAAATATTCATGACAATTCTAGTCTTCATTTTTCTACCCAGTCATATGGCATTTGTAACTCTTTAAAAATTTATTATAGGTTCATTTTACTTTCAGTGAACAACAAAATTAGTCACAGTTTAATACTTGATGTGACAATAAATAGATCTATGTCAATATAATACTGCATGGATTGGTTATTGAACTTTTCTATTGAACTAATTACTGAACATGATATAAAAAGATGATGCAAAGGAATCTCTTGTTCCCTAGAATTTTCTTTTGCACCTTAGATATAGAGAAATACTCTAATTCCTCTTGGAAGCCAGGATAAAAAAATTATGAAAATCAGCATAATTGCTTAATCTTTTTAGGTTCATTTGGGGGAAGAAAGAACGTAAAATGTAAAAGTAGAAATTTTAGGTTTAAGTTCGATTTGTGTATAACTTGATAGAAACATTCCCCATAAAACTAAGTCATCTAAGCCAACAGAGCATGAATTCATGGAGATGAAAAAAGAATAAATTTGCTAATGGGTCACTCTTTATAGTGAATGGTACTAACCTTACACCCAGTTCCTGTTGTCTGACCATTGGATCCTTTCAATGAGTAAAATGGCACCATATATTTGAGGCTGGCTCATAAGATATATTACTTCCTGGAGAATCTTGCCTTGTCCCACCAAAGTATCACTACATAGCTTTTATTGTACTTTGGTCTTAATAGGGTCACTCCACTTTTCTATCAAACTTTCTCTTCAAATGATGGAAATACAATAAAATTAACAAATTAAATTGGTAGGTGCCAATTCTAACATTTCATTTGCTGTAATTTGTTTGTTTGTTTGTTTGTTTGTTTTTGATAAAAGCAATGGAAAACCAGAATGGGTAAATTTTTGGTAGGAATTTCATATTTCAGATATGTTATTTCTGGCATATTTATTGCATTAGGGAATGGATATCAAGTCTGTATTTATGTGTCTTAGAAGTTACTTGTTTGACATATCAAATATGTGAGACCGGTAATTATTAAAGAACATAAAGCATTTTCTTCTCCAGTTCTGAAGCCTGAGGAGCCCAAAATAATCTATTCCTATATTTGGTGTTAGAGGCATTTATGGCACCCATTTCATAGTTGTTTTGTAGAAATACAGAACTCATGAGTTTTGGTGTCACGATGGCATCAACCCAAATTCCAGAGAAAACTATGGAAGGCCAGGGAGATGTTCAAAAGAAACTTATGCATGATGTGTAGTTGTGTCACTAAAGTGGAGCCACACTTAAGAGTCAAGAAATTGAGAGCCACCAAGAATATGTATGCTGGTTATTGCAGATACCAAGAGTTACCATATGACCTGTGACCATCAAAGACATGGAGGGGTAGGTGCATAAAATATTGGTAACCTATTCACCAATTCAGTGTATCAGTGTATAAAACAGTGGATTTAGACCTTAAATATTTAATGTCTTTCCTGCTGGCTTTCCATGTGGTTTTGGGACAATTACTCCATTCTATGTTTTTATTTCTCCCTTATGGAATAGGAACGCTTATCTTTCTTTTCTATTGCATGTTGGAAATATATAGCTTGATTTTTTTTATTTTATTGGGTATCACAGATAGAAAAATTTTACACAACTATAGAGATGAGGCATTGGACAGGGACTTTTCATTAATGTTGAAACATGTTAATCCTTTATGATAATTGAGAATGGAATGAATGTGTTTTTCATTTTGTAAAAGCCATGAATATTTGAGGCCAAGGGAAGAATGCTTTAGTGTTGGTTATAGGTCAACCATGTCCCTGAAATTTTCAGGTATTGGAAACTTGGTCCAAAATGTGATAATATTATGGGTTAGTAACACCTTTAACTGGGGGCTTAATGAACTATAAAAAGTGGAACCTTAAAAGTTACATTTTTTTCTTCTCAAGATAAATGACCACTCTAAAATTCTTGAGGTTTAGGGCATAAATGTCTACCTGCACATTTCTTTAATGCAAATGAGAGGACAAAATATGCAGATAATTTCCACAGGAGCCGAGAGCCCAATTTTCCTTCCACAAGAAGTTGGATAACATACTCAAGTTGGCTGGAAGTGATAAAACAAGTACAGAGATTTACATTACTTCTCCATGTTCCCCTCCCCTCTGTTTCACAGTAGAAAAGACTCCCACTCACCTGAAGATTGGTAGAGGGTGCTTTGAAGTAAACAAACTTTTCCATTACCTCAGACTTAGCTTTGAATAAACTCTTTTTCATTTGCACAAAAAGGAAGCAAGCAAACAAACCTGACCATGTTTATCTAAGTGAACAGTAACAGTTTTGATAAGTCAGTCAGAAAACATTGATGTGGGACTAGCATTTACCCATAAAATTTCATAAATCTCTCTAGATTTGAGTTTACCACTTTAAATGCCCCGGACTACTAACATCCTGTTATTGCCAACATTATCCATGATAGTTTACACTTTAAGTATTTTTTTAAAATTAGTTATTTCAATAGAGATATGAAGTTCAAGTGTCCAAGAATCCATTTCAGACATTTTGAATCAGATTTTATTGTAGCACATAAAGACTCAAGGTCAAGTTTTCATTACAACTCTTGAGGTTTTTTTTCCCCAATAAAAGAAAAATTGTCTTGGGACATTAATTTGTATTTATCAGAAACCTTACATTTTGTGCACGTTAGAGATAACAGTTAAAATTAAATTAGATAGATGTCATGGTTTATGCCAGTGGCTCCCAAGCCTCATGCCTTTGCTTTATGGATTTGTGATTGGTTCATTGTCTAGGCTTTGACTGGGGCTATGAGTGTTATACCCACTTAGGGGTGGAACCATGATGTGATGTAATGGCAGGAAGAAGGTAGGTCTCTTTCTCTTGCTGGTTTCAGCCTTGCTGTTTGCAACCACCATGAACTGCAGCCCTGCCATGCCACGCTGCCTTGGAGCCAACTGAGTATGGACTGAAACCTCCAAAAACTGTAAGAAATAAACCTTTCTTTTCCCAACTTTGGGCATCAGGTATTTTGTGTCAGCAATGAGTAAAAATTAACTAAGACAGAATTTGTTACAAGGAGTGGGGTTATTTTTGTGACTATACCTAACCATGTTTTTCCAGAAGCTTTGGAAATGGCTTAGGCTGTTCTGTAGCAGAGATCTGGTCAGAGCTCAGAAGACCAGAAGGCTGATAGAAAGCCTGATGGTAAAGACCAGGCTTGGGAAGTTTCTGCTGGGAAGAAGGACTGCATTGGTTGTTGGACTCCCCATGATGTGTGTTATGGCTTGGCAGAAAGTTTGTCTGCATTCTGCTCATGCCCAGAGACTTTGCCTGAGACTGAGATTAAGAACAATGGACCGATTAGTCTGGCAAAAGAAATATCAAGGCAGTCAAATGTTGAGGCTGTGGAATGGCTATTGCTGGGGGCTTTTAGCCAGGTTTATGTTGCAAATCAAGAGCAAAGAGCCCAGCAGAATAATTTAAAATGCTGTGAGTTTGGCCAGAAGGAAAACTCCAGTAAAGCTGTGGATTGTAAAGGTAGGGCCCAGACTTTGACTGTTGAGAGGAAACAGAGAGATGAGAAAGATAGCCTGGGGGTATGCCAGGAAGCAGCTGGTCTCAACCCTTTGCAGAATGGTGACGGAGGCCACATGAGGTTCCAGAATGGTGGCAGCCACATGAGGTTCCAAAATGGAGGCAGCCACATGAAATTCCAGAATGGTGGCAACATAGAGAAGCTTTTCTTCACAATCAGGTTCACAGAGCCCAGTGATCCAGGCAATGGACCCCTACAGCTAAGAGAGAGAAAAGCCTGGCTACTGCTCCAGCTGGCAGCAAACCTTGGTGGCATCCATATGGCACTGATTTTAGTGCAAGGAAAATGCACAAATTCTGAGGGTAAGATGGCTTCCACCCCGACTGCAAAGGGCCTGCCAGGCCAAGCAGTGTGCCCTTGAGAGGGCAATATGTGAAGATGTAAGGGTTAAGCCAAGGGTGCAGTGGAGACCCCAGAAGCTTGAAAAAGCCGGGAATGTGGATCATCCAAGGAAAGCTGCAAAAACCAAGCATAGAGGGTTTAAGAGAGAAGTTGCAGGAGCTGAAATCCCTGGAAGTACTGTGGGGGTGGAATCATCCAAGCCTTTTGGAGTTTACAACCAGATTGCTTTAAATGCTGAGCATGAAACTCTAGGACTTAATGTTTGCCCTGCTAGGTGTTGGACTTGCTTTGTTTCCAATGCTTTGTATTTCCCTGTAACATTTGGAATGGTAGTGTTTATCTTGTGCCTTTGATTTTCAGAAATGTTCAATTTTGTTTCATTTGTACAGGGGTTTACAGTTTTCAATAGATATTGGAGGAGACTTGAGACTCTCAGCAATGCTGAATATGTTATGACTTTGGCAACTCTTGTAGATGGACTAAGTGTCTCTTGTATAAAGGATGCGCATGAGTCTTTGGGGGCCAGGGGTGAAATGTCATGGTTCTTCATACTTCACATACTTCACAAGTATATGTAAGCTTAACACTGATGAAGGTCAAAATATCCAAGCCCTTAAAACTTTCAGAGGTACATTACATTTCTAAATATGAAGACTTTCCTCAAATTATAGATCTACAAATTAATGGTGAAATTCATATAACAATTCTCAAAGTGCTTAATGATACATGTATCCATTATTTTAAGATTTCCTAATGTCAATTTTTATTAGTACGTCTCATTTAATAGTCTAATAACAGTTGGTTTTAAGAAAAATATCTTTCATGGTGAAGCATCGGTAGTTATAATTTCACTGGTCTATAAATGAGTCTGTTTATGTGGCCTAATGGTAATAATTTTAAAAGATTCTAAAAAACTTGTCTGTATCATTTTAATAGATAAAGTGCTACTATTTCAGTTCCTTCTTTATTGAAATTAAGTACTTAAAATGTAACATTTTAAATTTATATTGCTTTGTTTTATATAGAAGACTTGGAAGTTTCAGAAAAAAAATTTTTTTTTGAATTTTCTTTAGCAAGTATGTTTTCTGTTCCATTTAAGATGTTATAGTGTTTACATCTATTCATGGCATAGCTTGGGATGCAAATGTGAGTAATAATATGATTTTTGAAACTATCAATAACCATTGTGTGAAGTGACACAATTTTGTAAGAATACAAAAGTTATTCTTTTGTTTTAAATTGTTCACATAAGTTTACAATATGTATTTTGAGTAAAATATCTATAGTTAGAATTGATTCTTAAAATATTTAGAAAAACATTAAAAATAGACAGGGATAATGGCAGAATTTTTATGTTAAAACAATAACACATCTCAAAACCATAATGTTAATTGAAATAAATCAGATATACAATCTTGAATATTTCAAAGTTTCTTTTATATGAAAAACCCAAGTTATTTTTTAAAATGAGCAAGTAAGTGCTCATCCTCCAATACTTTATTATAAGAACTCAATAGCTCTACTTTTCATACATTCCTCTAAGATTTCCAACATCATTTTTTCAACCATGTGTCTTTCAAGCCCTTAGTGTTGCAGCCAAATAATTGGCTACAGCCCACAATGGTATACAAAATTGTACAACTGCTCATTTGTCTTTCCAGGCAAAGGGAAGTGTACAGCTTGAGGTTCTACTTATTAAAAGAATTTCCCTAGGATACTTGTTCTAAGTTGGTTCATAAAGGAGTATTAATGCCATAGCATTTTGGTTAAGAGTGGTGGTGGCAAAACTTGTTGCATGATCTCTAATCTCAATTTCTGTCTTTTCTTTCACTGTCGATTGATCAAATAAATTCTCCAACCCCTTGCAACTGTAAGTCTAGAATGAAAAATGTAAGACAGCATTATTAAAAAAGAAGAAACTTTGAAAATTGGGATTTCCAAAAAAGTACATGTCCCACCAGGAAATGCTGTTAAGCCTAATATGTACACCACTTCCATTTACTGATGGAATGCCCCCATGCATGTCCAAAATTATAGCTTTCATTTCACATGGAAAACTCAGGACACATTGCAACATGGGTCCATGATTAAACATTTAGCATCCACTAAATACCATTAGAATGCCAGCATCTTTTCTCCAAAGGATAATGGAGATTTGCTTAGGAGATAAGATGTTTTCCACAAAATTCCAAGGACCTACCATACAATTCACCTATAGAGGTCTGCAAAAGGCTTCCATTCACATTGTACATGGCACTGCAAGTTGAAGCATTACTGGATGCTGAGTTCTATGACATCAGTTTGAAGAAGAAAATCTGCTGCACAACCTTGCCCTATGTGTATTGCACTAAGGCATAGAAATTATTTTGGACACTTGGCAAGTGCATCACAATAACACATTCAAATAATGAATATATTCCTTATTTTACATATGGTCTCCAAATGAAACAACAGAATTTATTAGACTTTGTGTTTTATATTTGACCTTATAAGAGGCCCTAAGAAAAACACTTTTATTTTACCTTACAAGTGATATCATGAAATGTTCAGTTTCATTGATTCTTCAAAATTTCACTTAATGTAAAAGAGCAGGAGGCTTTTGTGTGATTTGTTCTTATCTTTTTGCTCAACAGTATTACCAGTAAATTAAATACGATTGCTGTCACTTGTTCAGTAGGTCAAATCAGCACATGTCCCCAATGCAATGGACCAGTGCAGTGGAGGAAAATTGCTACAGGAAGAAATGATCCATATTGTTGAGAAAGTATTTGCAAATCATGTATATAATACAGATGGAACAAATTTAAAAGTTCTTAATTAGAAAATAACCCAATTAGAAAATGGGTAAAAGTGCTTGGGAATATATCTCAAAAGTGCTTTAGCATGCACAGGACCCTAAATTTGATCTTCAGCACCACACACAGAGACCAATGAACAAAAGATCTGGGCAGATATTTTGAAGATGAATACATGCACATATCAAATGAGAATACAAAACTAACTGGCTGTCTTAATCATCAGTAAAATGTAAATAAAATCACAATGTATGTCACAACTCATTTATTCAGATGATTGAAAATGAAAAATGTATCCATACTGTAAGCTTTAGTGAAGAATATTTTCAGTCTAACAGAGATAATGAGTTAAGAAAAAATTGCACCAGAAATTAAGAAGGTGGTCAATATAAGTCAACTTCCAAACATGGTAAGAGATATCCCTGCATATTGGGTTACTTACTCCTGATTTTTCAGTTTTTACAGTAACTTCTCTTTTATCTGTGTCATATTTCCTTATACACAATTCTTTCTCAGTAGCAAAATTCCAAGCAATCAGTGCAATTGATTAGTGAAAAAAATATAGTGTTATTATTTGTGCTTTCATGGCTATCTGAATGTCAAGAAACAATTCAAATCATTTCTTTTTCATAGTCCTTTGGATTTTGAGGAAGAAACTGAAGTTGCATAGTACCAGATCCAGTGAAGAATGAAGACATATTGTAATATTTTTATGAACCTGCTTTTCTGTTCAACTGCACTTAAAAGCAGTATTCCCTGTATGTTTGAGCACATTTCACAGAGACAAAGAAGAAAACTTTCAGAACAGTTTCAGAAAGAGTAATGATGGTTGCATGAATGTGTCACTAGCAAGACAGAATATTTTGAGGGGATGAATTGCAAACTGTATTTTTTTTATTTTTTTATTTTAAGAGAGAAAGAAAAGAAAAATTTTTTGACTTTTTTTATTTAAAGAGAAAAAAACAGAAAAAAGGTAGAAATATTACAGAATTTCAAAAAAATATAAACAGTAGGAGATCACTGGTTGATAAATTTCATATTGTCATTTTAGAAATAGTTGTTCAAGATACAAAATTAGAGCATACAAAGTAGACATTCAAGCAGTGAGTCTGCAAACAGATCTGTTCAACAATCCAACAAGAACTTAGAAGTATGGTTATCAATTCTGTACACTTAAATATTTATGCAGTTATATCTTTTATAGCACTTCCTATTTCCTCTCCTTTTTACAATAGAAATTATGCATTTTTTAAAAAATTTATTTAAAGAGAAAAAAAGCAAAAGAAAAAGGGTAGCAATAATACAGAATTCTAAAAGAAAAAAGAAAAGAAAACATTAAGAAATCGCTAGTTGATAAATTACATATCAACTTGGAGGTAGTTGTTCAAGTTACAAAATTAACAGATACATAGTAGACATTCAAACAGTGAGACTGCAAACAGTTCTGCTCAAAGATCCAACAAAGATTCAGCAATATGGTCATCTATTTTACACGCTAAAACATACATGCAGTTATATCCTTAGAGCACTTTCTTTTCCTCTCTTTTTTACAATAGCAATTACACATTTTGGTTTCATTACTCTTATAGTTCTTATCACTTTTTACACTAGAGACACAATGTGATATTTATAAATATGATTCTTATTTATTTTTACTAATGAGGATAGTCTCAGGTTATCTCCATTTACCTATGAAGGCCTCAAGATCATCCTTCTTTATAGCTGAGTAATATTCCATTGTGAAAAAATACCACATCTTTTTCATCCACTCTGCAGTTGATGGGCATCTTGGTTGTTTCCAAGATTTAGCTTTTACAAATTGTGCTGCTATGAACATGGGTGCACCTATATCACTGTGATATGAACTTGTAGGTACTTCTGGGAAAATGCCCAGGAAGGGGATAGCTGGATTGAATGGAACTTCCAAACCTAGTCTTCTGAGAATTCTCCATATGGATTTTGATAGTGGTTGCACCAGTGTACATTCCCACCAACAGTGGAGCAGTGTTCCTTTTTCTCCCGCAGTTGATTTCTTCATGGGCAACTATTCTTTCCAGACTGAGGTGAAATCTCAATGCTGTTTTACTTTGCATTTCTCAAATGACCAGTGATGGTGAACATTTCTTCATGTATTTATTTGTCATTTGTATATCTTTCTCTGAGAACTGTGTGTTCATCTCAGATGCGTGTTTTTTGGAGAGAGTCTTTGAATTTTGGGGGCTTGATATTTTTCAATTCTTTATATGTACTGAACATAAATCCTTTGTCTGAGGGGTTGCTGGCTAAAATTCTTTCCCACTCTGTGGGTTTTCTTTTCACTCTGTTGGTGATTCCATTTGAAGTGCAGAAACTTTTCAATAATATGAGATCCCAGTTGTTGATTCTTTGAAGTGTTTCCCATGCAGTTTGTGTTTTGTTCATGCCTATCTCTATGTCTCCAAGACTTCTACCTACCTTGTCTTCCAGTAGATTTAGAGTTTCTGTTTTAATATTTGGGTCTTTGATCCATTTAGGCTTTAGTTTTGTGCATGGTGATTGGCATGGATCTAGTTTCAGTATTCAGCATGTGAGGAACCAATTTTTCCAACACCATTTATTAAAGAAGCTGTCCTTCTTCCAGTGGACATATTTAGCCCCTTTGTCAAATATCAGGGGCTGAGTGTCTTTGTAGTTGTGCTTGCCTCTTATCTGTTCCATTGATCCTCAAGTCTATTTCTTTGCCAGTACCATGCTGATTTTATCACTGTGGTTCTGTAGTATAGATTCAAGTCAGGAATTGAGAGGCCTCCTGCTTTGCCTTTGTTGCCCAGAATTGCCTTTGCTATTCGAGGTTTATTCTGTTTCCAAATGGATTTTAGGAGTGTTTTCTCTAGATCTGTGAGGTATGACAATGGTACTTTGATTGGGATTGTATTAAATCTGTATAACAGTTTTAGGAGTATGGCCATTTTTACAATGTTTGTTCTTTCTAACCAAGAGCAAGGAATATCCTTCCATTAAGAAAAGAAAATTTTAAAAAGACAAAATGGAAAAGACAAGAAGAAAAGTAGAATACAGAGTTCAAAAACATTAACATCATAAAATTGCTAGTTGATACATTACATATTGTTAACTTAACAATAGTTGTTAAAGTTACAAAGCCAAAGCATAAAAAGTGGCTAGACACTCAAACACTGACAGTACAAATTCTTCTGTGCAATGATACAACAAAAGCTCAGTAAATGGTCATGTATTTACACACTATATATACCATTATATCCTTTAGAGCACTTTCCTTCTCTTTCACTCTTACAATTGTTATTATATATATTATTCTTTTACATCTATTATACTTTTTGGATGCCATTATTCTGTTCATTCTTATGATTTTTTTACACTAGAGAGACAATGTGATATTTACTAATGTGAGTCTTGTTTATTTCACTATGAGGATATTCTCAAGTTGCCTCCATTTACAGATAAAAGCCTCAAGATCATCATTTTTTATAGTTTGAGTAGTATTCCATTATATAAAAATACCACATTTTCTTCATCCACTCTGTGGATGGGCATTTTGGTTGTTTCTAAGATTTAGCTATCACAAATTATGCTGCTATGAACATAGGTGCACATATATCACTGCGACATGAAATTTCAATTTTTTGTGAAAATACCTAGGAGGGGAATAGCTGGGTTGAATGGAAATTCCAATCCTAGTTTTTTGAGGAATCTCCATACTGATTTCCACATTGGTTGCACCAGTCTACACTCTTACCAACAGTGGAGAAGTGTTCCTTTTTCCCCACAACCTCACCAACATTTGTTATCAGTTGATTTCTTGATGACAGCCATTCTTTCAGGGGTGAGATGAAATCTCAATGTTGTTTTAATTTGCATTTCTCGAAAGTCCAGTGATGGTGAACATTTCTTCATTTATTTATTTATTTCCTATTTGTATATCTTCATCTGTGAACTGTGTTTTCATCTCAGATGCCTGTTTTTGGAGTGGATTTTTTAATTTGGGGGGCTTGATGTTTTTCAGTTTTTGTATGTTCTGGATATAAGTCCTTTGTCTGAGGGATTGTTAGCTAAGATTCTTTCTCATTCTGTGGGTTTCCTTTTTCACTTTGTTGGTGATTTCTCTTGAAGTACAAAAACTTCTTAGAAATATGAGATCCCAGTTGTTGATTCTTTCAAGTATTTCCCGTGCAGTTTGTGTTTTATTCATAAATTCTCTCCCTATCCCTATGTCTCCAAGATTTTTACCTACTTTGTCTTCCAGCATATTTAGTGTTTCTGTTTTAATATTTAAATCCTTGATCCATTTTGATTTTAGTTTAGTGTATGGTGATACGCATGAATGTGTTTTCAGCACAAACGGTATTTTGACTGTAAGTTTTAAGTTTAATGATATACAGTGCTATGTAATCACACCTTACATGCTTTTTCCCCCCTCTTTTCATTCATGAGATGAATGGAGGTTAAACATTGTATTTAACAAAAACATTGTACTATTAAGATGATTATATATCAGACCTCATAAATATAATATAAATTCCATAGTGTGTATATTGATTTTTATTTTTCCAAATGAATGTTTATTCACAAGTCTTTTTGTTTACAATGGAAAGGAAATTTGAGCATTTTTCTACCATGTTCACAGTTCCTTATGTGGTTTTCCTTCACCTTGGGGAAAAGAAAGAAGTGCTGGGCTAGCCTCCCATGCTTTTTGTGATCTTAAATGTTGATTCCCTGTGTTTCCATCTAACTTCTTTCACTTCTTCCTTTACCACTTTTTCATGTTTATAATTTTTGTTTTCTCTAAGCATCAAGACTCTCTTGTAATCTAAATACTTCAATGATTAGGGTGTTATAGGTGGTGGGCCAACAGGTATCAAATATTTACAATGTAAGACTCCAGAACTTGGTCCAAGAACTACTGAAAGAAACCTGCATTTTAAGATCTCTATGTCATTATTGGGTATTTGTGTTTGAGAAGGACAGATACTGATCCCTATTCATTGAAATATGCCTTTGGTTTTCTTTAGCAACTTCTTCTAACATTAGACTAGTAGTTCTTCTCATCAAGTTTCATTTTAGAGTGGAAAAGATAGGTATTTATCTAGGCTGTAAAAGAGTTTTTATGAAGAACACAGATATACTTTGGGTCAGTTTCAGCAAGCAGCCTGCATCTTCAATTTCATAACATGCTTTGATTAGCTCAGACAGAACCATACCAATCAAAGCCTTCATGGCAGTACAGTTTAGATACACTCTGGTTTCTGTAATTATACTTGGATTATCCTTGAGATAAATAATATTGCATGACAATGAAGTTTTAGTTCTTAAAATGTAAATATCTATGATAACTTGATATTTATGATTCCAGAAGCCTGGGAGCCTGGGGAAAACCTAGACTTCTTGTTCATGTCCACATGCACAGTGCCCAGTAGAGTAACTTCAGTTTTTTCCTTCTGGGAATGCTCTGGTGCTCATAGGAGATTTTCAGTTCTGTATTTCTTCCACCTGTGAAAAAAAACAGTCATTTAAGTGGTTGACACCTCTATTCGAAGCAAATAACATTTTATATAAACTGCATTTCCTGAGAGTGAGAAATGAAAATAATTGTTATTGTCCATGTTGAATTATTGTATCTTTTCTGTTTTGTAAGGACTCATACTTTTCACAGATCTCCACTGTTTTTTTCAATATATAGGTAAGCTAAAAATAATCTTTAAAAAATTCTTTTTACAAAAGTTTAAAATTTTATTTCTTAATAATTTAAATGGGGTATACAAGATGTCAAAAGATCCAGATGAAAATTGTTAGATAGTGTATTGTATTCTTATTTTATTTTTGTGGAAAATTTGTTAAGCTATATTGCTTGAGAACACTTTGAGATTTAATGAATTTACATGGTGATCTTCAATTTTAAATGATTTAAACCTAGGTTTATGCATTCCTGGCATAATAATTTTTACAGAAGAAACATTTCTGAAATGTATAAAATGGTCCATTTTGTTTTATAAGCCATAACGTTTTAAGATGTCACTTAAATACTGGCAGGACTTTCATCCACTTTTCATGGTGTTTCATTATTTTATGCAGATTTTAAAAATGACAAAATGCTCTTACATTGCTCCCTCCAACATTTATGCATTAATCAGTGCCCACACAAATGGAATGTGATTATTTTCAACTATATTGTGATTTAGGATTTCATGGAAAGATTTCCATTCCTAATAAAAATACATTCAATGTATAATTTTCATGCTCTTGTTTATATTCATAAGGTTCCTGTTTTCAAGTGCAAGCTATTCCTTTTTTGATTCTTTCTTTTGTTCTTTCTTTCTTTCTTTCTTTCTTTCTTTCTTTCTTTCTTCTTTCTTTCTTTCTTTTGAATTTGAGAAAGCACATTTTGTATTCAAATTAAAACCTTTGCTGGAAATGCTGATGTACTTAAAAGTACAAACTGAAAAAAATCACTAATAAACTATGATCTAGACAGGGACATTAAAAGCCTGTGACTCAGTCAGAAACACTTGTGAGATGATGACCTTGATTATATCACTATAAAGAAACATATTCTCATGCCTGATTTTTTATGCTTATCTATCTACATTGATGTATTCTTTATTCTTTTTTGCCTTATTTTTGTTTGCTCACCCAAAATTCACTTTGTACTTCTTCTGTCCTGTTTCCTTCTCTATTCATTCCTGTCTTCTCTCTTTACAACTTTTATAAAAATGCTCTACAGGAATTTTGGATTACATTTGATTACACACAATAGGAAAATACCAAATATTCTTCCAAGTTTGTAATATCCTCTTTCATTCTCTTTGTTATGCTACTTGTTTCCTATATACTTTCAAATGTTCACTTATCTTAATTTTATTACAAAACTGAAACTGCTGCTAGTGAGGTCACTAAAAATTTCTTCATTTCTACAATCAAATAATTGTATTAATTCCACATCTATTAGAACATTTGTTTTGGTATTGGGTATTATTCTTTTCTTTGTGTGTTACTGGAGTATACATTTTGTCTTTATGTCCACAAGACCCTGCTTTTTGTTTTTCCTACTGTTTTAGGGGTCATGCTGATCATGATTTTTTATCTTATATCTTGCCTCACTTTTGTTCTGTCCAATGCTATGGATACCAATGAGAGTTGAGTTTCTCAAGTGGAAATTGGCTCAAATTAAAACCTACAAGACAGATTAAAGCTATCAGTTTAAAAATTGGCAGACAGTAAGAAAACAAGCCACCAATGAGCAGCCAAATTATGACCCAATGTTATCTTAATAAATATTTCTATCACTGTTATTGGTCCTTAAATGTCACAACTCACATTACTGTTGCTATTACTGAAGAGATGGGTTGTGTTTTCTAGAATCTTGATATTATTGCTTTGGGAAACTTTTTGTCTCTGTACATTTCTGTTTCCATTTTGGAAGTCCTGTAATGTGGGTTGCATTGTGCAAATCTAAATAAAAGGCCCTGACTCTAAGTGCATAGGGCATAGGAAAGCAAGTTTCTTTTTTTTTGATTGTCAAATTAATGGTAGCCTTTGCCAATTAAATGAGGGTTCAGATGTGGCCATCTAATAAATGATCATATTCTTATAACCAATTTCTTTAATAGCATTCATTCAATATTTGCTTGCATCTCTTTTCTTTGCATACATTCACTGAGGTACAGATTACCCATTATGTGCCTCCAACCACTCCAATGATATCCATGGTATTTCCTCTGTTAGAATCTAGTATATTAATACATTCAACTAAAGGCTCCCTCTGCAAATCTGAAAAGTTCTCAATTTTATTACTGCTGACTACTTACCCAGTCACCAAGAGACATCACTCTGCTTCACTGTCCACCTTTTAATATCCAGTGTGGAACCTAATCTTAGTGATTCTCCATTCTCTTAATTATTGCAAATGCCACATCATAAATGGAGTAGGCACAACTTTTACATTTACATCATCAGAGGAACATTTAAAAAAAATAATTCTTTATTCATTCTTGAACTTTTGAGTATTTCTCAAGTAATACCTCATACTATGTATTCTACAGTGAGCTCCCCCTAGGCAATGGAGATGAATAATATGGGTTTGATAAGTACTGGGCAATAGGAATAGTATCCTGAGTATTATCCCTGATTTCAATATTCCTTTTCTATGGCTATTATATATACTACTAAATATTTCAACCAAACAAAATTTAATATTATTCCATAGTTTTAAAAATATGTGTACTACTTGAGAAATAAATTTCAAATTCCATAACATGACATTAAATTCAGTTTATAAACATGAAAATTCAAGGAGCCTTATTCTCAATTCTGAACATCTAAGACATAGAATTTACTACTACATTCAAAAGATCTCAATAAATTTGGAACACACTTATTCTTTCATTTTCTCTAAATCTTACATGTTGGGCATATTTCTTGAACTAAATTAATCAAAGTATTTCCTCTCTAATTCTTGCAAGCTATTTTCTATTATTGATGTTATATTTATTCTGAAAAGTGCATTTTATCATTGTAGATAAGTGATTTTTACCACAATTGTTATTCTACAAAATTCAGCCTATAAAACCTCAGTAACTTGGAGTTTTGTTTTTTGTTTTTACTATGTTTCATTTCAGGCAACTTCCAGTGAGGACATGGAAATGAAAAATGCAACACTGCTGACAGAGTTTGTCCTCACAGGACTCCCATATCAACCAGAGTGGCAAATCTCCCTGTTTCTGGCATTCCTGGCATTATACTTCATCACCCTTGTGGGGAATCTGGGTCTGATTACTCTCATCAGGAAGGATCCTCACCTTCACACACCTATGTATATTTTCCTTGGGAATTTAGCCTTTGTAGATGCATGGTTGTCATCCACTGTGACACCAAAAATGCTTGTTAACTTATTAGATAAATATAAGATAATAACTTTCATTGAATGCATGATACAATTTTTCTCCTTTGTAGTTAGTGCAACCACAGAAAGTTTTCTGTTGGCAGCAATGGCTTATGATCGCTATGTGGCTATATGCAAACCTTTACTTTACCCAGTCATTATGACAAATAGACTATGCATCAATCTATTAGTTTTATCATTTGTAGGTGGCTTTATTCATGCCTTAATTCATGAAAGTTTTTTATTCAGATTAACTTTCTGTAATTCTAACTTCATACATCATTTTTATTGTGATGTCATTCCATTGACAAAGATATCCTGTACTGATCCTGCCATTAATTATCTAATGCTTTTCATTTTCTCTGGTTCAATACAAATATTCAGCATTGTGACTATTCTTGTCTCTTATACATTTGTTCTCCTTACAGTTTTAAAAAACAAATCTGGAAAGGGTACAGGCAAAGCCTTCTCCACTTGTGGAGCCCATCTCTTGTCTGTATCATTATACTATGGCCCTCTTCTCTTCATGTATGTGCATCCAACATCTTCGCAAGCAGATGATCAGGATATGATCTTCTCTCTATTTTACACCATCATAAACCCTGTACTAAATCCATTTATCTACAGCCTGAGAAACAGACAAGTCATGGAATCATTGAGAAAGATACTCAAGAGAAATGCTTAGATCTCTTATTAATATCTACTATTAATTAAAATACATTTCAAAGAAAATTTGAATATTTTAGTAGTATTCAAAGATTATTACAGTCACAGTTCTGCAATGCTGTTGAGTTAATTTTTTTGTACTTTATTACCTTCTTAAAACAGTTCCATCATATATGTATAAATGATTTTAATGTATTATTCATGTCATACCAGGAAAATCAAAGCTAAAGAAAAGCAAAATCATTTTACATGCTGTAAAGTCCATTATAAATATACTGAGCACTAAACACAATTTCTCTTCAAATGGCCTGGAGTATGATAAGTATATAGGGATTCTAATTTGATGTAACTTGGAAAATGTATCACTTTTACTGCATTGGGATGCAAGATTTGTCATGAATGAGAAGAAAATTCAGAAACACTGCTAACCCTCAAAATTTTCTTTCATTCTACTTGTTTGGGAAATGGAGAGTTTCACATCTGGAGAAGTTTAACTAATATCTCATACGGAAATATACACAAAAGCTTTAATATGATCTTAAGAATGAGGAGGGATTTTAAAAAATGTTAAGGAAAAATGCTAGAAGATTCCCTTAGTTCAGTGTGTTTGCGTAAAGAAAAGAGATGTGTGACATCTCTTTGCTTCTGGTGCCATTCTTAGGTCTCTTTCCAGGTGTACTTGTTTGTGGGTAATGTGCCTCACTAATCCAGAAAGATAATAGATTAAATAATTAAGCATGTATGAACATAGATAAGAAATAACAGGATAGAGAGAAGTGTTTTTATTACTCCTTTAGAAGATTTAAAAGAAGGTCATTACCATTTGAAGTATACAGATATATCACATGAGGGACTTTAAAAGAATATTACCAAAGTTCAAGTAGGCATAAGATGATGTGATGCTATAGTGCCCAAAGTTTACCTTGGAAAAATATCCTTAACTCTTAGATTTGTATGCTCTTTTATTGTTTTAATGTAGTTTGTGATAAATTTTGATAAATCTATCTTTGCCATTTATCTCTCTTTCATCCTGCTGACACTGGTTTTCCATACTTTGCTGTCAAATGATTCTTCATACACAAGCCACAGACTAAATCTCATTCCTCTTCAATAACTTTTAGTGGACTGTTATTTCTACAATGCTGAGTCAGCAATGTTAATTTTGATTGTAATGAAACTAATTTTATGTTGTTCTATGTCAACATAATTTATTTGTTCATCATTATGTCCAAATTGCATGATATACATGTGCTTCACAGATGTGAGTGTAATAACAAATGTATATATGTGTGTGTGTGTCTGTGTGTGTGTATATATATATATATGTTCTTCACTCTGCTTTTGCTCATGGTGGCATTTTTCTAGTCTCTTAACATTAAAGTCTTGATTTAACTTTGAGTTTTGTTGTTCTACAGTTCTTGTGTTAAAATATGTATTATACACCACACATTTTTTAGTTGTCTTTTAGCTTCTGGACATGCTTTGCTAGTTCAGGTATATGTTTTTGCTTCTATGAGTCTGTCACTTCATAGCTCCACTCTGGGTCCTGTCATTATTTCTCCACAGACAGCCCATGTTATTGCCCTCCTGCTATTCAAGGATTTTTGCAGTTGTATAATATCCCCCTGCACTGTTTCCTGTCAATCACACAGGATTTTTGTGGTTTATCCATTGTTATAACACAAAGACAAAATTCATTATAAGCAACTGTGGCATCTTCCTTCTACTATAATGAAAGTATATTACCAAACTTTAAATCTTAAACTATGAGTTCTTGGGCGAGGTCTGTAACCTGTCTAATCTTACTTTAGTTTTAGACAGTATGAGAATAAAATTTCAGGGCTTCTCAGAAGTTTAGCCTTTGCAGGTTTCTCATAACTGCCATATCTACAGATTTCTCTCCTTTGTTTTGTGCTGAATTCAATCTCATTATTTTTTGCCTTCCATAAATTCAAAAAAATCACTGTCTTTGATGTAACTCTTCTTCCTTCTCTTATTGATTCATCCCTTTATATGTACCTCTTTCTTAATCATAGGATGCCAGAGATGAGGTGATACCAAACTTATGCATCAATATAATATTTTTTGGTAAAATATTTGATATTTTGCTTTTCCATTAAATAAATTCTCTCAAACAAAAGAAATTGCATGATATACACATTCATGCATCTGATTTATTTCAACTAACATTATGCTCTTGGGGTACATGCCTTTACTTACAAATGCCTCAGCATTTATCCTTCATCTTTTACCCATTCATATGCTTATGGGCATGTAGGTTGTTTCTAAGATTTAGGTATTGTAATTCTGCTGCTATAAACATACATATGTATGTAATACCTTAACATGTTGACTTTAACTATTTGAAAAGATATTGAGAAGAGGAGCAGCTGAATCAAATGGAATTTCTATTCTTAGTTTATTGAGGAATCTCCATAATGATCTTCACTGTGATTGTATTAGTGTATGTTCTCACCAAAAATGTTTAATGTTCCTCCTTCCATGAAGCCTCATCAATATTTTTTATAATTCAATTTACTGTTGGTGCATTCTTTCTGGGTTAAGATGGAATCTCAGTATTGTTTTCATTTGCATTTCTCCAGTGGACAGCTATCTTACATATTTTTTCATGTATTTATTCTCCATCCCTTCTTATTCCTTAAGTGTCTATTAATTTTGTTGCCCTTCTTTTTCATAGAATGTTTTATTTCAAGGGGTCTATTATTTTGGTTCCTCATATATTTCTGAAGTTATTCCTTTTTCTGAAAAATGGCTGGCAAAACAATTTTCCCATTCTTTACATTGTCCCTTTACTTGTTTCCTTTGATGTGAATATTTTTAATTTGATATGATAACATTTGTTGATTTTTTTACTGTTTCCTTTTCTATTGAGCTTCTGTTCAGAAAATCCTACCTTGACCCTATGTCCGTAAGAGTTTTACCTGTTTCACTTTCCAGCAGATTCAATATTTCCATAATAAGTGCTTCTGTTTAAACATTTAACTCTTTGATCCATTTTGATTTTTAGTTTAGATATATGAGTCTAGACACAATCTTCTGTAAGTGGATGTACAATTTTCCCAACACCATTTATTAAAAAATTCATCTTTCCTTCAGATTATGCTTTTAGTTACTTTTTCAAAGATCAAATAGCTCAACTGTCTTGAGTTGTCTCTGAATCCTCTATTCCATTTCAGTGATCCTCATTATTGTAACTTTGTTGTCTTCATTATTGTAACTTTGTAATATAACTTTAAATCTGGCATTACAATGCCTCTTGCATTGCTACAGATAGCAAGAATTATTTTTTCTATTCTCTGAATCTTCCATTTGAAAATTTAGGACTGTTTTCTCCAGATCTGTGAGGAATGCTGTTCATATTTTGATTTAATTTTGTGGTTAATCTATATATCAGTTTTGAAAGTTCAGTCCTTTTGATATTGATCCTTCTGCTTATCCAAAACATGGGATAAATTTTCATTTTCTGACATGCTCTTCAATACTCTTCTTCATGTGATTTGCTTTTCATAGTTGAGGTCTTTCAATTCCTTGACTAGATTAGCTCTTAAATATTTACTTTTATTCAGTGTTACTGTGAATATTATTTTCCTAAATTTGTTCTCAGTGAGCTCATTATTTGTGTATAAGAATGTTATAGATTTTTGCACCATGATTTTGTATTCTGCAACATTGTTAAATTTGATTATTAATTTTAGGAGTGTTTCAGTGGCATTTTGTGGATCTTATAAGCAAAGAGTCTTGTTGACAAATAATGATAACTTCGATGTCTTCTTTTCCTATGCATATCACTTTTATCACTTTTAGATTTTTTTCTGTTTTCTGATTGTTCTGGCTAATGTCTGAGGATTATATTGAAGAGGAATGGTAAGAGTAGGCATCATGGTCTTGGTCCTGATTTTAGAGAAGAAATTTCCATTTTATAACATTTAATATAATCTTGGAAGCAGATTTGTCATAAATTCATTTAATTAGATTGAGAAAAGAGTGTTCTATTTATTTTTCCTTCAGGGTTTTACTCATGAATGGATGTTGTCAAAGAATTTTTTAGCCTCTATTTTGACAATACGATGAATTTGTTGTTGCTTCTGTTTATATGGCGGCTTTCATTTATTGATTTGTGTATGCTAAATCATCCTTAAATCCCTGTAGTGAAGATGACTTGGTCATGGCGTATGAACCTTGTCTTCTTTTGGATGGATCCACATCTGCTTGCCAAAAAATCAGAGTAATGCTCATTTCTAGGAATGACTACATGAGTACTCATTCCTTTTCAATTTTATTAAAGAATATTGGCCATAGATCTCCCTTGAGGTTCTCCCAGAACTCCACAGTGAATCCATCAGTTCTCCAGGCTTATCTTTTTGGTGGATTTTCTATTCTTGCTTCAATTTCATTGTCTAGTATTGGATTTTCAGGACTTTTCAGTCTTGGTTCAGTTCTGGTTATTCTGATGCATCCAGATGTCTTTATCTTTAATGATAGAGTGTTAATATGTCTGTCCAAATATATTGCATGCTGGATCAGTCAGCATTCTTTTCATGATGTTAACTCCAGGCCACGTGGTAACTTGGCATCCACAATTAAGAATTGAACCTCCAATAACGATGTTTCTTAAAAGAATAATGCAAATTTGCTGAAGCCATAAGGGTTTTGCTAAAAATTCTAGGGGTCTACCCTATAATTCATTTATAGAAGACTTAAAAGACTCTAACCAATATTGTATATGTCATTGACAGGTGAAGTATAACATATGCTGAATAAATGATATCAGTGACAGAGAAAAACCTGTTGCCCACCCATCTCCTATGTGTCCATTTAGAAGTAGAATCTTTTCTGGACACTAGGCAAATGGACCAGACTAATACACTCAATTAAGGAACGTTTGGCCTTCAAATTTTTTTTTAAAATTTCATTAAACTTAATGCCTCATTTTGGTTGTGTGAGAGGTCATAAGCAAAAGTGTTATGCTTTACCTTAGAAAGGATATCTTGATAGGTCCTACTTCACTGATTCTTAGAAATTACACTGAGTTAGAAGGGCTCTGCAGTTTTGTGCTGTTTCCTATCCTTTGACACAGCAGAATTACCCAAAAGTCTAAAATAGTTGTTGTTTCTTTTTTACTACCCATGTGAAATCTGCAGTGTCACCATTGAAATAGGTCAAGAAATGTAACTTCTGAAAGGAAGCAGTGATCAATATCCCTGAGAAGATATTTGTAGGATATATATCTAAAATAAAATCTATGAAGAAAAAAATCCATCATTTAAAAATTAATGACTCAATTAGAAAATGGGAAAAAGGGCCTAAACTCAGTAGTACCTTAGCATGCACAAGATCCTTGATTTGATCCCCAGCTCTAACACAGGGACCAATGGGCAAAAGACTTGAGTAGATATTTCAAATATAAATATATGTGGATATCAAGTGAATATAAAACAATACTGGGCTATGTTAATCATTAGTAAGATGTAAATATGAGATGAAAACAACAAATAATCTCAGTGGTAGGAACTGAAAGAAGTAGTCATACTGGATTCATCAGTGATGAACTTTTATAATCAAAGATAGATAAAAAATGAGTTAAGTAAAAATTGTGCTAAAAATGAAGTAAGCATTCATCATTAATCCAGCTACAGTTATATTAGCAGATATCTTTCCAAATGAGGCAATTTATTCCACAGTTTTGCAGAGGTTTTAGAATGACAGCATTTTTTCTGCGTTATTTTACACCATATATTATTCTTTTTCATTAGCAATATTCCAGGCAAGCAGAGTGAAGGATTAACAAATCTCACTCAAAGGATGAGGTGTTTGTATTTGCACCGTCATGGTTCACTTGATGTTCTGAAACAACTGAAAATATTTACCTTTCGTGTTCACTTTATCTTGAAGAAGAGGAAGAAGTTGCATGGTATCATTCTGGAAGTCAGATGAATGAGGAAACCCTTTAACATATTTATGAATGTTTCTGTTGGATGGCACAGAACAACAGCATTTACTATCTGTCTGATCAAATCTCATGCTGTTTATCCACAAGTTGTGTTGTGCATGCTCAAAAGAAAATTTGAGCATGTTACAATTATTCATAATTGATTGTTTTTCCTTTAACCTTGGGAACAGAACAAGTATCTGACCTAAGCTCACAGATTATTTGTGATCTCTTAAATGCTCACTGAATGTTCTCAGAACAATATAATTACACATAAACTGGTTTATTACAATATGTGAGACATATCATTTGTGATACAGAATGAATAAAAGTCCAGTTTTAGTTGTTAAAGTGAGAAAATAGTATGATGATTTGATATTTATGATTGCAAAAGTCTGTAATGCCTGGGGACAACCTGGATTCCTCATACTTGTCATATTCACAATGCCCAGTAAAAGAGATACACTTTGTCCTACTGGGAATTCTCTGGTGCTCTTAGGGGAATTTTAGATCACACTCCTTCTACTTCTGGAAAAATTACAGTTAAACAACAGGTTGAGTCTTGTAATCAAAGTAACATATATAAACAACATAGTTCTGAGTGCTGGAAATGAAACCCCCCAAATGAATCAGTACTTGAAAGAATTGTCATATTTGTTATTGTTAATCCTGGAATAGTGTATTTTTTATGCTTTATAAAGCTTAACATTTTTGAAGGATGCCCACAATCTCTTTTAATATGTGAGTAAGGCAAAAGTAATTTTTATTTTTAAACATTTTTATAAAGTAAAAATATTGTTTAATTTGTTAGAATTTAGATTGATTGTATAAGATACCAAAACCCCAGTTGAAAAAATGAAAACTTGTACATTATCTTCATATTTAAATTTGAGCTAAAATGTGGATAGCAATAATGTGGTGAGAATGACTTTTCTCCTTTTATTGACTATATATGGTTATCTACAACTTTAGATAATTTTTTTTCCTTTTTAAGACAGGATATTGCTATGCAATATAGACTAGGCTTGAGTTCTCTTTGTAGTCAGCCTGGTTTCAAACTTGCAATGATCCTCCTGCTTCAGCCTTTGGAGTGCTGGAATTACAGGGGTGGGCCACCATGCCTCTCATCTTTAGACAATTTCAGTGGAGGTTTACATACTTATAACAACTCTTACACAAGAGTCACTTCTGATGATGCAGTAGCCCACTGTGTTTAATTATGTCTGATTAAAAATGTTAGAATGTCATCTAAATATGTGCTTGATCATGTATATGATGAAATGAGTCAGATGAGTATAAAGTCATATAAATACATATAAAATAATATATATGATTTCGAGAAACAATTTATTTCTCCAGCATAATAATTAAAATAAACAAAAATTTTATTGTATAAATTTGAGGTACAATACATGTTGCTTTGACATGCATGTTCTTAATCAAGGAACTAATTTAGAAAAACAAGTCAGCATTCTTCTTTCATATAGTGAAAGTACTAAGGTGGTGAATGTACTATGATAGTACCATAATGCACTATCCTTAAATTACCAGTATATATTATTATTAAGGATCAAAACTGTAGTTCTCATATCATCTTCATATTTAAAGAAAATGGAACATTTAAATGCAAAAAATGAGGAAATGTAAATACATTTATGAAAAGCTTGTTTTACAAAATTGTAAGGCAGGCCTCTACATTCTACTGAAATTCCATGTAAAAAAAAATCTTCCAACTTGAAGAACATAAACTGATCCTATTGTAGAGAACCTTTAATAAATTCCAAGATTAAGGAATACTTTTGCATCCATTCCTCAGAGTCCCTTTCTTTCTCTCAGTTCAGTCTTGCTTGTATCTCTTCTCTGTCTTTGATTTTTCTATGCTAATTAATATACATGTATTTATACTATTGTTTATTTTCTTCCATCCTCTCAATTGCTTTCACTTCAATCAAATTCCCATTTCACAGATTTTTAAATAATTTTTTCTCCTTTTCTTTCTGTCTTCTTTCTTTCAAAACTTTTTATTAAAATATGAAATATACTTGGCTAAACATAATATAAAAATAACTGTTCTTTGTGTCAGTGTATTCTTCTGTCTCTTCACTGTTATGCTACTTGTTTCCAATATATTCTCAATTATTCTCTGATCTTAATTTTATTAGATAACAGAAACTGCTTTCGCTAAAGTCACTGAAAAATTCTTAGTTTTACAATCAAATGATTCTATTAATTCCTTATCATATAGGCCATTGATTTTTATATGTGGTACTATATACCTTGTTTTTCTTGTGTGTCTTCCCTCTCCTATGTTATCAAAAATCTGCTTTTCATTTTCCCTAATTTTTAAGTTTGGTCTGTTCATTAATTTTATGGTAAATATTTTGACTCTGTTTTGTTAAACAAAATGGTAAGGTTCCAATAAGAAATGGGTTTCTTAAATGGAAATTTACTTGCTGAAAATATGTTAGAGAGAATAGAGGAATCAACTTGAAAGATGGGCAGGAAAATAAGAAACAAGGCAGCAAATGAACAACCAATTTATGACCCAACACTATCTTCATAAAAATTACCAGCATTACTATTGTTCTTAGATGTCACAATTAGCAACAACAATGGTAACAATGTGGACATAAGGTTGAATGTGCTGAAGTCTTGATATTACTGTGTTGGTTGCCTCTTATCTTTTGTCTCTGTACCTTTCTTTACCTCTCCTCATATTAAAAATTCTTTATATGTTGTTTTGTCTGGTAAAATCTAGATTAAATAATCTTTCTTTAAGTGAGAGGTGCATGGTAAAGTAAGTTTCTACCCATTTTGGCTTTTCAAGTGTATGGTATCCCCTGCCAACCAAAAGATTCATGTGTTAGGGTTTCTGATGTGGCTATCTAATAAGTGATATATGACCATGTTATAGTCTCTTTAACATAATCTTCTCCATATTATTTCTTCTCTAATCTCTCTTCTTTGTAAACCTTTACTGATGGACAGATTACCAATAAATGTGCCTCCAAGTATTCCAAACAACCATGTTATTCTGTTAGCATCTGGTAGATCAACACATTTAATTATATTTGACACGCTTGAAGTGATGCTCCCTCTATAAATTTAATAATAAATTGAAGTTTTCAGCTACATTCTTGTTCACCACAGTGCAGTCACCAAGGAACATCAGTATCCTTTACTGGCTGACCTTTAATACCTTAAAGGAGTAAGTCATTGTGACTCTTCATTGTCCTAATTTTTGACAATGTTGCAACATATATGGAGTATGCACCACACTTATGCGTGTTACATGCTCAGAGCATTCTAGAAATATGCATTCTTATCCCCTTCTTGAAATAATGACTCTATTTCTGCAGTTCTACTCAAAATCTTTGTTTCATACAATAAGTTCCCTTAGAACATGGAGATGTATAATGTAGTTTTAGTAGTGCTGAGCAATAACAACAGATTACTGAACACTAGACTCTAAAATTGCCTCCCTATAGGCATTGTATATTTCATGAAATAATTAATTTAAAGACTATTTTCTCATATAATTCCATATCTTAAAAATTTTTACTATTAGTTTGCTGTTTGCAAAATAGAATTCAAACTCCCTCCAGTGGATTTAATCCATTTTAAAATGATGTCTATTCTAATACCTTAACCATAGACTCTGAATATGTCTAGGACACAGCATTTCCAATCACATTTCATTGTTCCCGGTAAATTCCTCAGTACTTTAAAAATCCTTTAATTTTCTTTAAATCCATTAAAACATTCACTCCATTGCATTCTAGTGAGGACACTGAAATGAAAAATGCAACATTGCGGACAGATTTCAGCTTCTCAGGACTCCCGTATCAACCAGAGTGGAACATTACCCTGTTCCTGGCTTTCCTTGCAGTATATCTCATCACCATTGTGGGAAACCTTGGTCTGATTATGCTCATCAGGAATGACCCTCACCTTCACATCCCCATGTACTTGTTCCTTGGGAGTTTGGCCTTTTTGGATACTTGGATATCATCCACTGTGACACCAAAACTGTTGGTTAACTTATTAGACAAATATAAGACAGTATCTTTCTCTGAATGTATAATACAATCTTTCTCCTTTATAGTTAGTGCAACCACAGAATGTTTTCTCTTAGCAGCAATGGCTTATGATCGCTATGTGGCTGTATGCAAACCTTTGCTTTACCCAGTCATTGTGACCAACAGACTATGCATCAATCTATTAGTTTTATCATTTGTAGGTGGCTTTTTTCATGCCTTAATTCATGATAGTTTTTTATTCAGATTAACTTTCTGTAATTCCCACATCATACATCACTTTTATTGTGATGTTATACCATTGTTTAAGATTTCTTGTACAGACCCTGCTCTTAATTATCTACTTGTTTTTATTTTCTCTGGTTCAATTCAGGTATTCACAATTTTGATTGTTCTTGTCTCTTATACACTTATTCTATTCACTGTTTTAAAAAAGAAGTCTCTCAAAGGCATGAGGAAAACCTTCTCTACCTGCGGAGCCCATCTCTTTTCTGTGTCTTTATACTATGGTCCCCTTCTCTTCATGTATGTGCATCCAGCATCTTCACAAGCAGATGATCAGGATATGATCTTCTCTCTGCTTTACAGCATCATAAACTCTGCATTAAACCCATTTATCTACAGTTTGAGAAATAAACAAGTCATAGATTCACTGAGAAAGATGTTAAAGAGAAATGCTTAGGTCTCATTAATATCTACTCTCTTTTAGCTAAAATACAACATGAAAAAATGTGAATATTTTCAGTGTTTTTCAGAGATTTTTGAAGTTATAGTTTTATAATGTTAATGACTTCAGTGTATGTGTTTTATGATGTCCTTAAAACATTTGTGTCCTTCATTCATAAGCATAGTTTTAATATATTATTTACGTCATACCAGAAAATTTGGACCTGAAAAGTAGTGAAACATTTTATGGTTTGTATTTTTGATCATTTATATTTTGAGCAATAAACTGTACTTTTCTCCAAAGGATATGAGTATGCTAAATTTATCCAGATGATAACACTGTATAGTTTAGACTCATATCACGTTTATGTTTCTGTGGCTGCAAATATGTTTTGACTGAAAAAAAAGCACAGTATTACTGCTGGTCATAAAAAAGTCTCTCATTCTATTTTTTGGGGGAGGAAATGGTGAATTTCATATCTTGGAATTATTCAGTTCATATATTAGAGATATGTCATCTAAGTTTTGAATACTCAGTTGTGAGAAGGGCACTAAAACATTGATGTCAAGGTTTAGAGTAAAAGATGTTCTTAAATTGATGCTGTTCAAGTAACGAGAAGTGTGTTACCTTTTTTTGTCCCTAATTTCTATTCAGCTCCTTTAAAGGATTTGTTGATTTATTTCAGGGCAATGTAAAAAGCCTCGCTAATTCAGAAAACTAATGATGAAGTTAAATAATTAATGGATGAACATTGGAACCAGTGATGGAGTAGGAAATTTTAATCTTCCCAAAGTATAAAGAAAACTAAAATGATTAACATTCAAACTTTATTGCTCACATGAGGGATTTTAAATTGATATTATCAAAGTACAAGTTGTTGAAATATGGTATAATGCTGTAGTAAGCAGTTTGGGGCTGGGAAAAAAAACTGAATATTGGATTTTCTTGCTCTTCAGATTCTCTAAGTATAATGTATGATCAAGCTGCAGGTCTCCCTTTGCCATTTTTCTATCATACCCATTCTTAGACAAAAGGCCAAATATTGATGCCGTTTATCTTATCAATAGTGAAATTACACATGTATTTTTTCCCTGTGATACTATTGATTCCCTCATCCTAAAAATTATTCACTATTTTATACAGAATTCTGGTTAATATATCTTCAGTCTTGCTGATACTTTCATGCCTCTGCCTTACTAAACTTTACCGTAACATGTTTCTTCATATACAGACTTTAGATTCATTCATATCCCAATTTAGTAACTTAAACTTATATTAGATTATCATTGTTTCTAGGTCTAGGTCATAGTGTTCTGTAGGGTCATGGGTGTATAGACAAGTAAATAGAATAGGGGCTTCATAATGTCTTCTAACTAACCTTTTTTAAATAAAAAATAAAAATGATGATACCAAATAAAATCATCTGAGATTAGCAATGGTTAATACATTATTATCTTAAAGGTAGTTGCTCAGATTACAAGATATGGGCATGAAAAACTTATCAAACAATTGTAGGGAGCAATTGAAGCTGGAGATTGATCACATGTGTGGGGCTAAAGCAAGGGCAGCCCAGAAAAAACAGAGAGACCAAAACAAGTTATGTAAACAAGTTGTTCAGCACCAAGAAGGCAAGGGGCCCAGGTCTGCCAAGCAATGGGTTGCTAGGCAGAGGGGCTGAAATTGACATCATCTTTCCCAGTATATAAATAAAGGTGTTAAAGTGGTTGAGCAGTTCCTTTCCTCCCATCAGTAGGATAAGGGCTCCACCTGACCCCAGCTTTGTCTCTTCTTTACTTTTCTCATCATCTCACTGTTCCTTAACCCTTAACGCCAAGAAACTCAGGAGCCACACTGGGTCGCAGTAAACAGTGAAAGCACAAACTGTTCTTTTTGATTAACTCATAGAGATTAGTAGAATATATATATATATATATATATATATATATATATATATTCATTCCCCTTTGTTCTTCTCCTTTTTCCATCATAGCTGTTCTTTTCTTTGGAGCAGTTTCTTCCCCTTTCACTTTCTCAATATCTATTAAGCATTTACTCTTCCAGTTTTTACACTAGGGAGACAGTATGATATTTACACATGCAAGTCTGGTTTATTTTACTTGTGAGTATGGTCTCAAGATGCATCCATTTATCTATAAAGCCTCAAATTCCACTGGGATATAATTCATAGACAGAGGTAGAGAAAGAGAAAAATTGTTTTAAAAAAGGCATCAAATGTCCTTAGGACTTGCACCAATAAATTAGAAAAAGTGCTGATAGGCAGGACACAGGTAGAAAGCCAAGTACACAAATGATAAATTGCTCCTCCCTCCAATAAAATATTGGTGAAGCAGATGGGGGTGGGGAGCAGTGAGTAAATTTAAGACAAAATATTCTCACACCTACCATGTACATATGCATTCACTCTAGGATCACTATATTGTCCAGCCTAGAGTCACTATTTTCATTTCATCACTATAGACTCCAATAAACATCCATATCTCCTCTTACTAACTCCATGTTAATGATGAATAATGTGTCCCTTTGCCAATAAGTGGCCCACTCAAAAAATAAAGTCCTAAAGGTCAAGGACAATTAAACAGACACAAAGAAGATGAAAAATGACATTAGGCAGAGGTGTGCAGAAGCCTATCCAGTTATAGGAACTTCTGCATGTGTTGGTGTCTCTTCCCAATGAAAGCAGCCAGGAAAAATGGACTCCCCCATTTTTTTGGAGCCCATACTCTGAATCTTTCTTATCAGGATAGTTATCTGTCTTCTCCATCTATTTGTTCCCTCTTCAAAAATAAAGTATCTTTCTTTCATTAAATTTTGTCAGTCTAATTTTTTATGTATTTTACCATCCTGGGGAGTTGCTGGGACAGCAAAGTTGGGTTGCTCATTCTCTGGATTCAATACTTTTATATATAGTTATGTAGATAAGCATAAATCGATATGGACATCAGTATGTCCAGATTATCCAATTTGTATGTCAATGTTCATATGTGTGTATAAATACACATATATTCATATATAGGTATAATCTTCACTCTGTTTTGGCTCATACTGGCATTATCTATGGCTTATAACAATATCTTTGTTGGGTGGTGTGGTTTGAATCTTGCTATATTTCAGGCTAGCCTTGAAGTCATAGTGATATTCTTGTCTCAGTCTTCCAAATGTTCAGATTATGGGTATGCTCCACCATGCAATTTTAGTTGTTAAAATTTTAGTTGTAAAACACTCATAATGATTTGAGGTTTATGATTTTTATAAGTCTGTATTGACTGGGGACAGTGTGGACTTCTCATTCCTGTCCACATTCACAGTGTCCAGTAAAACAGCTTTATTTTTCTATTGGGAATTTTCTGGTACTCAGGAGAATTTCAAATCTCCCTTTTTCCACTTCTGGAAAAATCACATGGCTATATAAATGATTGACTTCTGTGTTCAGTGCAAACTTATAAAAAAATATTTTGCTGAGAGTGGTAATTGAAACTTCCAAAATAAATCAGTATGCAAAGAGGTGCTGGTTTTGTTATTGTCAATCCTGTTATTACATTTTGTCTGTTTTATGAAACCTAATACTTTAAAGGATCACTACAATCTCTTTTAATTGGTAGGTTGGAGCAAATAATATGTATTGTAAAATTCTTTGTAGCTGGGGATATAGCTCAACAGGATAGCACCTGCCTGGCAAGCATGAGATTGTAAGTTTGATACCTGGTACCAATAAAATAAAAATAAATAAATAAATTCTTTATGTAAAAGCTAATAATATTATTTAAATTATAACAATTTAGATTGAATGTAAAAGATTAAAAATGAAAATTCTCATGTATTATCTTTATATTTTATTTTTGCTCTAAAATATGTATAAGCAATAGTAATGTGAGAATTATTTGTTCCTTTAGCAATCTGATACTGAGATCTAGAACATTAAGCTATATTTAAGTATTCAATTCATAACAATTCTTGTATAAGAAATGTCTAGTGATATGGAAAAATGTCTCATTTTTAATCAAGTCTCTCTCTTCTCTCTCTCTCTCTCTCTCTCTCTCTCTCTCTCTCTCTATATATATATATATATATATATCTTAAATAAGCAGAATTTTTAAAAACAGTCAATGTAAAATATGAAAATAAAGAAACAAAATTTTATTGTGTATAATTGAGATTTTCCACATGATACATTGATAGACATATCCATAGTCAAGTAAAAAATGTTGAAAAGCAAAACAGCATCCTACATCTCTTACATCTCTATTTTGGTGGTGGTGGTGGTGGAGAGAGTACCCCAAGTCTACTACATTGAGAAATTACTGGTATACATTATTTTTAAGGATTAAAAGAACAGTTCTTATATTGTCTGCCTAAAGACAATGGAGAATTTAGATGAACTCAAAAGGTTGAGGAAATGCTAATATATTTATGAAAAACATAATTTCTATAACAAGATGTTACATAAGGCCTCTATTTAGCACTCATATTCCACAGGGGAAAAATACCTTGTATTTTTTGGATCTCACTAACTTTTTCTGTTTTTTATGCATATAAGTTCAAACCTTTTCATACATGACCATGATCTCCAGCTGCACCCATTTACCTATAAGAGCCTCTAGATTATCTGACTTTATAGCCGGGTAGCTTTCCAATGCATGAAAATACCATATCTTTCTTATCCATTCTGCATTTGATGGGCAAGCTACCCATGCTTTTTCTGGTTTCCTGTCATGTGGAACAATTGTTTTCTCTCCATTGATTTTCAGTCTATGAATTTCCTTTTTGAGTTAAATGCATTTCTTGTATATAGTATATTGATGAATCTTGTTTCTTGATTTACTTTCCCTGTGTTTTTTTTATTGGTTATTTGAGGTTATCTACATTAACAGTTACAACTAGCATACATTGGTTCATCTCTGTCATGCTATCCTCCTGCTGTTGGCTCTCCACTTTTCCCCTTCATTCAATTGCCTGTTCTGTTTGGTGATCCTCCTCTGCTGCTGTGCCTGAAACCATGGTCATCTTTATCTCTCTCTAGAATATCTTTCAGCATGCTCTGTAGGGTTGGTTTGGTGGTCAATAATTCCTTCAGTTGCTCTTTATTGTGCAAATATCTCATTTTTTCATCAATTTTGAAAGATAGTTTTACAGGGTACATCAATCTGTGTTGGAAGGTATTGTCTCTCAGGATTTGAAACACTTCACTCCAACCTCTTTTTGACTTGATGGTTTGTGCTGAAAAATTTGCCATGATTCTAATTGGTTTTCCTCTATAGGTGATCTATTTCTTTTCTCTAACAGCTTTTAATATTCTGTTCTTGTGGCACAAAGTTTTCTTTTCCTGAACTAAGAGAAATTAGTTGTAAAACTATCCCAACTCTCATGTATACTCTCTCTTTATATACTCTCATATATATATATATATATATGTATATATATATATGAGAGTATATATAAAGTATATATTAATGAGAGTATATATATATGAGAGTATATATATATATATGAGTATATATATATGTGAGTGTATATATATATATATATATATAGTTTGTTTATTTCAGCTTCTTGCAGTAGGGAGACAACTTGACATTTACATATGTGATTCAGATTAAGTTAATAGGAAATTAAAAATGGTTACCATAGTATATACCATAGAATATCCTACTATCCTACTATCTTTGCAATAGCTGTCCATGTCCTCAAATCTAGTACAAGTAGACAAACTGAAACAGAATATAACCAGACTAAACAGAGTGATGAAAACAATATGGGTTTCAAATCACGATATAAGATTCACAATGTCCTATGCCTTCCTTTTTTAGACAATTCCTCCCCTTTCACTTTCACAGGGTACATTGTACAATTTGTATCCCACTAACTGCTTTAGTTTTTAGATTAGGGAGGGAACCTGCTATTTACCTAAGTTTCTCTGAACTTTTTTACCCTTGAGCTTGATCTCAAGTTGTATCCATTCACCTACAAGAGTCTCTAGGTTTTCCTTCCTTATAGCTCAGTAGTTCTCCATTGTATAAAAGTGTTACGTCTTTTGAACCAATCTGCAGATGATGAGTGATATACCCCCACTTTCTTTTTTCTAGTTCCTTGTCATATTCTCATCTTTGAATTGCAGTCCATAAACCCTCTTTCAGGTTAATTATATTTCTTATATAGAGCATCTTGATGGACCCTCTCTCCTGATCCACTCTGCCTGTGTTTCTTTTTATTAGTGTATTGAGGCCATGTTAGTGATTTTGGCCCACCTTCTCTGCCTCATTGCTGCCATGCTATTTTCTGTCTATTGTTTGTCTATTGTTGGTCTATTTTCCCTTCCATTCCAGAGTCTGCCCCATTCAGTGAACCCCTTCTACTGCTATTCTTGAAGCCATCATCTTTTCTCTCTCTCTCTCTCTACAATGTCCTTTAGTATTTTTTGTAGGTTGAATTGGTGGTCATGAACTACCCCAGTTCCTCTTTGTCTTGGAAGCATCTTGTTTCTCCATTAATTTTTAGAGATAGTTTTGCAGGGTACATCAATCTGGATTGGAGGTTATTTTCTTTCAGGGATTGGAATACTTCACTCCAAGCTCTTCTTGATTTGATGGTTTGGGTTGAGAAGTCTGTCGTGATTCTGATGGTTACCATAGTATGATATTGGCTATTCATTTGTCATAGATTTGCTGGGGATTTAACTCAGTGGCATAAGTGCCTGTCTGGCAAGCATGAGGTCATGAGTTTGATCACTGGTACCCAAAAAACCCCCAAAAACTCAGATCAGGGATTTAGCTCAACAGCATAAACGCATGCCTGACAAGTGCGAGGTCATGAGTTTGAGTCCTGTACAAAAAAAAAAAAAAAAAAAGACTTGCCCTATATCTTATCAGGGGCTGGGGATTTAGCTGAGTGGCATAAGTGCTTGCCTTGCAAGCACACTGTCATGAGTTCAATCCCCGGTACAAAAAAAAAAAAAATTTCCAGAATGTCATGAATGGCTATTATCAGACTGAGATAAAAACCATCTATTCCAATTTTATGTAGGGTTTTTACCATGAATGGGTGATGGACTTTGTCAAAACTTTTTTCTACACCTATTGAGATGATCATATGATTTATGTCCTTGGTTCTGTTAATGGGTGTGTTACATTTATGTATGTTGAACCATCCCGGCATCCCTGGAATGAATCTCACTTAGTCATGTTTATAATATTATTGATGATTTGCTGAATTCTGTTTGCCAGTATTTTATTGAGAATTTTTGTATCTATGTTCATTAGAGAAATTGGCCTGTAATACTCTTTCTTAGTTGGATCCTTCGATTTTTATGTCAGGGTAACCATTAATGTTAATGATCTCAATTCGCCAATCAAAACAGACAAACTAGCAGAATGGATCAAGAAGCAAGTTCCAACCATATGATGCATACAAGAAAAACATTTTAATTAAAAATATCTATTAATAGACTGAAATTCAAATGATAGAAAACAATATGCCTTGTAACAGGAATCCAGAAACTGCTTGCTTTCAGTGATGAATTTGGAAGTATTGCCTCCCTTTCAATCCATCAGGGCCTGGGATTTTCTTTGTTGGTAGGTTTTTAATTACATTCTTGATTTTATCAATTTTTGTGTATTTAGGATTTTTATACCTTCTTGATTTATCTTTGGTAACTCATATGTATCTAGGAATCTGTCCAGTTCATCTACATTTTCCATCTTCTTAGAGTACAAGTTTTCAATGTAGGTATAAATGATCTTATGGATTTCTGAAGGGTGTGTTGTCATTTAATCCTTTTCATTCTTAATTGCATAGATTTGAGTTTTTACTTTTTTGATAACCTTGGATAAGGGTTTTTAAATTTTATTTAATCTTTTAAAGAACCGAATCTTTGAAGCATTGATTCTTTATATCATTTTATACTCTCCAATGTGATAATTTCTGCTCTGATCTTTAAAATTTCCTTCCTTGTACAAGCTTTTGGCTTAGTCTGATCCTTTTCTAGAAGTTTGAGATTCACCATTAAATTGTTTATATGTACTTGTTCTGTTTTCCTGATATATTTACTGCTATAAATTTGTTTCTTAAGACTGCTTTCATACTATCCCATAAACTCTTGTATGTTGTACTCTTGTTATCATTCAACTATAAAAACTGTCTAATTCCTTCTTTAATTTTATCTGTTACCCTTTGGTTGTTCAGGATGGTACTACTTAATTTCCATGTATTTTATGAAGTTCTTGTGGATTTCCAATTTCATTACAGTATTGTTTGCTAATATGCATGGGATAAGTTCAGTTCCTTTGCATTTACATAAGGTTGTTCTATGGGAAATTATATGGTATATTTTGGAGAATGCCCATGTCCAGCTACTTGTATTCTGATACTAAGGTGTGGAACATTCTGCAGATATCTACTAAGTCCTTTTGTTCAGATTTTTTGTCTAGTTGATCTTTTTGTGACAGTAGTTTACTGAAATCCCCCAACACAATTGTACTAAGGTTTATTGGATTTTTAGATTATTTCTTTTACATAGTTGTGTGTAATGGTCATATATTTGTGGCATATATATTCATGATTGTTATCTCTTCCTCTTGGATTGTTCCCTTTACAAAGATATGTTGACCTTATTTATCTCTCTTAATCAGTCTTGGCTTGAAATTCTGTCTGTCTGCAAAGAGATTAACTACCCCTGCTTTTTTTCTGGATTCCTGTTACAAGGCATATTGTTTTCTATCATTTGAATTTCAGTCTATTAATAGATATTTTTAATTAAAATGTTTTTCTTGTATGCATCATATGGTTGGAACTTGCTTCTTGATCCATTCTGCTAGTTTGTCTGTTTTGATTGGCGAATTGAGATCATTAACATTAATGGTTAGAACTGATATGTATTGACTTATCCCCATTATGTTATTTTCCTGTTTTTGGCTCCCCCTTTTTTCCCACCCTCTGTCTGCTGGGTTCATTCAGTTTGGGTTCATAGAGTTTTAGTATATTTTATCTCTTTTTAGAATGTCTTTCAAAATATTTTGAGTGCTGATTTGGTGGTTATAAATTTCCTCAGATATTCTTAATTATGAAAGTGTATTACTTCTGTATCAGTTTTGAAAGACAGTTTTGTAGAGTACAACAATCTGGGTTGAAGGTTGTTTTCCTTTAGAACTTTATGTACTTTACTCCCAAATATCCTTGATTTGAAGGTTTGTGTTGAGGAGTCAGCTATGATTGTGATGCTTTCCTTATGGGCTATTTTTTTCCCTAACAGGTTTTTAGACTCTATTTTTGTATTGAATTTCTGGAATCTTGACTACTATATGCCTTACTGTAGATTGTTTTTTATCATGGTTAACTGGAGTTCCTAATACTTCAATTATCTGCATGTTCAATATTTTCTTTATCCACAAAGTTTTCTGCCATGATGTCTGTGAACAGTTTTTTAAAAATCAATTGTGATACATCTTGCTTTTTTCATAGATTCCAATCAATCTTAAATTATTCTTGTCTCATCTAACAGCTGCTAGATTGCTTTGCTGTAGTCCCTTGCTATTTATGCAACTGCACACCTGTCTTTTATGTCTGGGATCCTATCCTCACATTGGTTTAATTTGCTGTAGTTACTTTCAATAGAATTTTTATTCTCCTGAGTATCTGCTTGAATCTACTTTATGGATTCCATTTCTTTCTTATGCCGTGAATTCATAGCTTCCATAATTTTCTTAGGCTCATCTATGTTTTATCTGTATCTGCTCTAGAATCACTAAGAATCATCTTTATTGTAGACATCATCTCTGCAGTTATCTGAGAAACCACTTCTGATTTGATATTTTTCTGAGCCTCATTCAATTGCTCTGCTGTAACCACTTCAGAGGGATAAGGTACAGGGCTTTCAGATTGTTCCACATCATTGCTTCCTGACTTTGCCTTTGGGGAACTCATTATGTGGGGTTGCATCTTGTCTAAGTATCTTCTTATTTTGTTTTCTTTTCTTAGTTTACTTTCCAGAGCGATGCTTATAAATTGCCTATGGTGGGTTGTTTTATTGCTAACATTTAGGACACTTAGTTAATGACTACTTCTCTGAGGTATCTTTCAGGTGTAGCTGGTTTGGGGGTTTTGAATCTGTTGAGAGATCCTACCTCTTCAATTTGTTGGAGATGAGAATTTGCTGCTTCTTTGGCACCCTGTCACAGTATTCTCCATGACCCTTAGTCAATCTCAGTCATGGAATACCAGGAGGAATAGCTTCTCATAACAGTTATGTCACTTTTGGCTATAATCATAACAATAACATCATACACAGTGTAGAAAATGACAAACTGAGCAAACCGCTAACTTGCCACTTATAAAAATATGAACTAGATTTTCAGTTACATAATAAAATTTGAATAAACCAGAAAATTACATGCAGTATACAAATCCTTAATATGTTAATTTTGCCCTCAGGGTTAATATTTAATATGGATTAAGGAAAAAATACAAAAGTGGAAAAAAGAAGAAGAGATTACAAGTTCGGTTGGAGGACAAAGGGGGATCACACTAACTTTGACAAACTGATGCAGAATACTGGAGAGAATGAGAGAAGCAAAAGTTAAGAAGAACAAAACAGAACCACAACCACAAACAAGTTATAAACCACATCCCCACTCATAAAAATCAGATCAAACAATGAAGGAGAAAAAAATTAAAAATCAAAAAATGAAAACAATCCCATCAGCACCACAACAAAACACAAACAAGAGAGAGGGAAAAAATATTTCACTTCCAGGTTTCCATGCCAGTCTGTTCCAGGAAGCCAACAGTAGCTTATTGGCCAGGTAGTGGACAATCTCAGCAAACCTGCACTTTCTGGCTAAGACCAGATTCATTCCACTTGCTGCTGTCCAAGCACATTCTGAGGGTCTATCCCAGCTTGGAGCCACTATATGGAGACAGCAGCAGTTCTGATTTTGATCTCAGCTGGCCCATCTCAAAGATGGCTCTGGGCCAATTTCTCTCTTCTGTGGGAGGATTGAGCCCTCTGCACTCACTGCCAGCCAGTGCAGTCCTTCATGTACACCATTCCCCTCCACTGCTGCATCTCTCTCTGAATGCCTCTGGGGTCACCAGAATACCACCATGTGTCTGCAGGTTTGAACCACTCCTCTTGTGCAATGAGTCACATGTCAGGGAGAAGATGTCACCAGCTACCCCCTTCTTCATTGAAGTTTCTCTCTTCACTCTCTCCATGGGCTTCAATTCATGCTTCAGATTCTTCCTCTTTCCAGGTGACCCACTTACCTCCTTGTCTTCCTCACTTTGCTATATTCCAGTGTCTAGATGGTGACTCTCCAAGAGGCTCTTTTCTGTTTACCTCTCCATTACCTTAGTCTCACATGTCTTCTCTGTTTTAAATCTTTTATTAAGATGCTGTATAAGAAATATGGGTTACATTTGAATACACTCAATATAAAAATAGTAACTGTGCTCCAGCCACTTGGAGTATACTCTTTCATTCTCTTTTCCACTGTTAACTTATTTCCAATATAACTTCAACTATTTTGTGGTCTTAATAGTATTACATGATAAAATAGCTCTCAATAAAGTGATTGAAATTTTCTGAATTCTTACAATCAGATAATTGCTAATTCCTCATCCTATTAGACCATTTATTTTGGTATTTGGCACCATGTTTTACTGTGTTATGCTTGAGTATCTTCCCTCTCCTTATGTCTCATGAAAAGTTTAGGCTTGTTTTTTCCATTTCTGTAAAGAATTTTCTTGTATTTTGACTGGATTGTATTATTTCTTCATTACATGACATTTTAATTATTTTATCCCATATATCTAGGTTCTCTATTCACCTTTTGTGTCATCTTCAAAATCTTTCATATGTTCTGTATTTTTCACTGCTAAGATTTTAGTTCTCAAGTTAAAATTAATCCTAAGTATTTAATTTTTTTAGAGTATTGTAAATGGAATTATTTTCTTGATTTATTTCCCAACGTTTGTTACTGGTGTGCAAAACAATTTTTATGTTTCTTTGTTAATTTATATTCTACAGTATTACTCAACTCATTGTTTTTCCTTTGGAAAGTTCTTTATATTTCTGGACATACAAAATTATGTCACCTACAAATAGGGATAAATTGCTTTCCTTCTTTCCTGTTAGGATGATTATTACTTCTTTCTCTTGCCTAATTGCTTTGGCTAGGACTTCTAGGCCATTCATAAATACCTTTGGTAAGGTGGTAATCCTTTTGTTGCACACATTGTTGTCAGTGCTTCCAGTTTTTCTCATTTAGTATTATGTGGACTATTGGATTGGTATATAGATAATCTTTACTATGTTGAGGTATGTTTTTTCTCATATGGAATTTCTAAGATTTTTCAAAAAAAAAAACAAGAAATGGAGAACCTTAGTGAATACTTTTTCTGCAGAAATTGATATGATCATGTGATTTTTGACTTTCCTTCTATTGGTATAATGAACTGCATTTACTGATTTGTTTTTGTTGAACCTCCCTTATATAGTTTAAATAAATTCTCCTTGACCACAATTTATAGTTAGTAACTGTGCACTTGAAGCCAGTTTCCTTGTATTATATTTAGAATTTTTACATCAGTGTTCATCGGAGATATTATCTTGCAGTTTTACTTTTACATAACATTCTGATCTCATTTTGGTACACGTGTTAATTTGACTTCTTAGTGTGTTTTTGGAAGAGGTTCCTACCTTTTCATATTTTGTAGTAGTTTAATTATTTGCCCTAGCTTTTCTTCGAATGTCTTATAAAGTTCACACGAAAGACCAATTTGTTCTTGATTATTAAGATTTAGATCTAAAATGTTCTTCCGTTCTCACATTGAAAGGTGGGGCCAGGTCACAGGGGTGGGTCACTGAGGGCATGGCATGTAAGGGTTATTTATGTTGTCCCTGGTTTCTCTCTTCTCCCTCTGCTTCTTGACTGACCTGAGATGAACTGTTACCCTCTACTAAGCCCTTCCACCATGTTTTTCTTTGCCTTGAAGTCACCCAAATTTGAACTGTTGAAGAAATTGTGAGCCCAATAAACTTCTGTACATGTTTAGACAGACTTGAACAGGTGAGCTTTCTTAGAAGCTTACTTTCTTCAAGTTGTGATTGTTGTATCATGTCCCAATAACAAGAAAGCAACTATTGTCCAGGCCTTCATTTTTGAAAAACTTCATTGCAAATTAAGTATTATTATTACTCATTGGCCTGTTCAGTTTTTATGTGTATTCAGGTTATAATTTTGGGTGGTTCTACGTATTTTAAAATTTATTAATTTCTGTGTTTTTAAACTTGTTGGCAACTAGATTTTAAAAGTAGTTTTAATGATTCTTCCTGTTTCTGTAATATCGGTTGAGTATTACCTTTTTATATGTGATTTATTTATTTGGATTTTTCTCTTATTCTAGTTAAAGGTTTATCTTTTAAAACAGCCAGTTTTGTGGTCACTTGATATTTGTATCATTTCCATATATTCTATATCATCTATTCATTCTCTCCTTATTGTTTCTTTTTCCCTACAATTTTGTTTTGGTGTGTTCTTCCTGTACTAGTTTCTCTGGATGTTTCATTATTTTATTTTAAAGTTTTCTCTTATTTTGGATGTAGAGATTTATTTCTACAGACTCTGTAATATTGCTCCTTCAGGATTCACTAAATTTTGGATTTATTTATTTATTTATTTATTTTGTGCTGGGGATCAAACTCATGACATCATGCTTACCAGGCAAGCACTTGACCCACTGAGCTAAATCCTTAGCCGCATGATTCACTGAATTTTGGATCACAAAATTTTTTATTGCAATGTCTGCTCTCCACTGAAACCCCCTGAATATGATGTTTATTATCTGTATCTCTGTCAGCATCTTGACTTTTGGTCTCTGACAAGAATCGTGCATCAGGCTCTACTTAGACTATTTTAGAATGTATCTGAAAACCTTCCTGGACTGCTTCCACAAGCCTGTTTCAAAGACTTCTAAACCAGTAGGCCATACACAGTTACAGTGGCAACTCTACTTTTGGTAGAAGTTTTTCTTTTAATATTAATAAATTTTCTTGACACTAGAACATAATTCCTGGCACACAAAGCATAAAGGAAAAATGACTTAATTTAGCTCATGTTTTAATATGTCCCACTATATGATCACCAACTCCAAGACAATAATATTATGGCAGGAGAGCATGATGATACAAACATGCTTAGTTCATAGTTGTGGGAAGCAGAGCAGGGAAATAGTGCCAGTGGGAAACAGGTGATGGACCATATGTCCTACCCAAGGTCAGCCTTTTGTGACAGGCTCAAAAATACCAGGAGAGTATTCTGATAATTTAAATGTCTCTTGATCATGTGAAGTTGATATATCAGTATCAATGGTGACAATATATTTTTACAATGAACGTTTCCACATTTTCTTTTATAGAATAAGGCTTTCTTCTTTGCTGCAAATTAGTTATATTTTGGCATAATTGTACATGTGTATAGCATATTTTTTCATTATAACCTTCTTTATTCTTCTTCAATCTCCTAAATCCCTTCCCTAAGAATATTTCTTAAACTTTCACATTATCACTTTCTCTTTTTAAAAATTATTTTTCATTATTAATGTGAGATAAAATATGTAATATTTGAATTTATGAATCAGGCTTATTTCACTAAATCTGATGTTCTCCAGTTTCATCCTTATGTGAATGACAATGCAAACATTTACCCAGTATTTTCAATTTCTTCCCTAATTATCCTCTAATTCTACTATAGAGGTTTTTTACTTCCATAATTAAGTTTATTTATACAGTATTTTATTAATTTTAAGGTAGCTATTAATGACAATGCTTCACTCATTTCTTTCCCAGCAAGTTTGTTATTGGAATATAGAAAACCTATTAATATTTAGTATTGATTTTGTGTGTCAATTTGCTGAATTTCTTAGGAAATTTAAACATTTTAGAGTGTACTTTTCTTTAGGTCTTTTATTGAGGAATCCTATTATCCGTAAAAAGAGATAATTTGATTTCTTTCTTTCCCATTTGCACCTAATTGTTTTGTTTTTCTTGTGTAATTGCTCTAAAATTTAAGGTAACATATGGAATTGATATGACAACAGTAGACATTGTTAATGTTTTCCCTATTTAATTGGAAACTATTTTTTTTACCCTTTCAGTATAATATGCAAAGGGAGTAAATTCAAATTTCATTAGACCTTTTTACCAGTCACGTAAGATATCAGATTATGCAATCCCAGATGCACCAAGTCCATCTGCTTTATGCAGGATTAAATAATAGGAAGAGAAGAAAATAAGGTATCTGAGACAACCCAAAAAGAAAAATATATTTATGACAATTATATTCTTTATTTCTGTACCTAGTCAACTAGTATTTATAACCTTTTACTAACCTATGATATGTTCATTATGACTTTGGTAAATTTGTTACTTGGTGTAAAAACATAAGAATCTGTACACAAGAGTTCTCCCTGGATTGAATTATTGAAGTTTTCCTTTGAATTTAGTAACAGACCATGATGATACAAAAAGATGACCAAAGAAATCTCTTGTATCCCAGAATTTTCTTTCATACCTCAATTGTAGAGAAGTGCTCCAGTTCTTCTTAGTATCCAGGTGAAAATTTATCAAAAGCAGAATATCACTAGCTTTTTTCAGGATCATTCAGAGGAAGAAAGTGCTCAAAATATGTAGCAGTGATTTTAGATTCCAGCTCAATGGATATTTTTGTATATCTTGGTAGAAACATTTGTCCTGGAACTATGTCATCTAAGTCAACAGAACATGAATGCATGGAGACAGAAAATAATATTACAAGTGGGTCACTCACTGTAGTGAATGGTAGCTCTCTTAGGCCCAATTTTTGTTGTCCTTTGCCCCTTGTGATGAGTAAGATAGCACCATTTATTTGGTACTAACTAGTAACCTATATACTCTTTTGTAGAATTTTGCGCTGCACCGCTGAAGAATCACTACCTAGCTTTTTCTGTACTTGGGTCTTCATAAGGTTACTCCTCTCTTCTATCAAACTAATTCCTTCAAAATTATGGAATGTAGTAAAATGCAATGGGTAAGAGCTAATTTTTTTATCTCATTTTTTATACGAAAACAGGGTCTTTAGTCTTTCTTGGCCAACTTTCAGGTATTTTTCTTCTTGTCTTTAGGCGGCATCACAGAGCTCGGGGAGCAGCAGCAACCACGTAGCTTCTTGAAGATGTCAGACAGATGGCAAAGTGGAACTTTAAAAGTTAGAGTTTTTTCTTCTAGAGACAGAGGGCTTCTCCCAGATTCCTCAGACCTAGGGCATAAATTGATACCTGCACATTTCTTTAGCACAAATGAGTAGACAGAATATGCAGATGATGTCCACAAAAGACAAGAGCCTAATTTTCCTTCCACGAGAAAGTGGATAATGTACTGAAAATGGCTGAAAATGATAAAACAAGTGTGGGAATTTGCATTGCTTCTCTGTGTCCCCCTTCCCTCTGTTTCACTCTACAATACACACCCACTCCGGGCTGGGCAGAGACGTAAGTGCCTGCCTTGCAAGCGTGCGGTAGTGAGTTCGATCACTAGTACCGATAAAAAATTTAAAAATAATTATAATAACATTAAATTAAATTAAATTAAATTAAATACTCCCACTCACCTCTAGTAGGGAGAGGGTGATTTGAAGCAAATGAACCTTTCCATCACCTCAGATTTAGTTTTGAATAGACCTGTTTTCCTTTTTACCAAAATAAAGCAAGCAAACGAACCTAACCATATTAATCTAAATGGTCAGTAACAGTTTTGGTAAGTCAGCCAGAAAGCATGGATGTGGGACCGGTATTTGCCCCTGTAGTTTCATCCATCTCTCTAGTTTTGAGTTTTACTGTTTTTCATGCCCATGACTAGTAACACTCCTGCTACAGGGAGCCTTGTCATCCAGGATAATTTACATTTGGTGAAATAAGTATTTTGTTTAAAAATAAATTATGTTATTGTAAATATTGAAGTTCAAATATCCCAGAAACCATTTCAGTCATTTTTTAATCAGATTCTGTTGTGTACGTTTCACTGAATTTCCAGGGACTAATTACAATGCTTAAGGTTTTTTTTTTTAAACATAAAAACTATGTCTTGGGACATTAATTTGCATTTATCCAAAGTTTTATATTTTGTGTCAAAAGAGGTAACAGTTAAAATTAAATTATATAGATCTCTAAGTAAACAATTGAATTATTTATTATTTATAAGTGAAATACTAAAACCCATTTTCTAAGTATAAATTCATGCATTTTTCTCTTAAAATTTATGTACGACAATAAATTTGGGTCTCTAAAGGTATTTCATAGTTTTGCATAAATTTAACATTGATATTCATCAAAACATCTGATCATTTAAAAGTTTCAGAAGGTTTTAAGTTTTTAAATATGAAATCTTTTCCCAAACAGTTGGATCCAAAAGGTGAAGATGTGCTTTTATCAGTAATTCTCAAAGTGATTGATGACTTTTATGTGTTCATCATTTTAAGATAGCTGAAAGTTAAATTGTATAAATTGAACTCATTTAATAGTCTAATAGCAGTTTGTTTTTTCAAAAGTATCTTTTGAGGTGAAGAGTCAATAGCCATAACTTGACTGGTCTCTCAATGAGCCAGTTTATGTGGTCTAATGCTAATAATTTTAAGAGATACTAAAAGACTGACTTGCGTCTCTATTCTACCTAAAGTTCTATTGTTTTCAGTCTAGTTCTTATTGAAATTAAGCACTTAAAATACACTCTTTTTAAATCACTTTTTTATATAAAAGCCTTGAAAGTTTCAGAAAAAATTTTTTGGATTTTTCTCACACCAAATATGTTGCATGTTCTATTTAAGGTGTATAGTGTTTACATCTATATATGAAACAGTTTAATATGGGAATAATAAAATGATGTTTGAGACTATGGATAACCTGTGTGTGAAGTGACACAATTTTATAATAATCTATAAGTTATGCTTTTGCTGTAAATTGTTCACATAAGTTAACAGTATGTATTTTTAGTAAAACATCTTTAATTAGATTTCCTCCTAAAGATATTGAAAAAAACATTTAAAATGTAATACACTAGGGATAATGGCAGAATTTTTATGCTAAATATAATTCATTTTTGAGACCATAATATTAATCAAAATAAATCAGACACATAAGCTTGAATATTACAAAATTTCTTTTACATGAGAATAAAACAGAGCAAAATAACAGATAACAGAGAGTAGGGAAATTTTCTTCATTAAATGGAAAATGAATTAGTACTTGAAAACAAGAGCAATGGGAGAGAAAGGAGATTTTTTTAAAAAAGAAATTAAGATGTGTTATGTATACACTACAACTCCATTCAAGTTATGTAAGTAAACATTATGTATGGCAAATATTGCTAATAAAAAATAAATTTAAGGCTTAGTATATTCATTAATCCTTAATAAAATTTAAAACAGAACTTTCAATGAGGGTTTATGACATTGATTCCAATTGTCTATAATACTCCCTCCAGTGTGGGACCTGTTCTGCCTGAGCATCACTGAAGAACACTGTCTGAGAAACATGGCTACAGGTGGTTAATTGGCAAGTCCTTAATATAAATTAACGAAGAAACAAAAAAGAGTCAGAGACAAGAAGAAACAGTTGTGAGCATCAAAGAATCATCAGAGTGTCAACCCCCCAAAATTAGCAGACTCACAGAGTATTTTTCTATATCTTTTTCTCTGGGTAACATTCTGATCATTATTTTAAGATTATGAAACAGTGTATTAATTATTGTCATGCTTCAATTATTTTGTTATGAAATCTTGCTTTATCTTTCCAAAGAAGTAAGAGTGATATTTTTGATGTTTTCTTTATTAAGTCTGCTTGTACTATATTCAAGTGAAAATAAAAGACAATTCACAGACTGCTGCCCAAGCAGCAACAGCCACACCCACGCCTCTCTCTGTAAATCAGCTCCATTTGTGGACTGTGGGAACAAAGAACCAGGCCTTAGAGGAGGGTGATCCCTGCCTAGAAATCAGCACAATGTGTGGGCCACTGATCAAGTTGGGACAACCAGAGCCAGGCCAGTCACCACCATTCGATGACTGCAAGGGGAGAGAACCAGGTCTAACAAGGAGGTGATATCTGCCTGGAAACCAAACCATTTTCATTGTTTTGTTGGGTTGGGTTTTATTCTCTTTTGTTTTGTTCAATTGTGTTAAATCTGATGGCAGGAGCAGCTATTTAAAAGATAGTAAGACATGTTCTGGTAGCCATTTTGAAGTCCTTCATTACATTCATTATTTTGTTTTTATTGTTCCTATTCTATTTAGTTCTGTTTGGTTTTTACTACATCCAAAGGTATCTGCAATTATTTTGAAGACAACAAAAGACATTATGGTAACTATTGCTGATTTTATGTTTTGAATCTTGTATCACTTATACTAGTTTATATTGATTGGTTTTATTCTGCTTTACTTTCCTTGGTTTTATCCTCTTTAAAATAAAAATGAATAAAAGACAGTTCTTATCCCTGATTGCTGGAAAGTTAAAATCTCATCTAGCAAGTGTCATGATTAGATATCTTTTAACTTGTGCTTTCTTTTATACATTATTTGACTTCAAAATTTTTGTGTTCCTTTTATGGACTCAGTGAGTTTTCATGGAATCTATATGTCAATCCAACATGAGATCCAGGAAGATGATATGGAAAATACTGAGAGCTAGACTAAACTAAGAGAAGAGTTATAATGGTCTTACAAAATGGAACACTGAAAGCTAGAATTTTTTCCCTTTAGTGATTAGTGGTTTCCCTAAAATCCCTCAGGCTTAGGTCATAAATGACTACACTCTCTTCTGAGCCCATATGAGTGGACTGGAGATGCCTATGGTGGCTTAAGTAGCTGGAAGTCCAGTTTGCTTTCCACAAGAAAGGGAAAAATGATTTGTAGATGGCTGGAAGAGATAGAGCAAGCACAGAGATTTGAATTATCTCCCTGTGTTCCCATCTACTCTGTATCTTACTATAAAGGACTTTTACTCACTTGTGAATGAAGGGATGGCAATTTAAGACAAACGAGACCTTTTTCTGTATATCTAGCCTTGAATAAATTCTTTATCCTTTTTATCAAAATAAATGGCCTCCATTGATTTAATTATCAGAATGCAAAGGAACATCAAAATGTGAAACTAAACGTTCGGTAATGCTGGGGCTTAGTGACAAGTTGTTACCATCTCCTTACCATCTGTCCTTGCTGTCCAGAAGGATGATGTCCTATCTCCCTTTCACACATGCTCCTGCCATTGTGATGTCACCTACTATGCTGTAACGCAGACAAGCACTTGGAGCCTCTCATTAGAGTTGGTGCCATGGACTTTGGACTTTCAGCCTGACAATCTCTCAGTGAAATAAATCTTTCTAAAAAATAAATGCTCATCATTCAACATTTTATTATAGGAAAAGAAAATAAGCTAATAATTTTTCTTGCTGCTTTCAAACATTTTGAATATTCAAATGAAACACAAATATCTTCATATCTTCCTATAACTCATTAGTTCCACTTCCTATACATTTACATGAGGTTTCCAACATCACTTTTTCAACCATTTTTCTTTCAGGTCCTTAATATTCCAGTCAAACTATTGGTCAAAACCATGATGACATAAAAAATAGCACAACTGCTCATTATTTTTTCCAGGCAAAAGGAGGGGGTGCTACTTAAGTTCTACTTATTGAGAGGATTACTCTTGAATAGTATCTTTTAGGTTGGTTCATAAAGTACTGTAGTAGTACTATTAGTACTGTAGCATTTCAACTAAAGGTGATGTTGACATATCAGGCAAAATTCTTTGTATTCCAGGCCTCTCTTCTCTTCCTCTATCAATTGATCAAACAATACCTCCAAACCTTTTCAATTATAATTCCAGGGTGAAAGACAACATGCATTAAAACCTGGAAATTTTGGGAATTGAAGTCATTTCAAGAAATATATATGTCCCTCTAAAGCCTTCTTAAGCCAAACATGTACATAGCCCCTGCATTTGCTGATGGAATATTACTGTGAATGTCTAAATGCACAGTATCCATTTCAATATGAAAACACATGCTAAATTGGAATGATACCATGCATGTCCAGATTTATTGCATGCCTTTCAATATGGAAACTCAAGACACATGGTAATATGGGGGTAATAATAAATCATTCAGCCTTCATTAAATACCATTAGCATGCCAATAGTTGTTTTCCCAAAAGGATCATGGAGATTTGCTTAGTAAATAAGTTTTCTATGAAATTCTAAAAGCTTATCCCAAGATTCACCTATACAGGCCTGCCAAAGTCTCCAATTCACATTGCACATGTCACTCCAGGTTGAAGCATTACCTGAGTTCTATGACATCAGTTTGCAGAAGAAAATCTGCTGCTCAGCCTTGTTCTATGTGTTTCGCACTCAGGAATAGAAGTTGTTTTGGACACTTGGCAAATGCATCACAGTAACACATTTAAATGAATATATGAAATGCAAATGAAACAACAAAACATTACTTTTTTATTTTTAGCTGTGTAAGGTATCATATGAAAACACATTTTATTTTAGAAAGAAGAGCTTGATATGTTCCATTTCACAGACTGGGCTGTGGGTTTAGCTCAGTGGCATAATCACCTGCCTGGCAAATGCAAGGTCATGAGTTTGATCTCTGGTACAAAAAAAAAAAAATGCAAATGTTACTCCCCATGTGAGGCTAATAAAATTTCTTGGGCCGGAGATTTAGCTCAGTGTTTTAAGCACCTGCTTAGCAAGCACAAGGTCATGAGTTTGATCGCCGGTACCCGCCCCCCAAAAAAAGAAATCTTACCCATTTCACAGACTGTTAGAAATTTCACTGAGTTAGAAGAGCTCTGGGGTTTTGTATGATTTATTCCCATCTTCTACTCAACAGTATCACTGATAAATTAAATACAGTTGCTGTTTATTGTTCAGTATGTGAAATCAGCACAATGTCACCAGAGAAATGGACCACTGTAAAAACTGCTACCAGAAGCAGTGATCAATATCCCTGAGAAGGTATTTGTAAATCATATATATATATATATATATATATATATATATATATATATATATAATAGAGAACAAGAAATTTAAAGGTTCTTAATTAGAAAACTAATAACCCATCTAGAAAATAAACAAAAGATTTTAGTATAGAGTTCAATGGTACTTTAGCATGAACAGGATTCTTAGTTTGAACTTCAGCATCACACACAGAGACCAATGAGCAAAACATCTGAGCAGATATTCTGAATATGAATATATGTACATAACAAATGAGCAACTAAAAATGTCAGACTATTTTAATGATCAGTAAAATGGAAATAAATTATAATGTGTGTCACAACTCAGATATTAAAATGACCAAAACTGAAAAAATCTACCCATGTTGGAAGCATTAGTGAAGATATTTTCCAGTCAAAAACTGGCAGCAATATGAGTTAAGAAAAAATTACACCAAAAAGTTAAGAGGGTGATTAATGTTAGTCAATTTCCAATCATGGTAAGAGATTATTATGAAGGTAACATATGTCACTTATTCCACATTTTTTCAGAGTTTTTACAACGACTTCACTTTTAGCTGTCATTTTTCCCTATACATATTTTTTTCACTAGAAAAACTCCAAGCAAGCAGGGCAATTGATTAATCAAGAATTACAGTGCTTTTATTTGTGATTTCATGGCTGTCTCAATGTTTGGTATCAATTCAGATCATTTCTCTTTCATAGTCACTTTGACTTTGAATAAGAGTCAGAAGTTGCATGGTGTCAGATCTGGTGAATAAAAAGGATGAGGACACACTGATTATTTCTGTGAACCTACCTTTCTGTTGGATTGTACTTGTATTCACTATATGTTTAATCACATCCTATAGAGACATTTACAAAAGAGAACTTTGAGAACTGCTTCAAAAAGGAGTAAAATGATGGTATGAATGTATCACTGTCAAAAGGAATATTTACAATGTATTTTGACTGTAATAATTGTTTTTAGTTTTAATGATTCATTAGTTTAATGATTCATAAAATTTGATAACTCCTTGTATGTCTTTTTTCTCTCATCTTTTCAGGTATGAGATGGAAATTAAATTTTTATTTAACAAAACCTTTTGCTATGGAAATAGTTATAAATTAGTATGGAGATTATTATGTATTAGTATACAGATCTGAAATAGAAATGCCATAATGTGTATAGTAAGTTGTATTTTTCTAAATGAATATTTATTCACAAGTCATTTGGTTTATTCTTAAAAGGAATTTCAGCAAGTTACTAGCATGCTTACAATTCCTTAATTATTTTTTTTTTATAACCTGGGGAAAAGAAAACATTACTGGCCTAGCCTCCCATGCTTTTTGTAATTTCTTAAAACTGATTTTGTGTCTCATTCTGGCTTCTTTGACCTCTTTCTTTTACAGGGTACTCATGTTTATAATTTTTGTTTTCTCTAAGCATCAAGGCCATCTTGTAAAGTGGAGTTTCAATAATGAAGGTCTTATAATCTGTTTAATAAAACCCCAGGACTTGAACCCAGAGTTGCTGTAACAAACCTGAATTATTCAGAAGATCTCTAGATCATTAGTGGGCATTTGTGTTTGGGGAGCACAGATATAGGTCACCTTGCATTGAGAAATATGTATGTGTTTTTGTTTTTCTTTAACTATTTCTTCTAACATTTGACTAGCAGTACTCCTCATAAAATGTTATATTAGGGTGAAGAAACTAATATTTATCTAGGCTTGAAATAACATTTTCATGAGGGAGATAGATACATATGAAGTCAATTCATGCAGGGAATTTAGATCTTGTGCATATTAACATTATGTTTTAATTAGCTCAGACAGAAGCATACAAGTCAAAATCCTTACAACAGTACATTTTAGATATAAACTGATTTCCTTAATTAAATTTTAATTATCTTTTATTATGGATAATATTGAAAGTGCAGTTTAGTTATTAAAATGAAAATATGTATAATGACTTGATATTTAATGATTCCAGAAGTCTGTGAAACCTAGAGACAACCTGGACTGCTTTTTCATGTTCACATTCATGTGCCCAGTAGAATAGCTTCACTTTTTTTCTTCTGGGAAAATTCTAGTAATCTTAGGGGAGTTTCTGGTCTACACTCCTTCCACTTCTGGAAAAAAACACACAGCTATACAAGTGATTGACACCTGTATTCATTGAAAACTTATATAACTAACATTTTCCTGAGATTGGGAAATAAGCATAACTGCTCATTATTATTAATGCCAAATTGCTGTATTTTTTCTGTTTTATAAAGACTCTGTCATACTTTTCATGGATATCCACAGTCTTTTTTAATATACAGGTAAGCCAAAAATAGTTTTTAATTCTTTTACAAAAGTTAATTTTTAAATAATTTAGATTGGATGTGCAAGATACCAAAAGAACAAGATGAAAAATTAAAGCTAGTGCATTGTCTTCAGATTTTATTTTTGAGGTAAATTATGAATAAACAATAATATGAAGACTAATTTGTTCCTTTTAATGACTTTATATGGTGATCTTGAACTTGAAACAACTTAAACCTAGGTTTAAAGATTCATGTCATAGATTCTTACATAAGAAATTTTTCTTATATTGATAAAATGGTCCATTGTGTTTTATCAGTCACAATTCTAATTAAAAAATTTAAAGTGTCATTTAAATACTAGCCTGATCCTTTAATCTGCTTCCAACCCTGTTTCATTATTTTATGTATAAGTAAAATATGACAAAAATATTCCTCCACTGCTCCCTCCAGCATTTGTTAATCAGTTCCCACACATAAATTGAGTGTTATTATTTTCAATTATGTAGTGACTTAGTACATGGAAAGAATTTCACTCCAAAGAAAAATATATTCAATATGGAATATTTAGTACTACTTATTTATATCAGCAAGATTTCGTTCTTTGCACGTTTTTTATTTTGTTTACTAAAGGAAACATATTTTCTAGTTATGACAAATTTTGAGAGGAAATACTTATTCACTCAGAAATAGAAACTGATAAATATCACTAGATCTATGATCTAGATAGGGGCATCAGAAGCTTTTTATTCAGGCAGAAACCCTTATGAGAAAATGACCTTCACTACATCACTGAAAAGAAACATGTTCTCCTGCCTTATTTTTTCCTATGCATATCTACTTACATTGGTGTATTCTTTCCTTCTTCACTCTTCTTTTCTTTACCTACTTCAAATTCACTTTGCACTTCTGTCCTGTTTTCTTCTCTATTCACTCCTATTTTATCTCTTTTAAAACTTTCCATGAAAATATTGTAAAGGAACTATGAGTTACATTTGATTATATACAATATGAAAATCCCAACCATTCACCTTGTCTTGGGAGTAGCCTCTTTCATTCTCTTTACTGCTATGCTACTTGTTTCTTATATACTTTCAAGTGTTCTTTTAGCTTAATTTTATTAAATAACAGAAACTACCGTTAGTTAAATCACTAAAATTTTCTTCATTTCCACAATCAAAACTTTGTTAATTCCTTGTCATTATAGAACACTTGTTTCAGTATTGGGTACTATTCTTTATTTGTTTATTGGTAGAGGTTTTTTTCCCTTTTATGTCCAAAAACTCTATTTTTTTCCTTTATTTGGATGTTATTCTGCTCACTGTTTTTTTGTCTTATCTCTTGCCTTTTTTTTTGTTCCGTACAGTGCTCTGGGTACCAATAAGAATTGGGTTTCTGAAATGGAAATTAGAACTATTAGAAATTAGAATTATCAAATTAAAAATGGGCAAGAAGATACAAGAGAAAAGCAATGAACAGCCAAATTATAATCCAATATCATCTTAATAAAGATTGCTATCACTGATGTTGGCCTTAGTATCACAACTCATATCACTGATGCTATTGCTGTGTACTTGGGTTACACTTGCAGGAATAATATTATTGCTTTGTTTGCCTTTTCTTTTGTGTCTCTGTGAATTTTGTTACATTTCTCCATATTACAAATCCTTTATATGTGGGTTAGATTATGCAAATCTAGATAAAGTGCCCTCATTCTAGGTGTGAAGGGAATGGGAAAACAAGTTCCTACTTTTTTTTGTGTCCTCAAGTGCATGGTAGTTTCTGCCTACCAAAAAGATTTATGTGTTAGAAAGGGGTTCAGATGTGGCCATCTAATAAATGACATCTGTCCACATTATAACATCCAATCTCTTTAATAAAACTCCAATATTTTGCTCCCATTCCCTTTTTTTGTATACATTCACTGATGAACATGTTTCCTATAATGTGTCTGCAACCACTCCAAAGACACTAAATTTATTACTTCTGTTCACATCTCATAGATCAATATATTTAACTGAATTTTCCCTTCACAAATCTGACAAGACTGAAGTCCACAGTTTTATTCTTACTGAACACCTACCCAATCACCAAGGACATTGCTACCCTTTGGTGTCCACATCATAATATCTACTATGTAACCTAATCCTATGATTATCCTTCTCTTAATTATTACAAATGCCCCATCATACATTCAGTAAGCATTCCATCATCAGGGAACCATCTTAAAAGGTACAATTCTTACTTTGTACTTGAATTTTTCACTCTATTTCACAAGTAATATTTCATCCTATATGTTTTTGTAAAATGAGCTCCCCTAGACTATAGAGATGTGTAATGTGGATTAGTGATTCCTGGACAATAACAATAGAGTCCTGATCACTATCTCTAACTTTAATGTTCCCTCCATGCAATTATACTGTATACTATTATATTTAAATCAAAGAAAATTCTGTCAATCATTCTCTGTTAAAATATCTTAGCTTATGTGTGCTACTTGGAAAATGCAATTCAAATGTCTTTACATGACATTCAAGTCAGTGTGTAATTATGGCAATTTACACAGTACTCTGAGCATATGTAGAACAGTTTTTCCTACCATACCCAAAAATTCTCAATAAGTTTTTCACAAATCTACCTCTCTTTTTCTGTAAATGTTAAACTTTAAGCACATTTACTAAACTGAATTAATAGAATTATTTCCTCTCCTATTTCCCCCAAACTATTTTCTTCCATTGGAGTAGTATGTACTCTGGAAATTGCATTTTATCATTGTATAAAAGTGAATTTATTGCAAATTTTATTCTACAATATTCACCTTATAAATTCTTATTAATCTCCAGTTTTTTAAAAACTACATTTAATTGCAGGGGATATCCAGTGAAGTGAAGACATGGAAATGAAAAATGCAACACTGCTGACACAGTTTGCCCTTACAGGGCTCCCATATCAACTGGAATGGAAAATTCCACTTTTTATGATATTTCTGGCATTACACCTCATCACCATTGTGGGGAACCTGGGTGGGGAACTCTCATCAGGAAGGACCCTCACCTTCACATACCCATGTATTTTTTCCTTGCAAGTTTAGCCTTTGTAGATGCTTGGTTATCATCCACTATGACACCAAAAATGTTGGTTAACTTCTTAGACAATAACAAGATGATTTCTTTCTCTGAATGCATTATACAGCTTTTTTTCTTTGCAGTAAGTGCCACAACAGAATGTTTCCTGTTGGCAACAATGGCTTATGATCGCTATGTAGCTATATGCAAACCTTTACTTTACCCACTGATTTATGACCAATAGAGTATGTGTCCAACTATTAGTTTTATCATTTTTAGGTGGTTTTCTTCATGCCTTAATCCATGAAGGTTTTTTATTCAGATTAAGCTTCTGTAATTCCCACATCATACACCACTTTTATTGTGATGTCATACCATTGATGAAGATTTCCTGTACGGATCCTGCTATTAATTATCTAATGCTTTTCATTTTCTCTGGTTCAATACAAGTATTTAGCATTGTGACTATTCTTATGTCTTATACATTTGTTCTCCTTACCATTTTAAAAAAGAATTCTGAAAAAGGTACAAACAAAGCCTTCTCCACTTGTGGAGCTCATTTCTTGTGTGTGTCTTTATACTATGGCCCCCTTCTCTTCATGTATGTGCATCCAACATCTTCACAAGCAGATAATCAGGATATGATCTTCTCTCTATTTTATACTGTCATAATCCCTGTGTTAAATCCATTTATCTACAGCCTTAGAAACAAGCAAATCATAAGCTCACTGACAAAGATATTCAAGGAAAATTCTTAAGTCTCATATTAATATCTACTCTTCTAATTAAAAAATATTTTGAAGAAAATTTGAATGTTTTTAGTAGTATTCAAAGATTATTGCAGTCATAGTTTTATAATAGTAATCAATTAAATTTTTGTATTTTATTACCTTCTTAAATTATTTGTACCATTTGTTAAAAAAATTTTAAATATGACTCATGTCATACAAGAAAAATTAAAGATGAAAAGAAGTGATACCATTTTACAGGTTGTGTTTTTACATTGTAAATGTATTAAGCATTAAACAGAATTTCTTTTCAAATCAACTCGAGTATGATAAGTATATAATATTTATAATACAATGCAGCTTGGGAATCATATCACTTTTATTTTATTGTGGTGGAAGATTTGTCTCTGGATAAGAAAAAAATTCAGGAACACTACTAATCCTCAAAAATATTTTTAATTTCATTTGTTTAGGAAATGGATAGTTTCACTTCTTGCAGGCATTTAACTCATATGTCACAGCAAAAAATACACAAAGCTCTCAAGCTAATCTTAAAAATGAGAAAGCGTTTAAAACAATGAAATCAAAGGAAATACTATGAATATGTTTTTAGTTCACTGTTTTTGAGTAATGAAAAGAGATGTATTACGTCTCTGTCTCTAATGCCTTTTTAAAATTCTCTTTACAGGTGCATTTATTTCTTTCTGGGCAATCTAAAATCCTCACTAATCCAGAAAGATAATAGATTAAATAATTAAGCATGAGTGGACAGAGATAAAAAGTAGCAAGATAGAAGGAAATATTTTTATTTTTCCTTTAAAAATGTATTGTCCACTTTTTATGTTTTGATTTTGTGACTTGAGCAAATACTTCTAAGATAACAATATGTAATTTATCAACTAGTGATTTCTTACTGTTTTTTTAAAATTCTGTACTATTTCTACCCTTTCTTCTATTTTGCTTTTTTCCCAAAATAAAAAAAAAACATAAAAGAAGGTTATTACCATTTAAAGTATATTGATACATAAGAGGGATTTTAATGGATATAACCAAGGCTCATGTAGCGATAAGATGTTACGATGCTATAGTATCCAACGGTTTCCTTGGAAAGAAAAATCCTTAACTGTTAGATTTCTATGTTCTTTATATTCTTTAAATATAGTCTGTTATCAATCTTCAGGTGTATCTTTTCCATTTGTCTCTCAAGAGAAGAAATCCAAACATTTTCCTAGTGATACCACTGGTTTCCTCATCTTTAAAATTACTCATTTTTGTGATTGCAAAATTCTAGTTACTTTGCTCCTCCATTCTGCCTACGCTCTGCCTTTCCATATTTCGCTCTGAAATCATTCCTCATTCACAGGCCAAGGAGTAAATATTTGCCTCTTCAATACCATTTAGTGGACTGCTATTGCTACTAGACTGAGTCCACAATGTTAATGTTGACTTCAGATCAATGGCTTTATGTTGGTCTACATCAGCACAATTTATTTGTTCACCAGTATGTTCAAATATATGACACACATGTAGATACTTATATGTATATATAAATACATACATGCATATGTATATATAGTCTTCACTCTTTTTCTTTATGGTGGCATTATGTCTGGATTTAATTTTGAGATTTCTTCTTCTATTCTTTTTGTATTAAAGTAGGTATTATAGAAACCATGTTTCTTTTAACCTTGTTTTAGTTTTCTGAATATAGTTCATTACCTCAACTATATGTTTTTACTGATGTAAGTTTGTCATTTTAGAATCCCCCTCAGGATGCTGTTTTTCTTTCTCCACAGAGTGTCCATCTTATTGCACTCCTATTGTTTACTGATTTTTGTTGTTGCATAATGTCTCCACACCACTAAAAGTTACCTGTGATTTTGGTTATTCATTCATTGTTGTAACACAAAGAAAAAATCTGTTATACTCAACTGTGGCTTATTTCTTTTGCTGCTATAGAAGTATATTACCATAATTTGCTTTTCAGTGAATGATAAAATGGTCATTAAGCTCTGGGTTCTTGGACAGAATCATTATCCTGTCCAATCTTGCTCCAGTTTTAGTGTGAAAGAAATATTTGAGGGTTTCTCAGAAGCTCAGACTATGTCTGTGCTTTTTTATAAATGTCATATCTAAAAATCTCTCTTCTCTGTTTTGTCCTAAATTCAAACTTGTAGGGTTTTTTTTTTTTGCCTTCTGCAAATTCACCAAATCACTGTCTTTGATGTAACGTTATTCTCACTTCTCTTATAAGTTCATTCTTTCATGTACATACTTTTGTTAATGTGGGATGCTGAGAATGAGGTAAAAAACATATTTGTAAATCCATTGTTTTTAATAAAATATTTGATGTTTTACTTTTCCATTAAACAAATTATGTAAATGTGTATATATATTGATTAGTTTTTGAAGAATTATATGATTTAGCTAAATCGTTCATAGCTGCTGATTTTAGGTTAGAAAATCTCATGGAAAAACTAATGGTATAACACACAACTTTGTGATGTGTACTAATTTTTTAACTTGAATATTTAAAAGAATTTACAATTCTCCTATTTAATGATATAACATGTATACCATTTTTATTATCAATTATGAAATCTTTAACCTGAAGATTGTTATCAAAATTATCACAGATGATTAAAAAGTAACATATTTATATATGATAGAATTTTACTGAGTGTGTCCATGAAGTATATATCAAACTTCTCTAGTCTAAACATTTTATTTTGGGGAAATTATATTTTAAAACAGTGGATCTTAAAGTTTAGTGGACATTGGAATCAACTATAAAGCTTGTGCAAAAATATAAATATTGATTCCATCATCAGATTATATGAATCAGTAATATGTTAATGATGATTTCAGATCACATTTAGAGAATCATTATATAATTAGCAAGGAAAAGCTTCCTAATGTCAAATTACATTAAGTAGCAGTGTAAATGTAGTTTCAATATTCCTTATATTTGCTACTTAAAAAATATGTAAATATTCTTAGTTTACATCATCTCTTTTGTATTTTCCTCCCTGTTTGGTCAGGTGGATTATGAATTCAGCTGGGCATACACTTCAAATATGAAACATTGTGGACTATTTCATAATTTTTATTTCAAATGAAGATTGCAAACAATGATAGAAAATCAAAATTATAGCCACATTTCAGTAAAGTAATGGAAAAGATTTCAATCGATTACAAAAATATTGTGAAATTGTAGCCACATTTGAAAAATCATCATTAAAATTTTTACATAATATGTTCCAATTGCTGAATTAATGTGTTTGCAAAGTTTGATAAGATATCTTCTATGTAAGACTCATTTTAGGGTAATAGATAACAATTCCATTATAGTATTTCTTACTAAATTTCAAGAAAAAAAGGAAATTCACTTAGTGCATAGTGATACTAGTTTTCTTAGGGTTCTCCAGAGAAACAGATTTCTCATCTCAAAGAGAGAGAGAGAGAGAGAGAGAGAGAGAGAGAGAGAGAGAGAGAGAGAGAGAGACTGAGCCATTAGGAGTCCTATACAGTTAAATAGAAAGAGTTGTGTTAGATTTCTTTGTTGAAGTTTCCCATTGGCCTTAACCATCTGATAGTGTTAAGAGACCATATTGGGGATAACCTGTTACAAATATACTCTTACTTACCTCTCTTGTAGGTAGAGAAATAGTCATATTACCATGGTTCAGTAGGATCAGTCACTCCAGTCAACACAGTCACTTTCTTGTTGGCTTGTTGAATCAGAAAAATTAAGAAACCATAAGCTGATAATCTTAATTTTCTGATGAGTTTAATCATTATTGTATCTCATGTTGGAAGTATCCCTTCTTCTACAATGGAGACTTCTAGGTTAGAAAAGCAAATTGTCTCAAGAACTGAGATAAATTTTACTTGATGATCATGAGAGTTACTGAGTAATTCTACTCTCATTTTTGAACCTATGAATCAAGATAGTGAAAGAAACAGCACCATACATATAGTCTTCTTAAGAACTTGTCCCAGTCCTATAAAATATTACTGTATAGTCAGTGTCTTGATGATTCTCCAAACTATTATCATACCTTTGTATCAAACTACTTCCTTCAAGATGATGGGGAATATGATAAATCAGTGACTCCCATGAACAGAGGCTCAGTGATGCACTTTTTACTTCTAAAGTATATTTGATCAGAAACAACAGTGTAGGAAAATATATTGCAGTGAAAACAGAATTCTGAAAATCCACATATAATATTTTTTATTTAAAGAGAAAACATGTAAAAGGTAGAGATAATACAGAATTTCAAAAAAATAAATAGTAAGAAATCACAAGTTGATAAATTACATATTGTCCTCTTAGAAATAGTTGTTCAAGTTACAAAATTAAAGCATACAAAGTAGATATTCAAACAGTGAGACTGTAAACTGCTATGCATGCATGAGTCTCTACATGTATTTCCATCCTTTCTGTATTAGAGGGAAAAACAAAATCTAGCAAGACAAAACAAAACAAATTCCTATAAAAACATGAAACCAAAAAGTCATATAAAACGACAGTACAAGGTGATTTACAATGATTCCTGTGTTGTTTCTTGTTATCCTCAATAGAATTGTCTATATCATCAGGCATAATTGAATATAGCAGTATAATTTAATATAGCAGTACATAACAATATTAGTAAAAATAAAACATTGTAGACAGTATAAAACTTCAAAGGCAGGTAATAATCAAACTAGAGTGCATATTGTAGTGAATCTTATCATCTTCAGTGCAGTTGCTCATACTCTCAGACTTGATCCATACATAACATTTTTATGTAAGATTTACAATCAAGGAAGCATATCAAGATTTATTCACTTCAGTAAAAACTAAACACTTCCCATAACAGAAGTCATTCAATTTAATCAGTGTGTTGACTTAACACTACTGAAAGTGGTGAAATACAGGATCTTCTGTGTTGGTTTGTCATGCTACCAGATTAAGCATTTAGCAGTGCTTAAATCCATAGTGAAACTTGCATATTGCTGAGATTATGTTTAAACTCTACCACTGCTACCATAACCACTATGTGTTCATGAGCCCTTGGTTGATGGCAGAAGTAACTGAAGAAAAAGTCTGCTTCCTACAGACTAAATCATTATATTAGCATATTGATTAAAATTTTCCTTTTCTGAAATCACTCCTTGGTAAGCATTCACATTGAATGTAAAATCTTTAAAATTATTGTTCACTAAAAGTAGCAAGTCCTCATATTTTCCCCAAAATTTTCTAGTCATATATTTTCTAATAAGTTATTTTGAAATGTCTCACATTTCAGTCAAACCTTTGATCTTAGCCTATGCATCTATATGTAACTGAACATCTAGTCATTTCTCTTTTTTAGCAAAGTAAAAAAAGCAATTTAGCTGAGTCCTCAAAGTTCTATCAGTTGGAAGTACTAATCCTCATCAATATCCTAGAGTGATGTCCCAGAAAGAGAATATAGTACTTTTGTACTTACAGATAGGTGACAAAATGAGTTAGAGAGAAATTACATAAAAAGTTAAGGAAGAAATAACTTTATGTTAAATTTTACTTATGTTGTTGTTTACCTCTTCATTCCACTGTTGTGTACATCACAATTTTGTAATTTCAATAACAATCCTGTAAAAAACACTATGCCATATTTTCTCACATTTTTATCAGCAAAATTCTGAGAAAACAAGACAATTGAATCTACCAAGAAATTCATGTGTTTTCCAACTACTTGCCAATCATGATCTAGTTGAAGTTAAGACCTTGTTTTTAAAGAAAACTTTTAAATGAGTATTATGGGATATCTTAGCTGTAATCTTAGCTGCTGAGGAGATTGACAAGTTTGAGGCCTTCTTGGGCAACTTAGAAAGACCTTCTCTCAAGACAAAAAAAGCCATACCATTCCCTGAGTTTAATAACCAGTACTGCACAAAATCTAGTTAATTAACTGATTAATAAAATGAAACAGAACAATGTTTACAGTGGAGAAATTACTTATTGTTGCTCAGGAATGTCTCAAATAAGTAGATTTAGTTTTATCTTCTAAAAGAGTGCTTGAAAAGAAGTTCATATGTTAATGCTGAAAAGAACACTCTGAATATGTGATCATTATGTTCAAATTCAATTTTTAAAGTTTGGGTAAATTATAAAGTCTCTTTCTTAGCCTCCGAAGCCCTTTGAAATCAAATGCATGACAATTTCTTGATAATATTTTGTTCTTTTTGCATCTCTAGTTGTATGACAGTCATGTTTGTGTTCCCTCTAAACCAGGGCTCTTTAATATCAAATACCTTCCAAGGATGAAGTCCCTGTGGATGGCAGTTGACCATAGGTATTCCCATGTTGAAATACCCTCAGCCCTACTCTGTAAGACAAACCTGTAAGAGAAAACTATGCTTATAAAGAAGTTCAATGAGAGTCAAAAACACACATAAATACTTAAATGAAATTAGGGAGACAATGCAAGACATGAATGAAAAATTCAGGAGAGGGAGAGATTTTTAAAAGAGCCAAACCAAAACTTTAGAAATAAATAATTGAAGAATTCAAATTAAAAAAATACAGTTGGAAGTGTAAGAAACAACCTAGATCAAGTAGAAGAATTTGAAGACAATGTTTTGAATTATCCCAAGCATACAAAACTGGATGAGTAATATAAAAGAATAGAGTATTTAAAACAATAATGAACAAACTACCTGCATTTTCAGGATACACAAATATGGAGAGAAAATAGTGGCATAGAAATCCTATTCAAGAGACTTGGCCAGCCACTGGGATCATTGGATGCCCCTACTGCTCATCCCAGAGAACTCTGAGATCTGAAGGACTGTCAGACATCCCTCCCCCTCACTCCAGAGTCCTCATCAGCTGGAAGGATTGCTAGACATTACTTTTCTTCATCCTAGAGACCCAGGCATCAGGCAGGGGTTGTCAGATGCCCCTCCTCCTCACTCTGGAGATATTGGCAGCTGGTGGGATCATCAGATGCCTCTACTTTTCAACCCAGAGATCTCTGCATCATGTGAGATGATCAGCAACCACTGCTCCTCACCCCAGAAATCTCAGCAGCTGGTGGAATCATCAGTCATCCTTTCCCCCACCCAAAAGACCTCAGCGGCCCATGGAACATGAGAAACCTGTTACACCACCTGCAGAACCTTGGTGTGCTGATGATAGTCTCTGCAATCACTTACCCACCCAGAGGACCTCAGATGGTTTGTGACAGTGTGGTGAGTTTCCCCTTCAAGTAGAGGACCTTAGTGAGTAAACAGGAGAAGCAACAAAACCTCCCCCCACCATAGGTAGGACCTTGTTGAGACCAGAAAGTGTGTAGGTAGTTCCTTCTATACAAAGATTACCAGGTGGATTGAGGAGAGCACCAACATGCCCCCTCCCAACTTGGAGGAACTGGAAAGGGCCTATGAGACCCCCAGTAACACAGTAGGCTCCCAACTGACGTACACATTATAGCCAGGTAGATCTGGCAGCCTGGAACAGCCTGAAGCTGCAGTAACAATGGGAGCTAAGGGTTGACCTACATAAATATTCCTAGGCCAGCCAGCCTAAGAAAAATATAGGACTAACCCAATAGGCACCACAGGTGCCTGACCCCTCTACTTCATTGTGGGACCCAGCAAATGGACAAACATCAGCCACACATGACACACAGTTGAGATTAGTGGGATTGAAAAGACAAAATATTAATCTAAGAAGTGAAAATGACTAAATGAAAAAGCAAATGCAATCTCAAACATCAAGTCCATCAGGAACAAGAACAGAAGATATTGAAATAAAGGACATTGGAAGTCATACACCTGAAATTTCTGAAGACAACAAGTGAAATAAAGAAACAAATCCATGAGGCTATAGAGGAAATCAGATTAGAAATAACCTCTCATATAAATAAGAAAATGACAACCTTAATAAGTGAGTTTCTTAGCAGAGCTAGAGAAGACATAAATTTTAAAAAGTATAGGAGCATGGGAAAATGATGAAAGCCTAGAATGAACAATATAGGAAAGAAATAGAATGCATGAAACAAATTCAAAGAGATATCCAGGAAATAAAAAATTTCTATTGAAAGCTGATGAAACTGTTTGAATGAAGATGAGGATAGACTTTTGGACCTTGAAGACAGGATTGCAGCTAGCAATCATGAAAGGAAAGAATATTTAAAAATAATGAGAGAGCATGAATAATTAAACAGCTTCAGGATGATGCAAAGAGTAATAATATAAGATTAAGAGGCATCAATGAAAACTCAGAAGTCAACACAAATGACTTTAAAACAAAATTTTAACAGTAGTAATAGAAAATTTCCCAAACATAGGGAAAGAATCAGACATACAGATCAGTGAGGAACATAGAAGCCAAACAGTCATAACCAAAATAAATCTATAGCAAGTCATATAATAAATAAGTCATATAATAAATAATATGCTGAAATACAGCATAAAACAGCATTCTAAAAGCTGTCAGAGAAAAGAAACAATTCACCTATCAAGAAAAGCCCATTAAAATCATGGCAGACTTCTCAGCACAAACCCTCATGTTAAGACAAGTTTGGAGTGAAGTATTTCAAGCTCTGGGGAAAAAAAAAACCCAACTTTCAATTTTAACCAGCAACCCCTCAGACAAAGGACATATGTCGAAAACACATAAAGAATTAAATAACATCGGGACCTCCAAATTCAAAGACCCACCCCAAAAATGGGCTTCTGAGATGAACACACACTTCTCAGATGAAAAAATACAAATGAAAAATAAATACATGAAGAAATGTTTAACATCACTGGCCATTTGAGAAATGAAAATTAAAACAACATTAAGATTCTGTCTCATTCCAGAAAGAATGGCTGTCCTCAAGAAATCAACTAATAACAAATGCTGGCAGGGCCATGGGGGAAAAGAAACACTTCTCCATTGTTGGTGGGTGTGTAGACTGGTACAACCATTGTGGAAATTGTTATAGAGATTTCTCTAAAAGCTAGGATTGGAGATCTTATTCAATGCATCTAGTCCCCTCCTGGGTATTTTCCCAGAAAACTTGAAAATGTCATGCCACAGTGATAGATGTACACCATGGTTATAGTAGCACCATTTGTAATAGCTAAATCTTGGAAACAACCAAAATGCCCATCATCTGCAGAATGGATGAAAAAAATGTGGTATTTTTATACAATGGAATATTACTCAGCTATAAAAAAGGATAGTCTTGAGTCTTTTATAGGTAAATGGATGGAACTTGAGACCATATTCATAAGTGAAATAAATTAAACTCAAATTTATAAATATTGTATTGTCACCCCAGTGTAAAAAAATAAAAAAACTGAAAGAGTAGTAAGACCCAAAATGTACAATAGATATTGTAATAATGAAGAGTACAAGACAAAAAAAAATCTAAATCTGTAAGAGAAAAATACAAAGTTGTTTTTAAGGACATCTTCATTAGATCGGCAGAATATTTTTCAGAACAAATACAATAGACCAAGAGAGAAAAAAATGACATATTCCAAGTACATCTGACCAAAAGTACCATACCAGTAAGATTATCACACAGAAATGAAAGAAAAATAAGGTTTTCCAAGATAACCAACATTGTTTATATTCTCATAGAAAGATATTTTAGATATTCCTATACCAAACCAAGATAACTACCATCATGAAGGAAAGTGAATTACAAATACCACTAGAAGAGTAGATACATGAAAGAGAAATAGAAAAGATTCAAACATTACGAATACAGTACCAATACCAATACAGTAAGCTTTCAAACCACACAGATGAAAAGGAGAAAGAGAACAAAGAGTATTCAAAACTAGAAGAAAATCAACAAATAGTGGTAAATCTTTAGATTTTAATAATAACCTTGAATGCAAACAGATTAAATTCTACAATTAAAAGATAGACATGTTGAGTAGATTTAAAAAGCACCATCATATACTGCCTATAAGAAACTTTCCTCATCAGTAAAAGCAGACTGGTAAATGATGAAAATTGATATTCTAAGTAAATGGGAATCTAAAACAAGAAAGCTATATATACAACTGAGAAAACAGACCTAAAAGCAAAACAAAAAAAAGTAAGAAGAGACAAGTTGAATTAACAATCAAGGGATAAATTCAAAAAGTATGATTTTTTTATATGCATCTAGTTAGAACACCACTCAATTTAATAAAACAAGGGCTACTAGTCCTACAGTGCCAGATAAGCTCCAATTCAGTAATTGCTGAGTCTTTCACCACTTTGTCAACAGATGGGTCAGCCAAACTCCATTTCCTCCTTAAAAATCACAAGGAAACATTCAAATCAAGTGGTACAATAGATCAAACAGATTTAGTAGATGTTTACAGAATCTATTTACCAGCTGAAGAATTGTGCATAGAATAGGTACTTGATGCATGGAATTTTACCACTGACCACATATTGGGTCACAAGTCTTGAGGTACTAAAAAATATTGGAAGATATTTTGCCTAAAAATTGGAAAATTTAGAACATATGATCCAATGAAATTGAACCAAAAGGATATAAAAAGTCTGAATAGGGCAATAACAGATAAACATATATAATCAGCAATTAAGAGACTTCTAAGAAAAAATAACTCAGTATTAAATGGTTTCATCACTCTATTTACCAAACATTTAAGGAAGAAATAATACCAATATTCTTAAATTAAGCCAAAGAATTAAAGGGAAAAAAAATTTCAAACTCATTTCATTGGCGCAGAATTATGTAGCCAATAAAGCAAAAGAACACAACAAACAAGAAAGTATAGACTGATATCCCTGATAAACATGAGGAAAAATATCTCAACAAATACTTGAAAAATAAATTTAACAACATATCAAAAAGGTTATTTGCTATCATGAAATTGGTTTAAATCCAGGATGTAAGAATGGTTTAATAACCTCAAATCAGTAAGCATAATATATCACATGAACACATCATATTTGATAAAAAATGAGTAAAACAATGAATAAAGAGAAAGTATTTTGATAAAATTTAATATACTTTCATGACAAAAGCTGAAAAATATTGGCTAGAATTAGGTACCAGAGAAGTAGTGTGGTTACTGTGACTACACTTAACAAAATGATTAGGAACCTTGGAACTGGTTAATGAGAGGACGTCCAAGAGATCTAAAGAGGCCAGTTAGAAAAGGTTTAGATAGCGGAGGCCTGCATCAGGGGTAGGCTGCCCAGACACTCCACTGTGGTCCAGCCCAGCCTCCAGGAACTTAGCAGAAGCCTGCATCAGGGGTAAGCTGCCCAGAACCTCCCCCATGGGCCAGCCCTGACACCAGGAACTTAGAAGAAGCCTGCATCAGGGGTAGGCTGCCCAGAATCAACACCATGGGCCTGCCCTGCCACCAGAATCTTAGCTGAAGCCTGCATCATGGATAGGCTTCCCGGAAGCTCCACCTAGGGCACGCCCTGCCACCTGAAACTCAGCACAAGCCCGCCTCAAGGGTAGGCTACCCGGAACCTCCCCTGTGGGCCTGCCCTGCCACCAGGAACAACAAGGAGGCCTGCCCAAGCCTGAAAACTGCCCTGGACTGCTTCAACGGGGCCCACCCTCCCACCTGGAACATCAGAAGATCTCAGTGGTATCCAGTTAGTGTGAGAAAATTTGGAAATTTGCTCCCAGGTGGTGAACTTTGGATTACACCGGATTGACTGTATCAATGTGGTGAATATACCCCTAAAATAGAGGTGCACAGGGGATAAATAGGGCCAGTAGTAAAAACCCCCTCCAACTAACTGTAAGACTTTGGTGTGTGTGAAAATAGTGTGTGTGATACCCTGCTACACATAGAAAACATCAGGCAGAGTGAAAATGACAACATGAAAAGGCAAAATGCAGTCTCAAACATATAGTTCACCAGAAGAAAGTATAGGAGACATTGAAATAGAGGACCACAAAAGTAACACACTGGGAATCTCTGAAAAGATAGTGAGTGAAATAAAAAAAAACTGCATCAGGCTATAGAGGAAATCAAATTAGAAGTAGTCTCCCATGTAAAGATAGAAATAACAGCTTTAGTAAAGGAGTTGTTGAATGCAGCTAAAGATGAACTAGAGAAAAAAGTACATGAGCATGGGAAACTGATTGAAACTTTGAATGAACAATACAGAAAGCAAGCAGAATTCATGAAACAAACTCAAAAAGACATCCAAGAAACAAAAAATTCTATTGAAAGCATGCAAAACCGCCTAAAGGAAGCTGAGGATAGGATTTTGGACCTTGAGGACAAGATCCCAGTTAGTGATCAGGAAAGGATAGAACTTTGAAAAATGACAAAGAAGCATGAAATGACAATCCAGAAGTTTCATGATGATGCCAAGAGCAACAATATAAGAATAATGGCCACTAGTGAAGATACAGGAGTCCAGGCAAATGACATACATAAAGTACTTACAGAAATAATAGCAGAAAATTTCCCAAACATGGGGAAAGAATCCGATATGCAGCTAAGTGAGGCATATAGAACATGAAACAGTCACAATCAACATAAATCCACACCCAGACACAATAATTAAGATCTCAGACATACAGCATAAAAACAGAATATTAAAAGCTGTCAGAGAAAAGACATAACTCACTTATAAGGGAAAGCCCATTAGAATGATGGCAGACTTTTCAGCACAAACCCTCAAGTCAAGAAGAGCTTGGAGTGAGGTATTTCAAGCCCTGAAAGAAAACAATCTTCAACCCAGACTGATGTACTCAGCAAAACTTTCATTCAAATTTAATGGAGAAATGAGATACTTCCATGACAAAGAACAACTGAAGAAATTATTGTCCACCAAACCAAACCTAGAAAGAGTACTGAAGAACATACTAGACAGAGATAAAAATGACCATAATCCCCAAAACAACAACAGAAAGAAACCACCAGGAAGGGTAAGCAATTAAATAAGGGGAAAAGCAGAAAGAAACAACTGGAACACAATATGGCAAAGTCGAGCCAGTACATATCAGTGCTATCCATAAATATAAATGGCCTAAATTTACCTATAAAAAGAAATAGATTGACAGAATGGATCAAGAAACAGGACACCACAATATGCTGTATACAAGAAACACATCTGACCCAAAAGGAAACTCACAGATTAAAAGTCAAATGATGGAAAACAGTGTTCCATGCAACAGGAACCCAGAAAAAAGCAGGGGTAGCTGTTCTATTTGCAGACAACGTGAACTTCAAACCTAAAATGATTAAAAGAGATAGAGAAGGTCACTACATACTTGTTAGAGGTACAATTAAAGAGGAAGAACAAACAATTATAAATATATATGCACCAAATACAGGAGCACCCAACTATATAAGACAGATAATAATGGACATGAAAAACCAAATACACAAGAACAGATTATAACAGGAGATCTTAACAGCCCATTGTCACAAAGAGATAGATCAACTAGACAAAAAGTCAGAAAAGAAATAACAGAACTGAATCATACCTGTGAGCAATTGGATTTAGTAGACTTTTACAGAGTATTCCACCCATCCACATCAGAATACACATTCTTCTCAGCTGCACATGGGACATTCCCCAAAATAGACCATATATTATCCCATAAAACATTCTTAAGTAAATGCAAAGGTATTGAAATCATACCATGCATAATATCTGACCATAGTGCACTGAAACTGGAAATTAACGGCAAAAGAAATTGTAAAACCTGCATAAATACATGGAAATTAAATAACAACCTTTTGAACAACCAGTGGGCTACAAATGAAATTAAAGAAGAAATAAAGCAATACCTACAAATCAGTGAAAATATAGAAACAACATACTGTAACCTGTGGGATGCAATGAAAGCAGTCTAAAGAGGGAAATATATAGCAATAAACTGTCATATCAAGAAAACAGAAAGAGCACAAATAAACAACCTAATGCTCCATCTCAAGCGTCTAGAAAAGAAGAGCAAGCTAAACTCAAAGCTCATAGAAGAGAGGAAATTGTAATGATTAGAGCAGAAATCAATGCAACTGACACTAAAAAAACAATACAAAGAATTAATGAATCAAAAATTTAGCTTTTTGAGAGAATCAACAAAACTGACAAACCTCTAGATAACCTTATCAAGAGAAAGAAAGAAAAAGCCCAAATTTGGGCAATATGAACTGAAAAGGGAGAAATTACTATGGATCTCATGGAAATTCAGAAGATCATGAATACCTGCTTTGAAAATCTCTACTCACATAGAATGGAAAACGCAGAGGAAATGGACAGGTTTCTAGAAACATATGAATGACCAAAGCTCAACCAAGAAGATATAGCAATTTTGAACAACCCAATATCAGCTACTGAAATTGAAAATGTAATTAAAAACTTACCAACAAAGAAAATTCCAGGTCCTGGTGGATTCACAGCTGAATTCTACAAGAAATTTAGAGAAGATTTGATGCCAGTACTCCTTAAACTCTTCAATGAAATTGAGAAAAAAACAATCCTCCCTAAATCATTCCTGTAGGCAAGTATTACCCTGATATCAAAACCAGAGAAAGATGCAACCAAAAGAGAACTATAGCCCAATCTCACTAATGAACATTGATGCAAAGATTCTCAACAAAATACTGGCAAATATAATGCAGCAAATCTCCAAGAAGATTGTACATCATGACCAACTAGTGTTCATTCCAGGAATGCAGGGATGATTTAACATACGCAAATCAATAAATGTGACACACCACATCAACAGAGCCAAAAACAAAAACCACATGGTCATCTCAATAGATGCAGAAAAAGCTTTCGACAAAGTCCAACACATGGTCATGATAAAAACCCTTTAGAAACTCAAAATACACAGCATCTACCTCAATCTTATAAAGGCCATCTATGACAAACCAACAGCCAACATTATACTAAATGGACAAAAAATGAAAGCTTTCACTGCAAAATCATGAATAAGACAAAGATGTTCACTATCATCACTTCTTTTCAAAATACTTTTGGAAACACTAGCCAGGGCAATCAGACAAGAGAGAGAAATTAAAGCAGTAAAGATAGGAAAGGAAGAAGTTAAATTATCACTATTTGCAGATAACATGATACTCTATATAGAAGACCCAAAAAACTCCATTACCAAACAAGTTCAGTAGTGTAACTAGATACAAAATCAATGCTCAAAAATCAATAGCATTCCTGTACACACAAAAAAAACTCACTGAGAGAGAAATTATGGAAATATCGCCCTTTACAAACACATCTAAAAAAAATGAAATGCTTAGGAATCAACCTAACTAAAAATGTAAAAAACCTATATGCTGAAAAATATACTACACTGAAAAAGGAGATCGAAGAGGATATTAGAAAATGAAAGGACATTCTTTGCTCTTGGTTAGGAAGAACCAACATTGTGAAAATGGCTATACTCCCAAAACTGTTATATAGATTTAATGCAATCCCCATGAAAATACCATTGACATATCTCACAGATCTAGAGAACACACTACTAAAATTCATTTGGAAACAGAAGAAACCTAGAATTAGCAAAGGCAATTCTAGGCAACAAAGGCAAGGCAGGAGGCATCTCAATTCCTGACTTGAAACTGTACTATAAAGCCACAGTGATAAAATCAGCTTGGTACTGTCAAACAAATAGACCTGAGAATCAATGGAATAGATTAGAAGATGCAAGCACAACTACAAAGACACTCAGCCACTTGATATTTGACAAAGGGGCTAAATATGTCCACTGGAAGAAGGATAGTCTCTTTAATAAATGGTGTTGGAAAAATTGGCTCTCTACATGCCAAAGACTGAAACTAGATCCATGCATATCACCATGCACAAAACTAAAGTCTAAATGGATCAAAGACCTCAATATTAAAACAGAAACACTAAATCTACTGGAAGACAAGGTAGGTGGAAGTCTTGGAGACACAGAGGTAGGCAGAGAATTCATGAACCAAAAGCAAACTGCATGGGACACACTTCAAAGAATCAACAAATGGGATCTCATATTATTGAAAATTTTCTACACTTCAAAGGAAATCACCAACAGAGTGAAAAGAAACCAACAGAGTGGGAAAAAATTTTAACCAGCAACCCCTCAGACCAAGGACTGTGTCCAGAATATATAAAGAATTGAAAAACATCAAGTCCCCTAAATTCAAAGACCCTCTCCAAAAATGGGCATTTGAGATGAACACACAGTTCTCAGAGAAAGATATACAAATGGCAAATAAATACATGAAGAAATGTTCACCATCACTGGTCATTCAAGAAATGCAAATTAAAACAGCATTGAGATTCCACCTTACTCCTTAAAGAATAGCTGCCATCAAGAAATCAACTGATAACAAATGTTGGCAAGGCTGTGAGGAAAAAGGAACACTGCTCCACTGTTGGTGGGAATGTAGACTGGTGCAACCATTATGGAAATCCACATGGAGAATTCTCAGAAGACTAGGATTGGAAGTCCCATTCAATCCAGCTATCCCCCTCCTGGGTATTTTCCCCAAAGAACTGAAAAGTTCATATCACAGTGATATATGTGCACCCCTGTTCATAGCTGCACAATTTGTGATAGCTAAATCCTGGAAACAACCAAGATGCCCATCAACTGCAGAGTGGATGAAAAAGATGTGGCATTTTTACACAATGGAATATTACTCAGCTATAAAAAAGAATGATCTTGAGGTCTTCATAGGCAAGTGGAGACAACTTGAGACTATCCTTATTAGTGAAATAAATAACAATCATATTTATAAATATCATATTGTGTCTCTAGTGTAAAAGTAAATAAGAACTACAAGTGTAATAAAACCAAAATGTGTAATTGCTATAGTGAAAAAAAAAGAGAGGAAAAAAAAGTGCTCTAAGGGATATAACTGCATGCATGTTTGAGTGTGTAAAATAGATGACCATATTGCTGAATATTTGTTGGATCTTTGAGCAAAACTGATTGTAGTCTGACTGTTTTAATATTTACTATGTACCCTTTAACTTTGTAACTTGAACAACTACATCCAGGATGACAGCATGTAATTTATAAATTACTGATTTCTTAGTGGGGCTGTTTTTCATTCTATTTTTTCTTTCTTTCTTTTAGAATTCTATATTGTTGCTACCCTTCTTTCTGTTTTGTTTTTTTTTTCTTCTTTTGAAATTTTAAAAATGTATAATTGCTATTGTAAAAAAGAGGAAATAGGAAGTGCTATAAAAGATATAGTTGCATGTATGCTTAGATGTGTGGGATTGGTGACCATATTTCTAGGTTCTTGTTGGATTATTGAACAGATCTGTTTGCACTCTCACTGCTTTAGTGTCCACTTTGTGTGCTTTAATCCTGTAACTTGAATAACTATTTATAAAAGAACAATGTGTAATGTATCAACTAGTGATTTCTTACTATTTATCTTCTTTTCTTGAAATTCTGTAATATTTTTACCTTTTTCCTGTTTTTTTCTCTTTAAATAAAAACATATGAAAAAAAGTAACAGAAAATATATATTCCATACTTAATATGAAATCAGAAAAATCTCTGGCTATACAAAGGTTTCCTCAGTTAAAAAAAAACACAAGGGAATACTAACTAGTATACTATAAACCCATAATAAACAAAATAGCATGGTACTAATATAAAATCAGACATATGAATCAATAAAATTGAATAAAGTACTAGAAATAATTACACATATTTCTATCCATGTTCTATAAAAGCACTAAGAATGTACATAATATAAAGGAGTATCTTCAAGAAAGTGGTGCTAACAACATGGGACATTCAGTAATAAGAAGAATGAAAGTAGATTTCTCATCAGCTACAAAAATCAATATAAAATGGATCATATATGTAAATGTAAGATTTGTAACTAGAGAAAAGATTTTGAGTGAGACCACAAAAATACAAGCAAAGAAAGCAAAAATAAGCATTTTGGACTACAACTATAGTGATCAAACAACTCAACAAGACAAATCATCTGATTAAAAAATGGGAATGCCTTGATGATTTTTCAAAAGAATACTACAAGTAGATAACAAGCAACAGTACTAGTTGAAAACAAAATAAAAATAAAAATTGTGGGAAAAATAATGGAAGCCACTCAAAAAGGTAAAAATAGGACTGTTATATGTTCTAGTTGTCTCACTACTAAATATATATCCAAAAGAAAGGAATTAACTACATAGAAAATGTATCTGTGCTTACATTACCATTTAATTCTGTACACAATAGTAAAGATGTGGAATCAGTTCAGGCGTCTATCATTGGATGAATGAATAAATATAGTATATATGCACAGTAAAATATTACTCAACCATAAAAACCTGTCAATTACTGCAAGATGAATAAACCTAGAGGAAATTATGTTAACAAAATTACCTAAAGCCAAATACTATATATTCTCACCCATATGTGGAGGTTAAAAAGTTGATCTCATAAAATTAGAGACTCAAAAAATGGTTATCAGAGCCTTGGAAACATAGGAGAAAAGAGATAATGAGTACAAAAATATTATTAAAGGGACTTAAATTCTAGTGTTCTATCACACAGTAGGATAATTAATTGTATATGTTAAACTAGAAGAGAGGGCTTTGGATGTTTCCAACACAGATGAGAAGTTATTGAGGAGTGGGTATTCTAATTGCCCTGATTTGATGTTTCTATACTTTAAATGTGAAAATATCACACAGTACCCTATGAATATGTATTATTGATAGGTAAGAGAAGATGACTTATGCCAGGAAGGTAAAAGTACTTGAATTTGAATTTATTTTGACAATAGTGTTTATATTCACTCAATCATCTATAAGAATTTTGTTTATCTGAGTTATGGTAAAAGAAAAATAGTCATTTTATAAAGTGTAATATATTCAGCTAATAGAAATTAAATGGTGGAATTGAGAAATTGAGGCTTGACCATAAAAAATAAGAGATACGTATTAAACTTGTATGTGGAGATATCAAGTAGGCAGCTTGATATACTAATTAATATGGTAGGTTTGCCAATTTTTATCCAAGGGCTTGTTTCAGTGTTCCTCACTTTAAAAAAAATGAAAAAGAAAATTTCTATTCCTCTTATTTAAATCATGAAAACACCAAGACTTTACTAGAACTTTCCTTGCTCCACTCTGACACCTAGAGACAGGGTAGGAGGTAAAATGTATTAAAAAAAGAAGTTTTAAGAAAAAAAAACTTAAAAAGAGATGTAGAGAATATGGAGAAAGTAGTAGAAATACTTAATTCAGCGCTGGAGATTAGAAAAGGGAAATGAGACTTAAGAGACAAGAAAAAATCACTTCTGGTCATTCTATACTATTTTACTTATCAAAATTAAGACTTCCATTTATGAAACTAAGAATCCTAGTTTCTTCTGCTCAAAATTTACTCCCCTACTAGTTTCCAGTATTTAATGTTGATTTTTCATGTACTATAAATAAATGTGTTCAACAAATCTGATACAGAAAACTGAGAAACTCTTAGTTTTATTATGAAATGAAAATGTAAACTCTTTTAGTTTTATTATGAAATGAAGATGTATGACAATTTATCTCTCAGAGATTTAAATTCAACATTTTGATTTTTGAAACAATCATTAGCTTTTGAAAAATAGTGTATCAACTGAGAATCATTGACGTTGGTTCTCACTAATATGCTCATTCAATTGTAAGCTGGGACATATGTAGAAAATTAACACTTCTGAAAATATAATAGTGACTCTGAGAGTCTCCACTAGAGTCTTTATTAGAAGTTTGATGCCTTCGGCCTGGGAATTGGGAAACTTCTGTAATTGTAAATATGTGCTTGCAATTTATATGCAATGCCCAGCAGACCTTATTAAGGAATCAGTAGAGGTTTCTTTGAAAACGTAATGTTACTTTTGTCAAATGAAAAGAGTGTTTACATTATATTGATGAGACCCAAGAGTAAACATTGAAAGGAATATTTCTTGCTCTATTCTGGCAATAAGTCAATTTGGTTACACATTCTGACAACTTTATCTGTTGAAACCTGGGTTTAATCATTAGAGCAAGATAATAATGGTAATGGCTGTTCTCTGAAATTTCTTGCATCTCCGTCCTCTGTTCATTCTCATTCATTAGCATTTATTATTTTTCTCCTCACCATCTAACTCATACTTTATCTCATATCTTCCTAGAAATCTCCCAAATTTGGTAGTTCTGGGTCATTTGTATTCCCAAGAAATGAGTTCATTCTCCCAGTCTAAATGCAAATTTAAACACAGATTACATTAATAGAAATCTGCAAAACGAGTTTGTTGATACATTCAGTTACCTAACCTAAATCTCCTTCAACTAATTCTATGTAAGAAATAGGATATTTAACTGCTGCTTCTAGGGAGCAATATCCTCAATTATTAATGATGGCTGCATAGAATGGTGAAGTAAGAAATCTTTAGGTTCAGATCATTATGTGTTGAAATCTGACTCTGCCCTGTCATAGCCATATATGTATCCCTGCTTAATTCACAAATTATCTGAGCCTCTGTTCTATCATTTATAAAAGGGGAAAGGTTCTGAAAATAATATTATTAACTACAGGACTGGTGATGACAGTGGTTTTTTGTTGTCATTGTTGTTTGTTTTTGTTTTTTGGTACCAGGGATCAAACTCACAACCTCACACTTGCTGACAATGTTTAAGATTTAAATGTTATTAAATATTTAAAACAAAGACTGGCATATAAATGAAGCCTAGCAATATTAGTTATATTCTAACATTTTTGGGAAAGCAATGCTCTTTAATAGGTCACACCTCTATAATAGGTCACACATCTATAATAGGTCAGAAAAGATGATAGTGACAGATACATTTGGATATGAGGAATATTTCATTAGCTTTAGGTATTGAGTGTTCATATCATTTTCCAACTATGAATAAGTAGGTTCCATAGTGGTTTTCTAGAATATAAAAATTTTTATTTGGACAGTTGTTCATTTATTAGACAAATGTAGTCTTAAATGAGCCTTAGCTTCAGATCATTCTGATTCAGCTGTGGTAATGTTATATCCAGACAAAATTCAATAAGTATAATTTGAATAATATTTTAAATTTAAAAAATAAAAATTATAGATACAGTGCATTCATAAAGTTCATAAAAATAAATTTTGATGTATCATTTTGAATGAAAATTGACACACTCTGAAAGTTTTTGTGCATTGTTTCCAATGACAATATCTTTCTTTCTCTGTCATCAGGCAATAGTTGACAACTTCTTTCTACATTTCTGATTTTACATCTTTTATTCATTGCTTTTTCCTTTGTTTTATTGAATTGGGCAGAATATTCAGCATAATATTTATTAGAATTGGTGAGGGCAGGCACACTTACATCATTCCTGATCTCAAAAGACAAATTTTTCCATTTCAGGCAATTTTTCTTTTTTAAAATTTACTTTAAAGTTATTTAAGCTTGTTAGTACAGTTTATGCATACACAATGATCACATTCATTACAGGAAATTTGTACCTGTACATGATATGTCTTGATTTCTCTTTTTCTCATTCCCCTCCCCTCAACTCCTCTGTTCCTCCATATTCACAAAAGCTTATTTCCTTTTACCATTCTTTTCACATTTTTCTCCTTCTTTCTTTTCCACCTCTCCCTTCCCTAGTTCCCTTTTCCTTTTGAAAAATTTCTTCCCAATTCAAAATATCTATTTTGCATTTTGGTTATTACTTATACTTTTTGTTTCTCACACCAGGGAGATAAGGGAATATTTATACGTGTGTCTGATTTATTTCACTTTTAATTACAGTCTTCAGGTGCATTCATTTACCCAAAAATGTCTCAAGTTTTACCTTCTTTATGACTGAATAATATTTAATTGCATTTTAAAAAGAAAATCTCTTATTTTATGTCCATTCATCAGTTTATGGGTATTTGGGTTGTTTCCAAAAATTAGATATTATAAACTGTGCTGCTATAAACATAGGTGTGCATATATCACCATGGTATGCTACTTTAAATTCTTTTGAGAAGACACCCAAGAAAGAAACAGCTGGGTCAAATTGGACCTCAACTCCTAGATTTTTAGGAATCTCTACACTGATTTATATAGTTCTTGCACCAGTTTGCACTCCTACCAACAGTGGAGAAGTTTCTTTTTTCTCCATAACCAGTCAGTACTTGTTATTGGTTGGTTAGTAGATAACTAGACATTCATTTCTAAGGAGTGTCTATTAATCTTGGATGCCCATTTTTGGATTGAGTCTTTGAATTTGGGGATTGGTCTCACTTTTTTTCAGTTCTTTATGTTCTAGAGTTGGTCTTTGTCTGAGGGAGAGTTGGCTAAAAATTTTTCCCACTAAGTGGGCTGTCTTTTCACTCTGTTGGTAATTTCTTTTGCTATACAAAAGCTTTTTAATAAGATCAGATCCCAGTTCTTGATTCATTGAAGTATTTCCCATGTAATTGAGGATTTGTTCTTGAAGTCTATACCTACAGCTATGACATCAAGAGTTCTATCTATTCCCTCTTCCAGTAAATCTAGTGTTCTAATGTTTACATCTTTAGTACATTTTTATTTTAGTTTGGTGCATAGGTGTGCATAGGTGTGCATAAACTGGTTCTAGTTTTAGTCTTCAGTATGGGTATAGCCATTTTTCCAGCACCATTCCAGCACCATTAGAGGCTATCCTTCTTCCACTCAATGTGTTTGGCACCTTTACCAAAGATCAGATGGTTGAGTGTGTTCAGAGTTATTTATGCATCTTCTGATCTTTTCCACTGATACTCAAGTGTGATTTTGCCAGTATAGTGCTGTTTCTATCACAGAATATCTGTAGTACAATTTCAAATCAGGCATCACAATGCTCCCTGACTTACCTTTCTAGCCCAGAATTGCCTTTGTTATTCCAGGTTTCTTCTGATTCCAAGTGAATTTTAGAAATGTTTTCTATGATTTTGTGAGAAATTCTAATGATATTTTGATGGGCATTGCATTACACTTGTATAATAATTTTAGGAATATAGCTATTTATGTTGTTAGTTCTTTCTACCCAAGAGCACTGAATGTCTTTCCATGTTCTGATATCCTCTTCAATTTCCTTTTTCAGAATACTGTAGTTTTTAATTCCTTTATTAGATTGACTCTTATTTCATTATTTTCAATGATATTGTGAAAGGTATTATTCCCCAAATTTTTCTCTGAGTAGTTTGTTACATATGGACAGGATTTTTGAGTGTTGACTTTGTATACAATTATGTTACTAAATCTAGTGATTAAAGGTAGAGAAAAGCATTAGTGAAGTCTTTGGGGTCTTCTATGTAAAGTATCATGTAATGCACAAATAGTTATAATTTAACTTCTATCTTTCCTATACTTATTCCTTTTATTTCTTTCTCTTGTCTGATTACTTCAGCTAATATTTCCAGAACTGTATTAAACAAGAGTAGTGACAATAAACATCCTTGTCTCATTCTTGGTTTTAAAGTAAAAGCTTTTAGTTTTTGACCATTTAGTAAGATGGTGGCTATTTGTTTGTCTTGAGTGGCTTTTATCAAATTAAGATAAAGACAGTAGATTTTAATTTTTGGTTAGATTTTTTAATATCATGAATGGATGTAGGGCTTTGTGAAAACCTTTTTCTGCATCTATTGAGACAGTCATGTAATTTTTGTCATTGCCTCTGTTGATATGATTAATCACATTCATTGACTTGCATCTGTTGGACCATCCCTGCAATCCTAGGATGAATCCTAATAGGTTACTTCTTGATGATTGCTATGTTCTGTTTGTCAGTATCTTATTGAGGATTTTTGCATCTATGTTAATTAGGGAGATTGGTCTGTAGTTCTCTTTTTCTGTTGGGTTCCCCTATGGCTTTTATATCAGGATAATATGTGCCTCCAGGCAAGAGTTAGGGAGTATTAATTCACTTTCAATTGCATTAAAGAGTTTGCATTGTAATGGCATTAAATCTGCAAATTTCTTGTAGGATTCAGCAGTGAATTCATCAGGTCTTGGGCTTTTCTTTGTTCATAAGTTTGTAATTACATTTTCTATTTCATGGATTGACATTGGGTTATTCAGAATTTTTATGTCTTCATTCAGCTTCAGTAATTCAGCTGTATCTAGGAATCTTTTTATTTCTTCTGTTTTCAATCCTATAAGAATAAATATTTTCAAAGTTTATATTGATGATCTTCTGAATTTCCACAGGATCTGTGGTGATTTCACACTTTTCATTCTTCATTGCATGAATCTGAGTCTCTTCTTTCTTTCTTTCTTTCTTTCTTTCTTTCTTTCTTTCTTTCTTTCTTTTTTTTGGTAAAGTTGGCTTACTGTTTATCAGTTTTATTTATTCTTTCAGAGAACCAGTTCTTAAGTTCATTAATTCTTTGTACTGTTTTCTTAGTTTCAACTGCCTTAATTTGTGCTTTGGTTTTTATAATGACCTCCTTTGTATGGGCTTTGGGCTTGACTTGCTCTTTTTTCTAGAAGTTTGAAGTGCAGAATTAGGTTGCTCATTTGTGTTCATTCCATATTCCTGACAAGAGAATTTACCACTATAAATTTCCTTTTTCAGACTGCTTCCATTGCCTCCTATAGGTTCTAGTATGTTGTATCTACATTTTTATTTAACTGTAGATGTTGTACTATTTCTTCTTTAATTTCATCTGTGACCCAGTTGTTGTTCAACAGAGTGTTACTGGATTTCCATATATTTATAGGTTTTTTTATTTTCAATAATTTCCAATTTCATCAAACTATGGTCAGATAATATTGATGGAATATTGTCAACTGTTTGGAATTTACTTAATCATGTTCTGCAGACTATTATATGATCTATTTTAGAGAATGTCCCATTTACACCTGAGAAAAACCTATTCTGATATTGTTGAGTGGAACACTCTATAAATGTCTAGTAAATGTTCCATTTGTTCCATTTTTTCATATTTCATTGAGTTCTGATAATTCTTTGCTGATTTTTTAGTCTGGTTGATCTATCATTTGTGACAATGGAGTATTAAGGTCCCCATTACAGCAGTATTTTTGCTTGTTTGATTTTTCATGTTTATTAACATTTGTATAATATAGTTGGGTGGTCCCATATTTGGTGCATATATATTTATGATTGTTATTTTCTCCTCTTGAGGTTTTCCCCCAACAAGTTTAGAGTGACCTTCTTTATATTTTTAGAACATTCTTGGTTTGAAGTTCACATTGTCTGTAAACAGAATAGCTACCCCTTCTTTTTCCTGGGTTCTTGTTGCATGAAGTATTGTATATACTTTGATTTTATTCTATAAATTTCCTTTTGAGTTAAATATGTTTCTTGCTGGATCTTATTTCTTGATCCATTCTGTCAGTCTGTTTCTTTTGATTGGTGAGTTGAGGCCATTTGCAATGATGGTTACAACTCATATGTATTGGCTTGTTTTTGTCATGTTACTTTCTGACTGTTGGTTCTCTGCTTTACCTCTCTGTATGGTGGTTTCTTTCCATTTTTGTGCTAGGAATTGTGGCCATTTTTATCAGTCTAGAATACCTTTCAGTACCCTTCATAATTTTGGTTCTTTGATCAGGAATTTCTTCAGTTGTTCTTTGTCATAGAAGCATATTATTTCTCCATTAATTTTAAAAGATAGCTTTGTAGGGTACATCATTCTGAGTTGGAAGTTGTTTTCTTTCAGGATTTTAAATACCTCACTCCAAGGTCGTCTTGACTTGAGAATTTGTGTTGAGAAATCTTCCAAGATTCTGATGGACTTTCCTTTATAGGTGATTGGTTTATTTTCTTTCATTGATTTTAATATTCTGTTCTTGTGCTTAATTTCTGGGATCTTGATTATATATTTCTGAATGTAGATTTATTTTGGTTATTGCTAACTGGAGCTCTATGTGATTCACTTATCTGTATGTCAGATTCTTTTCCCATCCTTGGGAAATTTTCTGCTGTATCTTCTGCAAATCATTTTTAATGTATTTGTGTTAATTCCTGTTTTTGTATTGGCACTAATTAGTCTTCTATTAGTTTTCTTTGCATCATCTTGCATCTGTTGAAGTGTTATTTACTGATCCTTTGTTATTTTCAAGATGTCTTTCCTTCCATGATCACTAGCCATGTCTTCAAGGTCTGAAAGTCTGTTTTCATTTTCATTCAAGTGGTTTTGTCAATTTTCAATGAATTTTTAATTTTCTAGGTATCTATTTGAATCCAACTCCTGCATTCTATTTCTTTCCTATGTTGGTCATTCACAGTTTATATCCTCAGCCTATCATCATCTCTTTTTGTTTCCTCTATAGTCTCATGAATTTGTTTCTTTACTTCAGTTGCTAGCATTTTGGAAATTTTAGGAGTGTTTCTTCCATTTTGCTCTACTTTGTTGTCTTTGAAGTTGTTCTGAGTGGGTTGGAAGCCATAAGTTGCATTTTATTTCTTCATGTCCAGAGATTTTATTTTTTTGTGTGTTGATTATTGGTTTTTTAGTAGGTGGCATTATCAATAGTATCAAGGCATCTCTACATAAGGTTTGTTCTTCAGGAATGTCTTCTGTATGTAGGATCTTTGTGTCTGTTCTGAGATTCTACATTTTGAATTATTTAAGAGTGAGACATTGGTATCTGTTTAGCTTGGTCACCAGTCCTTTGGTGCTGAGGTGTTTGTGATTGTTACCCCCAGAATTTCCCATCATTTTTACAAAAGTGATAAAAACTGATTAAGACAGATGTGACATCCTGGCTAGTTTTATAATGGGCAATAACAATAATATCAAACAGTTTATAAACTGACAAACTGTGGTAGCTATTAATTTTTTATCTTTAACCATAAGGGCAAAATCTATAGTTATATAACAGAACCAATCATAAATTGGGAGCCTTTATTCAAACTGTTTCCCCTTGGTAGAGTGGTTTTACACAGTGGTGGGGAAATTTAAGGAAGATGGTGGATTGAACAGGAATAACTGAAAAGAATTAAAGTAGAAGCCAGGCTGGATGATGAAGAATGATTGTGTAAACCTTGGGAAACTGAAGAAGAGGGCAGAAGAGAAAGAATGAAGGAATAAGCAAGGGATTACTGAAGTAGATAAAAATTAGACTATTCACTCCTATGAAAATATTATTAATTTTAGGGAAGTAGGTTCAAAAAGGGGAAAAGAAGATGAATAGATTAGAACAAAAATGTAAGTGAAAGACAAAAAAAGGAAAGGGAAACAAACCAGCAAAAAATAAGAATAATTTGGACTGGGAATCCATAATTACTGGTTAACACTGCCAAGCCTGTAGAAGAGCCTGTGCTGGAGTTTTGGCTCATCTTAGACTCCAGATGTGGGGTCCCGAGGCCAGAGTCTTCAGCCAATATTTTCTGTAGGTCCTTTAGCAGCCTCCCACACCCTACTTTGTTTCTCTTGGCAGCATTTCTCTGCTGGTTTCATATAAAAAAAGGGGGCTGTTCCCAGTCCAGTTCATCTTGGTTTCTCCTGGTCCTTGTTCAGATTTCTGTGTTTTACTTCCATTGGCAAGTCTCTGTCCTATGAGGTCATTTGTTGCCAGGTAGGGTGAAATGCTGTGATATGGTCTGGTCCTCTGCTCTTGCTATTGCTGTCCAAGACTATTGAGTCTCAATTCTTACTGCTCTCCTTAGGTGGGCTGTTATCTATCTATTTTTATAAGTTTTGATATCACTGTCACCCACCTCTGCTGTTGTGTGTATCTTCCTTGAGTGATATGTAGGGATGCTGGAGAGTGCCTTTTTGCTTCTGCCCCAGTGTCATGGGGACAGTCCAGGGCCGCATGATCCCAAAATGCAAGGTAGTTTAATTTCCTGTGTCTTTCTAACCACAGGTCATGAGAGAGGTGGTAGCTGTTCTGTTTACTAGCCCCTCCTATAGTCTTTAATATTGTTCCTGGTGGTTCCAGTTAGCACTCTGGGGTACAAAACGAAAGCAAAGCAAAGGAAAAAAAAGAAAAAAACAAAAATAAAGGAAAACTGGCTATAATCAGAGAGGGAATAGATAGTTACAGCAGAATTTACTGCTGGACTATAACATCTTCTGTTTAGAGAAAGGCAGAAGAGGTAGGGGACCTTATATCCCATCTACCCTATATGGCATGATTTAGCCACACTATTTTAGTATAACTTTTATTTTCTTCTTCTAGTTTGCTATTTTTAGAGGTGTTTTTGGATACATTTTCATGAATGATACTTCTTTATAATTTTTCTTTCTCATATTCATGTTGTAGAAAACCCTTGAAATGTGTTGTGAAATTTATTTTATGTTTGCATTTTCTTTTTTTCTGCCAATTTTATTATACACTGGGAAAATTTGGAGACTTTCATGAGGTGGAATAACTTTGCTTAATTTGGGAGCTCACATTAATAACGAAAAAAGTTTATTTGCAAGAGCTTAGAGACTCATATAGTTTATATCATACAAACCAATTCTGGCAGTTGTTTTACATATGCTACTTACAGACTGAATGGCAAGTTTGAAAAATATTCATAGTTAAAATATTGTCCCCTGCATACCACCATTTCCCATTTGTCAGTGTTCTTGACATTATCTATCATGTTATAATCATAATTTATTTGTTTTCATTTAATGATGAAAGCTAGCTCCACCTAAGTATAATAATAGGCCAACCTGTATTTCTTGAAGGAATTTTACCTAGTTTCACTAGTCACATGAATTCAAAATCATGCTAGACATGGAGGTACAGCTCAGTGGTAAAATATTTGACATCAAAATCATGGTACTTATATCTGAAGCATGGAAAAAATAAAGGTAAATGTTTTGTGAAGTACTCAATTTCTATATACATGGATGCTATCCTTAAAAAGTCATTTTTCTGTTAAGATGAAATTGCTACATATCACTACATGGGATATTGCCCTCACTAAATCTGTCAAAGCACATTTTGGCTCTATACTGAATTAAATCTAGGTTTATTTTGGTCCTTTAGTATTTGGAAGATAAAGCAGCTAATGTGTACTAATATAACACTTTATTAATTCAGAAAAATAAATACTTCTTTTTTAGTAGGATTGGTAAAAAGTAGAATTTGAAACAAACAACATGGCTTCATTCCTTAACTGAATATACACAAATAGAATATGTACAAGTGATCCTAAATTTGTGATGATCCAACCCTAGCTTTTTTAGTTTACCATTGTACCAATATGCATTCAGTAGAAATCATATTTCAGGCCACAGCCAGATCAGACCACCATGTGCCACAATTGGAACCTTCTTGCACCAGGCATGCTTTTGCTGTATGCTGTATGCCAGACTGGACTTCCATGCATCACCCTTGTACCTTCCCTACACCAGGCTTGCTTGGCCTTCAGTGACCCTCCCCATCTCCTGGATGATGTACTGATGTTGATATTTGGCTTCCACTTCCCCTTGAACTGCAATGGATTGATTGTGCTGGTTTGACAGTAAAAATCAGTAACCCCTTACCCAAACAGAAGACCTCAGCAGGCGCCAGTCAGTATCATGAGTTTGCCCTAAAACAGAGGTCTTCAGAGGGTAAATAGGAACAGTAGCAAAGCTTCCACCAGCTGTAAGATCTTAGAGAGCTTAGCAAGGCTGTAGGAGATTCCTTCCTCTACACAGAGAACAGCAGGTTGAGGAGGGTGCCAGTAAGGGCTCCCTGAAATTGGAGAAAATTAAAAAGGCTTATGAGACACCCAGTGACACAGTAGGTTCTCAGCTGAGACAAACACTATAAACAGGGGGATCTGGTGAACTTTAATAACCTGAAGACATAGCAATAGCAGGAACTAAGGGTTCACTTACTTCAATACTCCTACACTAGTCAACCCAGGAATAATATATGACTCACCCAACAGGAGCCACAGGAGAAATTCAGGTGACTGGCCCTCCCATTCATTGAGGTACTCAATAATCAGACAAGCAACAACCACACAGTAGAACCCTAAGATACACACTACCAACAGTTGTGACTATTGGGATTGAAAAACCAAATACTAACTTGAAAGGGGAAAATGGCAAAACATAAAAGCAAACTGCAATTTCAAACATCTAGTCCACAATGAGCAAGTACAGGAGACACTGAAATAGAGGACTTCAAAAGTAACACAATGGAAATCTCTGAAAAGATAGCAAATGAAATAAAGAAAAAATCTATGAGGCTATAGAGGAAATCAAATTAGAAATAATTTCTCACATAAAGACAGAAATAACAACCTTAGTAAATGAGTTGCTCAGCACAGCTAGAGAAGAAATAGATTTAAAAAAACCCCAGCAGCACCAGAAATAGATTGAAACCTTGAATGAACAATATAGAAAATAAGCAGAATCTATGAAACAAATTCAAACAGATATCCAAGACACAAAACATTCTATTTAAAGCTGGCAAAACTGTTTAAATGAAACTGAGGATAGAATTTGGACCTTGAGGACAGGATCACAGTTAGCAATCATGAAACGGTACAACTTTTAAAAACAACAAAGCATCATGAAAAGACAATCCAGCAGCTTCAAGATGATACCAAGAGAAATATAAGATTAGTGGGATTCAATGAAGATACAGCAGTCAACACAAATAAGATCCATAAACTATTAACAGAAGTAAGAGCAGAAAATTTCTCAAACATGAGGAAAAAAATCTAATCTAATATATAAATAAGTGAGGCATATAGGATGCCACACAGTGACAACCAACACAAATCTACACCCAGACATATAATAATTAAGATCCCAGAGATACAGAATAAAAACAGAATACTAAAAGCTGTTAGAGAAAAGGCACAACTCACCTATCAAAGAAAGCCCATTAGAATCATGGCAGACTTTTCAGTACAAACCTTCAAGTTAAGATGAGATTGGAATGAAGTATTTCAAGCCCTAAAAGAAAACAACTTTCATCCCAGACTGATGTATCCAGAAAAACTGTATTTCACATTTAATGGAAAAACAAGGTACTTCCACAACAAAGAACAATTGAAGAAATTCATGTCTACCAAGCCAACCCTAGAAACAGTACTGAAAGACATACTAGACAGAGACAAAAATGACCACAGTCTCCAGAACAAAAACAGAAAGAAACCACAAGGCAATTATAGAATTTAAGAAAGGGGGAAAAGCAGAAAACAAACAACAGGAACATAATATGGTGAAGTTGAGCCAGTGCATATCAGTGATATCCATAAATGTAAATGGCCTCAGTTCACCTATCAAAAGAAACAAGTTGACAAAATGGATCAAGAAACATGATCCCACAATGTGCTGTATACAAGAAACACATCTGACTCAAAAAGAAACTCATAGATTAAAAGTCAAAGTATAGAAAACAGTATTCCATACAACAGGAACCCAGAAAAATACAAGCATAGCTATTCTGTTTGCATACAAAGTAAACTTCAAACCTAAAATGATTAAAAGAGATAAAGAAGGCCACTACATACTTCTTAGTGGAAAAGTTGAAGAGGAAGAACTAACAATTATAAATATATATGCAACAAACATAGGAGCACCCAACAATATAAAACAAATACTAATGGATATGAAAAACAAAATACACAAGAACACCATTGTAATAGGGGACCAAAACACCCCACTGTCACAGAGAGATAGATCAACTAGAGAGAAGTCAGCAAAGAAAAAGCAGAGTTGAATCATATTGTGAGCAAGTGGACTTAGTGGATGTTTACAGAGTGTTCCACCCAATCACATCAGAATTTGCATTCTTCTCAGCTGCACATGGGACATTCTCCAAAATAGGCCAAATATAACCCATAAAACATTCTTAAGTAAATGCAAAGGAATTGAAATTTTCGCATACATAATATCTGACAATAGCTCACAAAAATTGGCAATCAGTGGTTAAAAAAATTGGAAAATCTGCATTAATACATTAAATTAATTTAAATTAAATTAAGTTATATTAGATAACAACCCTCCTGAAAAACCAGTGGGTTACAGGTGAAATTAAAGAAGAAATAATAAAACAATACCTAGAAATCAATGAAAATGCAGATACAACACACCATAAACTGAGGAATGCAATGAAGTCAGTCCTAAGAGGTAAATAGATATTAATAAATTATCATATCAAGAAAATGAAACAGCACAGATAAGCAACCTAATGCTACAGCTCAAGCTTCTAGAAAAAGAAGAGCAAGTCAAGCCCAAAGCTCATAGAAGAGAGGGCAATGTAAAGATCAGAGCAAAAATTAATGTAATTGAAACTAAAAACAAACAATACAAAGAATTAATGAATCAAAGTGCTGTTTTTTTGAGAGAATAAACAAAATTGATAAACCTCAAGCTAATCTTATCAAGAGAAAGAAAAACTCAAATACACACAGTAATGACTGAAAAGAGGGAAATTATTAGAGATTCTATAGAAATTCAAAAGATCATGAACACATACTTTGAAAATCTCTACTCACAAAGAGTGGAAAACACAGAGGAAATGGATGGATTCCTAGAAACATACAAACCACCAAAGCTTAATCAAGAAGATATAACAATTTTGAATAACCCAATATCAGCTACTGAAATTTAAAATGTGATTAAAAACTTATCAACAAAGAAACCGAGGCCCTGATGGATTCATGGCTGAATTCTGCATGAAATTGAGAGAAGATTTGATGCCAATACTCGTTAAACTCTTCAATGAAATTGAAAGAGAAGCAATCATCCCTAACTCATTCTTGGAGGCAAGTATTATACTGATACCAAGACCAGCTAAAGACCCAATCAACAAGAACTATAGACCAACCTCACTAACGAACACTAATGCAAAGATTCTCAATAAAATATTGGCAAACAGAAGGCAGCAAGTCATCAAGAAGATAATGCATCACGACCAAGTGGGATTTATTCCAGGAATGCAGGAATGGTTTAAAATATGCAAGTCAATAAATGTAATACACCACATCAACAGAACCAAAAATAAAAATCACATGATTATTTCAATAGATGCAGAAAGAGCTTTTGATAAAGTCCAAAATGTGTTTGTGATAAAAACCCTATAGAAACTTTTAATAGATGGTCTCTACCTCAATCTTATGAAGGCCATTTATGACAAACCAACAGCCAACATTATTCTAAATTGACAAAGACTGAAAGCTTTCACTCTAAAATCAGGAACAAGACAAGGAGTTCCTCTATCACCACTGCTATTCAATATACTTCAGGAAACATTAGTCAGAGTAATCAGACAAGAAAGAGAAATAAGAGGAAAAGAAGTTACATTGCCATTATTTGAAAATGATGTGATACTTTATATAGAAGACCCAAAAAATCTCCATTAAAAGACTATTAGAGGTAATAAACAAATTCAGCTGCATGGCTGGATACAAAGTCAACACTCAAAAATCAATAGCATTCCTGTACAAAAACTAAAAACTCACTGAGAGAGAGACATTATAAAAATGTCACCTTTCACAATAGCATCTAAAAAAATGACATACTTAGGAATCAACATAACCAAGAATGTAAGAACCCTACATGCTGAAAATTATACTACTCTATAAAAGGAGACTGAAGAGTATATTAGAACATGAAAAGATACTCCTTGCTCTTGCTTAGGAAGAACTAACATTGTGAAAATGGCCATACTCTCAAAACTATTATACAGATTAAAGAAATCCCAATCAAAATACCATTAACATACCTTAGAGATCCAGAGAAAATATTCCTAAAATTCATTTGGAAACAGAAGAAACCTAGAATAGAAAAGGTAGTTCTAGGCAACAAAGGCAAGACAGGATGTATCTCAATTCCTGACTTGAAACTATACTACAAAGCCACAGTGATAAAATTAGAATGGTGGAACTCTGGGTAACGACAGGGCCCAGAATCCAACCTAGGGCCATGACTGCACACTGCAGCAGCATCCCAGTACATGGGGCGGGCTCCGAACTCTACTCCCAGGTAGTAAGACCATACCCTGCCTCTGGAGCCAGCCTAAGCCACTAAAGAGGAACCAGTCCCCATAACTGGGCCATGCCCAGCAGGCTCCAAGCTGCAAGCAGGGCCCAGAATCCAATGCTGGCCATGACAACCCACACATCTGCATCCCAGAGCACTGGGTGAAAATCCAAGCTCTGCTCCAAGGCAGTAACACAACATCCTGCATCTGGGGCTAGCCTAGCAAGATTGAAGGAAAAAACACTAACTCAAAAGGGAAAAATGTCAAAACACAAAAGCAAAATGCAATCTGAAACATTTAGTCCATCAGGAGCAAGTATAGGTGACACCGAAATAGAGGACTCCAAAAGTAACACATCAGAAATCTCTGAGAAGATAGCAAGTGAAATAAAAAAACAACTCCATGAGGCTATAGAGGAAATCAAATTAGAAGTACCCTCCCATGTAAAGATAGAAATAACAACCTTGGTAAAGGAGTTGCTGAGCACAGCTAAAGAAGAAATAGAGAAAAAAGTACAGGAGCATGGGAAACTGATTGAAACTTTGAATGAACAATATAAAAAGCAAGCAGAACTCATGAAAAAAAAACTCAAAGAGACATCCAAGAAACAAAAAATTCTATTCTAAGTGTTCAAAACCGCTTAAATGAAGCTGAGGATAGGATTTCAGACCTTGAGGACAGGATCAAAGTTAGTGATCAGGAAAGGATAGAACTTTTAAAAATAACAAAGCAGCATGAAATAATAATTCAGAAGCTTCATGATGATGCCAAGAGCAACAATATAAATTAATGGGCACTAGTGAAGATGCAGGAGTCAATGCAAATGACATACATAAAATATTCACAGAATTAATAGCAGAAAATTTCCCAAACATGGAGGAAAAATCTGATATGCAAATAAGAGAGGCATATAGCATGCCAAACAGTCACAATCAAAATAAATCCACATCCAGACACATAATAATTAACATCCCAGACATACAGCATAAAAACAGAATACTAAAAGCTATAAGAGAAAAGGCACAACTCACTTATCAAAGCAAGCCCATTACACTCACAGCAGACTTTTCAGCACAAACCCTCAAGGCAAGATGAGTTTGGAGTGTGGTATTCCAAACCCTGAAACAAAACAACTTTCAACCCAGACTGATGTACCCAGCAAAACTTTCATTCAAATTTAATGGAGAAACAAGATACTTTCAGGACAAAGAACTGATGAAATTCACATCCGGCAAACCAACCCTGGAAAGAGTATTGAAGGACATATTAGACAGAGATAAAAATGACCACAATCCCCAGAAAAACAACAAAGAGAAACTATGAGGTAGGCCAAGCAATTAAATAAGGGGAAAAGCAAGAAGCAAAAGACTGGAATATAACATGGAAAAGTGGAGCCAGTACATATCAGTGATATCCATAAATGTAAATGACCTCAATTCACCTATCAAAAGAAAGAAGCTGACAGAATGGATCAAGAAACATGATCTTACAATATTCTGTATAAAATAAACACATCTCAATCAAAAGGAAACTCATAGATTAAAAGTCAAAGGATTGCAAACAGTATTCCATGCAACAGGAATCCATAAAAAAGCAGGAATAACTATTCTTTTGCAGACAATATGAACTTCAAACCTAAAATGATATAAAGAGATAAAGAAGGTCACTACATACTCTTTAGTGGATAAATTCAAGAGGAAAAACTAACACATAAACATATATGTACCAAACACAGGAGCAACTGACTGTATGAGACAGATACTAATGGACATGAAAAACCAAATCACAAGAATACAATTACCACAGGGGACCTTAACAACCCATTGTCACAAGGAAACAGATCAACTAGACAAAAAGTTAGCAAAGAAATAGTAAACTGAATCATACCTGTAAGCAATTGGACTAAGTAAATGTTTACAGAGGGTTCCTCCCAACCACATCAGAATACACATTCTTCTCAGTTGTGCATGGGACATTCTCCAAAATAGATCATATATTATCCCATAAAACATTCTTAAGTAAATGCAAGGGATTGAAATTATCCCATGCATAATATCTGGCTACAGTGCACAGGAAATGAAAATTAATGGAAAAAAATTGCAAAACCTGCATAAATGCATGGAAATTAAAGAAAAACCTTTTGAACAACCAGTGGGCTGCAGATGAAATTAAAGAACAATTAAAGCAATACCTACAATTCAATGAAAATGTGGAAACAACATACTGTAATCTGTAGGATGCAATGAAAGCAGTCTTAAGAGGGAAATATATAGCAATAAGCTGTCATATCAAGAAAACAGAATGAGTACAAATAAACAACCTAATCCTCCATTTCAACCTTCTAGAAAAAGAAGAGCAAGCTAAACCCAAAGCTCATAGAAGAGAGGAAATTATAAAGATTAGAGCAGAAATCATTGCAATTGAAACTAAAGAAAATACAAAGAATTAATGATTCAAAAAGCTGTTTTGGGAGAATAAACAAAATTGATAAGCCTCTATCTAACCTTATCAAGAAAAAGAAAGAAAAAACCCAAATTCATGCAATAAGGACTGAAAAGGGGGAAATTACTACAGATCCCATGGCAATTCAAAAGATCATGAATACCTACCTTGAAAATCTCTACTAACATAGAGTGGAAAACACAGAGGAAATGGACAGATTCCTACAGACATATAAACTACCAAAGCTCAATCAAGAAGATATAGCAATTTTGAACAACCCAATATCAGCTATTAAAATTGAAAACATTATTAAAAACTTACCAACAAAGAAAAGTCCAGGTCCTGATGGATTCATGGCTGAATTCTTCAAGAAATTTAGAAAAGATTTGATGCAAATACTCCTTAAACTCTTCAATGAAATTGAAAAGGAAGCAATCTTCCCTAAATCATTCCGGGAGGCAAGTATAACTCTCATGCAAAAACCAGAGAAAGACCCAACCAAAAAGGGGAACTACAGGCCAATCTCACTAATGAACATTGATAGATACATTCTCAATAAAATACTGGCAAATAGAATACAGCAAGTCATCAAGAAGATTATACATCATGACCAAGTGGGGTTTATTCCAGGAAGGCAGGATAGTTAAACATATGGGAATCAGTAAATGTAATACACCACATAAACAGAGCAAAAAAAAAAAAAAAAAACCACATGGTCATCTCAATAGACAAACAAAGCTTTTGATAAAGTCCAACACATTTTCGTGATAAAAACCCTTCACAAACTCAGAATACACGGTGTCTACCTCAACCTTATAAAGGCCATCTATGACAAACCAACAGCCAACATTATACTAAATGGACAAAAACTGAAAGCTTTCTCTTTAAAATCAGGAATAAGACAAGCATGTCCACTATCACCACTCCTTTCCAATACTGTTCTGGAAACACTAGGCAGGGCAATCAGACAAAAGAGAGAAATAAAAAGATTAGAAATAGGAAAGGAAGAAGTTAAATTATTACTATTTGCAGATGACAGGATACTCTATATAGAAGACCCAAAAAACTCTATTAAAAGACTACTAGAGGTAATAAACAAGTTCAGCAGTGAAGCTGGATACAAAGTCAGTGCTCAAAAATCAGTAGCATTCCTGTACACAAACAAAAAACTCACTGAGAGAGAAATTATGGAAATATCACCCTTTACAATAACATCTAAAAAATGAAATACTTAGGAATCAACCTAACTAAAAATGTAAACAACCTGTATACTGAAAATTATACTATGCTAAAAAAGGAGATTGAAGCAGATATTAGGAAATGGAAGGATATTCCTTGCCCTTGGCTAGGAAGAACCAAAATTGTGTAAATGGCTATAATCCCAAAACTGTTATACAGATTTAACACTATCCCAATCAAAATGCCATTGACATACCTCATGGGTCCAGAGAAAATACTCCTAAAATTCATTAGGAAACAGAATAAACCTAGAATAGCAAAGGCAATTCTGGGCAACAAAGGCAAGCTAGGAGGTATCTCAATTCCTGACTTGAAACAGTACTATAAAGCCACAGTGATAAAATCAGCATGGTACTGGCAAAGAAATAGACCTCAGGATCAGTGGAACAGATTAGAAGTTATAAGCACAACTACAAAGACACTCAGCTACCTGATATTTGACAAAGGGGCTAAACATGTACACTGGAAGAAGGATAGCCTCTTTAATAAATGGTGTTGGAAAAATTGGCTCTCCACATGCTGAAGATTGAAAGTAGATGCATGCCTACCACCATGCACAAAACTAAAGTCTAAATGGATCAGGAACCTAAATATCAAAACAGAAATACTGAATCTACTGGAAGACAAAGTAGGTAGAAGTCTTGGAGACATAGGGGTAAGCAGAGAATTCATGAACAAAATACAAACTACATGGGAAACACTTCAAAGAATCAACAATTGGGCTCTCATATTATTGAAGAGTTTCTGCACTTCAAAAGAAATCACCAACAGAGTGAACAAAAAATGCCCAGAGTGTGGGAAAGAATTTTAGCCAGCATCCCCTCAGACAAAGGACTTATATCTAGAACATAGAAAGAATTGAAAAACATCAAGCCCCCAAATTCAAAGACCCTATCCAAAAATGGGTATCAAGATGAACATACAGTTCTCAGATGAAGATATACAAATCACAAATAAATACATGAAGAAGTGCTCACCATCATTTGAGAAATGCAAATTAAAACAGTGAGATTTCACCTCACTCTGAAAAGAATAACTGCCATCAAGAAATCAACTGATAACAAATGTTAGCCAAGCTGTGGGTGAAAAGGAATACTGCTCCACTGTTGGAGGGATGCAGACTGGTGCAACAACTATAGAAATCAATATGGAGAATTCTCAGAGGATTAGAATTAGAAGTTCCATTCAACCCAGCTATTTCCTTCCTGGGTATCTTCCCAAAAGAACTGAAAATGTCATATATCAGCGAGATGTGTGCACCCATGTTTATAGCAGCACAATTTGTAATAGCTAAATCTTGGTAACAATGAAAATGTTCATCAACCACACAATGGATGAAAACATTGTGGTACTTTTATATAATGGAGTGTTACTCAGCTATAAAAAAGGATGATCTTGAGACCTTTATAGGTAAATGGAGGTAACTTGAGGCTAACCTCATAAGTGAAATAAATAAGACTCACATTAGTAAACATCACATTGTCTCTCTAGTGTATAAAATGATAAATTTGAAAAAGTAATAAGACCCAAAATGTATAATAGATATTGTAAAAATGAAAGAGAAGGAAAGTGCTCTAAAGGATACAACTGTATGTATAAGAGTGTAAGATTGATGACTATAGTACTGAATTTTTGTTGGATCATTGAACAGAATGGTGCACTGTCAATATTTGAGTGTCTATCCACTTTCTATGCTTCAATTTTTTAACTTGAACAACTATTTCTAAGATGACAATATGTAATGTATCAACTAGCAATTCCTTAATGTTAATTTTTTTGGTGAATTCTGTATTATTCTACCCTTCTTTTCTATTTTGTTTTTTTCTTTCTTTCTTTAGATAAAAAAGAAGTCACATTTCAAATATCGACATGTGGTCTCTTCCTTGGCTAATGATATGCAATATGATACTCTCTTGTGACTCTTGAAAAAGTTAGCACATGGCAGCAAACAATCAGTAATATAATCACATGAGTAAACAGCAGCTTTTACAGTGTACTATGAAACTGTCATATAATATTTGCAGATTAAGTATAGTGAAGGGCTTTAGACTTACAGTCTAGTTTTTAAACTAATTTATGATTAATTTCAATTAATTTACTTACCAAGTTTTTGCTTACCAGGTTAATTTACTTATCATATTTTTTAAACAAATACTATTCTTAAGCCAAAAACCATTGAAAGGCATCAGAGGAAAAGAAAACTGCAAATCAACATTCCAAATAGACATAATCACAAAATCCTTAATAAAATATCATCGAATCTGTTAATACACAAAAGTGTAATATTCCCGGGCCAAGTTTCGAGTATCAAACCAGTAAATGGTAGGATAGAGGCATGTGCTTCCCTACACACACACACACACACACACACACACACACACATGCACACACATTAAAATAAGGAAAAACTAGCAGCTATTCCAATGCAGCACTTGAGGGAAGGCTCAAGTCAGTAGAGACTGAGAGAAATGAAACAGAGTACAATGATTCAGGATGGTATAACTGGTAAGGAAATGCATCACTCAACATCTTACCATTAAATATTGTCAGTTGAAATTAGCCATTAAAAAAGAGGAAATTTGCACAGAAGAAAATAGGTAAAAGACAGTATCCTTGTGAAAGATCAGTTACTCCATCTAAGTAGATTTATTTCTTGGATTTTTATTCTGGTCCATTCATTTATATGCTGGTCTTATGCCAGTGCCATACTATTTTAGTTGCTGTAGTTTTGTAAAAAAGTTTGGTGTCATTTAGTGGCTATTCTTAGTTCTTTGTGCTTTCCTATTTATTTTAGTATCAGTGTTTCTATTTGTGAAAACAGTATAATTGGGATATTATTAGGGACTTCGCTGAATCTGTGGATTATTCAAATATTTGAAATACTTTTTTACCACATAAAGGACTATAAAACTATTTATTGCCACTGCTCACTATCATGTACAACAAAGTAAACAATATACAGTAGGATAACATTCTAACTACTGCAAAGTGGTTTTCCTGACTTCTGCTGAAAACAGTAACCTAAATACTGAAAAAATTGAGCCTAAATGAAAGGATCAAGATGGGGTCAAGAAAAACATGCAGGTCAGTAATTTAGATTACAAGTTTGCTCATTCAATTTTTCTAGCGGGTCTTAAATTTTGAACATCTCTAATCACTCAGTAGATTACCAAGAGCCAAATATTTAGACATCCACAGATCCTGATGTTTGAGTACAGATGTCAACTTGTTGCAAAGCAGTGGGCCATGAAGAATTTTTAATGTTCCCTTAATAAGTCTTCCTCAGATAACTCAAAAAAACAAGGTTGGACTTATCTTATTTGGGTGGGGAAATTACTGGTAGAAGAAAGAATTTTTCTTTTCGGGAATTTCACAAGTAAACATACATTTTTGTGACAAAAGACATAGAACTGTGCAATTGCTATTGTAACAAAGAGGAAAAGAAAGTGTTTTAAGGGATATAACTGCATGTATGTTTGAGTGTGTAAAATAGATGACCATATTGCTGAATCTTTGTTGGGTTGTTGGGCAGAACTGTTAGCAGTCTCACTGTTTGAATGCCTACTATGTATCCTTTAATTTTGTGAACAACTATATCTAAGATGACAATATGCAATTTATCAAGTAATGATTTCTTAAGCCTTTTTCCTCTTGTTTTTCCTTTTATCCTTTGGAATTCTGTATTGTTGCTACCCTTTTTTCTGTTTTGTTTCTTTTTTATCTTTAAATAAAATTTTTTAAAAGACATAGAAATGAATTCTGATATAGTTGCTTTGAAATTATCCACTTTAAACCTTCCAATTAATCACAGAATCATCTATGTAACTTGAAAGGTTATGGCTTCAGGAAAACTTTAACTGGAAGGATTTGTTTCTTAGATTGCTCAGAATGATGGCATCTCAAACATGAGTTTATCACCCATGGTTTTTGTTTTGGTGACTTTTAAAAACAAAAAAAAAACATTTTCATAAGAATTTTATTTATATACACACAAAAAAACCTCAGAATGGTCCTTAAGTGCATGAGCTATAACATGAGTTCTGATTGAGTTTGACTATGACCAATTCCCCTAACATTTAGAAAAGCAGAGCAAATTTATCAGGCTATCAAATGCTCTTTTCTGATAAAGGAAACAACTACAAAAACTTTTATTTGTTCAAACAAACCAGTGCTATAGATATAAAACAAGCAAAATCCAGCAACTCTCTTAAATACTAATTTCAAAACAAACATATTAAACTTGATTTTCATTATAAAGCTTTTTTTTTCACACTAGCAAATCAAAATCAAGAGGTCTTGATCAGGAAGGTTTGTCAGCAGCATCTCTTTTCTTTCCCTTTGATTTGCTATCATTAGAGTCATGTCAGGTATTAGTTATTGATCTTCATCTTTTGGACAAAAATGTCAAATTAGTATCTCTTCATAAAAGGCCATTACAATCTTAGGACATTTTATATTTGCCTCTTTTGCAGCACCAAGTCAGCCTCACCTGAATCTTTCCATTTCATGAGAAACATCAATTCTCCACTGCAGTCTGTGACACCAATTATTCCAGCTCAAGACCTCTAGCAAAGCCTGTAGGTTTGTCAGCAGCATCTCTTTTTTTTCTCTTTGATTTGTTATCATCAGAGTCATGTCAGATAAAGATTTTCTTTTTGCACCATATTTTTCTATACAAGCTTTTTGAGAATTAATAAATGCTTCAATTAACTCTGGAAAATCTGAATTTTCACTCCAACTTCCCATTCACTACATATAGAGGCAGGACTTTTTCCACCACAAATTCTTCAGGCTCTGCTTGCTCAGCTTTTTTACCTTTTCCATTTTCTTTCTTATTTTTTACAATGTAGTTTTATTGGGCACAACTTTTTATTTCAGACTTGAAGAGCTATTATTCACCACCTTGAATGCTTGGTCAAGGGTCCACAGGGTCTGGGCCTGCACACCTGTGGCTCCACTTACATCCCAGGTGAAATATTCCAACACTGTTAAGACTTCAAATATATAATCATGGCTTGGCATTCCATTTGTTTATGTGTCCTTTTCCATGTAGTTTTCAGTACATGTCATTTACTCTACCTAACTATGTATGTTACTAGTTATCCTATAATTTTTGATGCTGGTATAAATTAGGTTTCCTTAGTTTCATTTTAAGTAGGTTATTCTTATTCTCATAGAAGCCCAGTTATTTTTCTGTGTAGAGTTTCTACCCTGTCACTATATAATTGCTCACTCAATTTTTCTAGCAGGTCTTAAATTGTGAACATCTCTAACCACTCAGTAGGTTACCAAGAGCCAAGTCTTTAGACATCCACAGATCCCGATGTTTGAGTACATTTATCTGTTCTAACAGTGTTTTTTCTGGAAAATCTTTTTCCAGAAGGTTTTTCTTCATACAATATCACATTATTTATAAAAAGAAATTTTCACTTCTTCCATTCCATTTTGGATGCTCTTTCTTTTTTATTTTATCTATTTGCTCTGACTAGGATATCCAGTAGTATATCAGCTGTTCTATGGCAATAGTGTTGGTTGCTAAGAGACTGGAAAAATTACCCAGAGAACATTTATAAGACATTAGGCTTACTGAAATTGATAGGGAAATTCCAATGGTGGTGGATTGGACAAGTGGAGCCTCCATCCTTCACTGTGTTTTGCCTAAAATTCCAGTGGTGATGGATTGGAAAACTAGTACCTCATGTCCCCAAGGAACCTTGCCAGAAAGCCTAGTAACATGCAACACTTACCTTCTCCAAAGTGCTCTATTCCATACTTAGTTACCTTAGGGAGTGAGTTTTATAGGTTAAATTGCATAAGCAGTGTTATTCTTCACTTGCTTTGTTCCATGTATAACTAGCATTCCAAGAAAGAGCTGATTTGGTATATGTGCAGGAAGGTAACAGTTTCTACAGGTAACACTAGTTGTGTCTAATTACCAGTACACATGACTGAGTCATACCATGCAATCTAGACACCAATAACTGTTTGTTTCTATTGTCTCTTTGACTTGGGAATGAAGAGGGACACATAAGGGACATGATTTGTGCTCTCTTCACTATCTCATTGATAATACATGTTAAGTAGAAGTGTTGAGAGTGAGCATCCTTGTCTTACTCCACACTTCAAAGGGAAAAAGCTTTCACATTTTAACCATTTAATATGATGTTAGCTATGTGTGTTTCACATATGGCCTTTATTGTCTGAAGAAATTTCTATCTAATTTTTTAATAAATTTTCTTTATTTTATTTTAAAAAGCAAAAGAAAGGATAGAAATGATACTGAATTTCAAAAAAAGTAGGAAATTAACACTAGTTAATACATTGAATATTGTTATCCTAGAAACAGTTGCTCAGGTTACAAGGTTGAGGCATGAAAAAATGATCAAACTATCAAACATTAATAGCACAAGCTGTTCTCTTTAATGAACTTACAGAGATTAGTAGTATAGCTATCATATATATATATATATATATATATATATATATATATACACACACACACACACATATATGTATGTATACCTATATGCATATCATCTTTTCCCTCCATCCTTTTCTCCTTCCCCCATCCCAGTTGTTCTTCCATTTTGAGCACTTTCTTTCCCTTTCATTATCATAATATCTATCGTACATTTTGGTTCACATTATTCTTTCAGTATTTTTTTCACTAGGGATACAATAAATTGCAGAAATCAGTGTGGAGATTCCTCAAAAAACTAGGATTGGATATTCCATTCAATCCAGCTATTTTGCTTCTGGGTACTTTCACAGAAAAATTGAAAACATCAAGCCACAGCAATATATGTACATCCATGTTTATAGAAACACTATTTGTAATAGCTAAAGTTTGGAAACAACTCAAATGCCCATCAACCATGGAATGGATAAAAAAGATGTGATATTTTTACACAATGGAGTATTACTCAGCTATAAAGAAGTATAAACTTGACGATTTTGTAGTTTAATGGAGGCAACTTGAGACCATACTCTAAGTGAAATAAATCAAACTTCTATCTCAATTTTGTTAAGTATTATCATGAAAACATGTAGAGTTTTTAAATGGCTTTCATTAATTCCTTCAGGTGATCATGGATTTTGTATTCTTTGTTTTGTTAGTTTTCTGTATCACATAAAAGGTTTTCATATGTTGAGCCAGCCTTGCACTTTAGGAACAAATCACACTTCATTACAGTTAAAATGCTTTTTTAAAAAATTTATTAAAGAAAAAACAGTAAAAGGGTATAAATAATACATAATTTCAAAAAAAAATAAACAGTAAGAAATCACTAGTAGATAAATTATATATTGTCATTTTAGAAATAGTTGTTCAAGGCATTGGCCCTAAGACCCATCACAAGATGGTGGCGACAACCACGTGATGGAGGGCCGCAAGATAATCTGTCATCCTCTCATGAGCTGTAACAAGAGGGCTGCTGAGTACTACATAGCCTGCTGGGAGGCTGGCATGCACGTGATGGAGTATGTGACCCCCTGCCAGTCTGCACTGCCTTGGAGCCAGCTGACTAAGGACTGAGACCTCAACAAACTGTATCATCCACCTTCAAGAACAAATGTGGAGAATGTTTGTCTTGTTCTTATTCACCAGATACAAGGAGAATCTGGGAGAATAGTCAGTTAACCAGATTCAGAGAGCCAGGGCAAAAAGCAGCATAAATAGCCCAAACTCAAGGTGCTTGGAAACCAAGATGGAGCAAAATGTCAGAATTGAGGTGAATTGTGCCAGATAATTTCCCACAAAGATTATTGGGCAGAGTCCTCCAGGCATAAGTAACAGAAATACAAAGGCATTGAAGTGGGAGCAAAGTGGACAAGTTCCAGAGACAGAAAGAAGTGGTACAACTGGGGGCAAAAGGAAAAGCACAACAGCAAATAAGACAAACTTTGAAGCTTCAGGACCCCAAAACTGAAAACTTAATAAAATATTTACAGTAAAACTTTTTGATCATGTTGGAACTTTGGGCGCTGGAGAACAGGTGGCCTACTCGCTGCCCTGGTGAGCAGCTTGTGACCTGGCAAGCCACTGGCACACCAGGGTGAGAACTATCAGTGACTCCTAAGCTCTGCATCATGTAGAATCTTTGGGCGCTGGGAGAACAGGCAGCCTACTGGCCACTCTGGTAAGCAGCTGGGGGCCTAGCAAGTCGCCAGTGCACTGGGGTGGGAACTATCAGCGATTCCTGAACTCTGAATCATGTTGGAACCTTGGGTGCTGGAGAACAGGCGGCCTTCTGGCTGCCCTTGTAAGCAGCTGGGGCCCTGCCAGTGCATGGGCTAAGAATCAGACATTGATCCATCCCCCCCATCCTTTAGCAAGTAGGCACCGGAAGTCTGAGTATTTTTTGTATATGTGCTGCCGAAGCGAGCACTGTCTGAGTATTTTTTTGGAGGATGAATGTATACAGCATGGCTAGTAAGGGGGATTTCCTTCTACCATCTCTTTGAAGGCAAATATTTTTATCACTGTTTTGCTCAGTTTTGATTAATGGTACTGCTTTATTCTATATTCTGTTTTTAAAAGTTTGATATTTCCTTCCATTTTCTTCTGTTTGATTGAAAGAACAGCTAATATGAACAAAATGGGCTATACTATTGAGCCCATTGCTTGTGTCCTGATGACCTGCTCTGAGGTTCTGTGGTAGTTTTATTGCAGTGCAGTCTCATGGGTTTGTTCTGTCTTGTTCTGTTGTATTTTGCTACCTTCAAAAAAAAAAGTAGATAAGAAAGTAACAAAATACCTCCCAAAATCTCCCAACTCCACCAAACCTGATCCATGGAGCATGGATGAGGAGAAACTCAAAAACAAGGCAACAGAATTATATAAGGTGATTAAAAGTAAATAACAACAACAAAACAAGTCAATAAGGTACCAAGCAACCTGAAACAGGATATAACTAAGCAGATAATGGACTTAAAAAGTAAAAAGAAGATAAGAAAGTGCTCTAGAGGATATGGCTGCATGTAGGTTTGAGTGTGTAGGATTGGTAATCATGTTGCTAAGTTGTTACTGGATCATTGAACTTCTTTGCAGTCTCACTGTGTGAATGTACACTTTGTATGCTTTAATTTTGTAACTTTAACAACTAGGTCTAAGAAGACAGTATGTAATTTATCAACTAGTGATTTCTTACTGCTTTTTTTTCTGAGATTCTGTATTGTTTCTACCCCTTTTTCTGTTTTTTTTCTCTTTAAATAAAATTTTAAAAAAAGATACCAATAACATCAGTTGACTCTCCCATCTCTCATCAATATGGACCATTGAATTAATGCCACAGAAATTTTCTTTCAAATGTTTTAAATTTTATTCCAACAAAGCTAAATGTGGGCCACCTTGGTACTTGGGATGCTGGGAAAATAAGAAGCCAGCTCACCACTCTGGTAAGTGGCTCTGAGCCTACCAGTGCATGGGCTAAGAATCAAACATCAATATGCCTCCCCCCAGGGTTGGCAAGTGAGAGCCAGAGATCTGAGCATCTCCTTCAAGTTTGACTATCTGCAGTATAGCAAATAAGGGGGAATTCCTTTGCCATCTCTCTGAAGGCAAATATTTTTATCACTGTTTTGCTCTGATCTGATTAATGGTATTGCTCTATTTAATATTCTGTTTTTATAAATTCAGTATTTCCTTTGATTTTGCTGTACCTGATTGAAAGAACAACTATTGTGAAGAAAATGAGATATACTATTGTACCTATTACTATTATCCACTTTTTATGCTGTAATTTTGTAACTTGAACAACTATATCTAAGAAGCCAATATGTAATTTATCAACTAGTGATTTCTTACTTTTTAAAAAATTCTGTATTGTTTCTACCCTTTTTTCTGTTTTTCTTTTTTCCTCTTTAAATAAAATTTTAAAAAAAGAAATAGTTGTTCAAGTTACAAAAGTAAGGCATACAAGTTGGGCAATTTAAACAGCAAGACTACAAACAGTTCTGTTCAAATATCCAACAAAAACATAGTAATGTGGTTATCAATCCTACACACTTAAATACATGCAGTTATATCTTTTAGAGCACTTTATTTTCCTCTCTTTTTTACAATAGCAAGTATGCATGTTGGGTTTAATTACTCCTACATTTCTTATTACACTAGAGACACAATGTGATACTTATCAATATGATTGTTATTTATTTCACTAATGAGGATAGCCTCAATTTTTCTCCATTTGCCTATGCAGGCCTCAAGATAATTCTTTTTTATACCTGAGTAATATTCCATTGTAGAAAAAATATCTTTTTTATCCACTACACACTGATGGGCATCATAGTTTTTTCCAAGATTTAGCTTTTGCAAATTGTGCTGTTGTGAACGTGGGTGCACACATATCAATGTGATATGACCTTTTCAATTTTTCTGGGAAAATACCCAAAAGGGGAATAGCTGGATTGAATGGAACTTCCAATCCTAGTCTTCTGAGAATTCTCCATATGGATTTCCATAGTGGTTGCACCATTCTACACTCCCACCAACAGTGGAGCAGTTTTGTTTTCCCCTCAGCCTAACCAACATTTGTTATCAGTTGATTTCTTGATGGCAGTCATTCTTTCTGGAGTGAGGTGAAATCTCAATGCTGTTTTAATTCGCATTTCTCAAATGACCAGTGATAGTGAACTTTTCTTCATGTATTTATTTGTCATTTGTATATCTTCATCTGAGAAATGTGTGCTCATCTCAGATGTTTTTGGAGAGAGTCTTTGAGTTTGGGGGGCTTGATGTTTTTCATTTCTTTATATATTCTTTATATAAGTCCTTTGAGGGGTTGTTGGCTACAATTGTTTCCCATCTGTGGGTTTCCTGTTCACTCTGTTGGTGGTTTCTTTTGAACTGCAGAACTTTTCAATAATATGAGGTCCCAGTTATTGATTCTTTGCAGAGTTTTCCGCGCACTTTATATTTCATTCATGAATTCTCTACCTACCCCTATGTCTCCAAGACTTCCATATACCTTGCCTTCCAGTAGGATTAGTGTTTCTGTTTTAATATTTAGGTCTTTTATTCACTTAGACTTTAGTTTTGTGCATGGTGGTAGGCATGGATCTAGTTTCAGTCTTTGGCATGTGGAGACCCAACTTTTCCAACACCGTCTATTAAAGTGGCTATCCTTCTTCCAGTGAACATGTTTAGCCCCTTTATTAAATATCAGGTGGCTGAGTGTCTTTGTAGTTGTGCTTGCACCTTCTAATCTGTTCCATTGATCCTCAGGTCTATTTCTTTGCCAGTACCAAGCTGATTTTATCACTGTAGCTTTATAGTACTGTTTCAAGCCAGGAACTGAGATACCTCCTGCCTTGCTTTTGTTGCCTAGAATTGGCTTTGCTATTCTAGGTTTCTTCTGTTTCCAAATGAATTTTAGCAGTGGTTTCCCTAAATCTGTGAGGTATGTTAATCATATTTTGATTGGGATTGTGTTAAATCTATATAACAGTTTGGGGATTATGGCCATTTTCACAACGTTGGTTCTTCCTAGCCAAGAGCAAGGAATAACCTTCCATTTTCTAATATCCTCTTCAATCTCCTTTTTTAGCAAATCATAATTTGCAGCATATAGGTTGTTCACATTTTTAGTTAGGTTGATTTCTAAGTATTTCATTTGTTAGATGCTATTGTGAAGGAAGATATTTCCATATTTTCTTTCTCGGGGAGTTTTTTGTTTGTATAAAGGAATGTTATTGATTTTTTGTGTTGACTTTTTATCCAGCTACATTGCTCAATTTGTTTATTCCTTCTAGTACTCTTTTATTGGAGTTTTTTGGGTCTTCTATATAGAGTATCATGTCATCTGAAAAAGTGAGAGTTTAACTTCTTCCCTTCGTATCTCTATTCCTGTTATTTATCTCTCTTTTTCTGATTGCCCTGGCTAGTGTCTCCAGAGCTATATTAAAAAGAAGTGGTGATAGTGGACATCTTTTGTCTTGTTCCTAAGTGAAACCTTTCAGTTTTTGTCCATTTAGTATAATGTTGGCTGTTGGTTTGTCATAGATGGCATTTATAATATTCATGTAGACTCCATGTATTCTGAGTTTCTGAAAGGTTTTTATCATGAACATATGTTGGACTTTATTGAAAGCTTTTTCTGCATCTATTGAGATGACCTTGTGTTTTTTGATTTTGGAACTGTTGATGTGGTATATTACATTTATTGATTTGCATATGTTAAACCATCCCTGCATTCCTGGAATAAATCCCACTTGGTTGTGATGTATAATCTTTTTGAAGATTTGCTGCATTCTATTTGCCAACATTTTAATGAGGATCTTTGTATCAATGTTCATTACTGAGATTGGCCTATATTTCTCCTTTTTGGGTTGTGTCTTTCTCTGGTTTTGGAATGAGAGTAATACTTGACTCCAGCAATGACTTAGGGAGGCTTGCTTCCTTTTCAATTTCAATGAAGAGTTTAAGGAGCATTGGCATCAAATGTCTGTTTCTTGCAGAATTCAGCCATGAATCCATCAGGACCTGGGATTTTCCCTGCTGGTAAGTTTTTAATTACATTTTCATTTTCAATAGCTGATATTGGGTCATTCAAAATTGCTATATCTTCTTGGTTGAGCTTTGGTAGTTCATATGTTTCTAGGAATCTGTCCATATCCTCTGTGTTTTCCACTCCATATGAATAGAGTTTCAAAGTAGGTATTCATGATGTTTTGAATTGCCATGGGATCTGTAGTAACTTCCCCCTTTTCAGTCCTTATTGCATGAATTTGGATTTTTTCTGTCTTTTTCTTCCTAAGGTTACATAGAGGTTTGTCAATGTTGTTCATTCTCTCAAAATACCAGCTTTTTGATCCATTAGTACTTGGCATTATTTTTTTAGTTTCAATTGTATTGATTTGTGCTCTAATCTTTACAATTTCCTCTCTTCTTTGAGCTTTGGGTTTAACTTGCTCTTTTTTCTAGAAGCTTGAGATGAAGAATTAGGTTGTTTATTTGAGCTCATTCTGTTTTTTGATATGACAATTCATTGCTATATATTTCCCTCTTAAGACCACTTTCATTGCATCCCACAGATTACAGTATGTTGTTTCCACATTTTCATTGTATTGTAAGTATTGCTTTATTTCTTCTTTAATTTCATCTGTAGACCACTGGTTGTTCAAAAGGTTTTTCTTTAATTTCCATGCATTTATGCAGGTTTTGAAATTTCTTTTTGCCATTGATTTTCAATTTCAGTGCACTGTGGTCAGATATTATGCATGGGATAATTCCAATCCCTTTGCATTTACTTAAGAATGTTTTATGGGATAATATATGGTCTAGTTTGGAGAATACCCCATGCACAGCTGAGAAGATGTGTATTCTGATGTGGTTGGGTGAAATCATCTGTAAATATCTACTAAGTCCAATTGTTCCCAGGTATGATTGAGTTCTATTATTTCTTTGCTAACTTTTTGTCTAGTTGATCTGTTTCCTTGTGACAATGGGCCGTTAAGGTCCCCTGTTATAATTGTGTTCTTGTGCATTTGGTTTTTCATGTCCATTAGTATATGTCTTATATAGTTGGGTGCTCCTGTGTTTGGTGCATATATATATATATAATTGCTGGTTTTTCCTCTTGAATTTATCCACTAGTGAGTATATAGTGACCTTCTCCATCTCTTTTAATCATTTTAGATTTGAAGTTCACGTTGTCTGCAAACAGAATAATTATCCCTGCTTTTTCTGGACTCCTGTTGCATGGAATACTATTTATCATCCTTTCAATTTTAATCTATAGGTTTCCTTTGGGGTCAGATGTATTTCTTGTATACAGCATATTTTTGGATCATGTTTCTTGATCCATTCTGTCAACCTATTTCTTTTTATAGGTGAATTTAGATCATTTACATTTATAGATATCACTGATATATATGGCTTGACTTTGCCATGTTATGTTCCAGTTGTTTGCTTTCTGCTTTTCCCCCTTTGTTTAATTGCTTGTACTACCTGGTTGTTTGTTTCTGTTGTTCTTCTGGGGATTGTGATCATTTTTATCTGTGTCTAGTATGTATTTCAGTACTCTCTCAAGGGTTGGTTTGATGGATGTGAATTTCTTCAGTTGTTCTTTTTCATGAAAGTATCTTGTTTCTCCATTAAATTTGAATGAAAGTTTTGCTGGGTACATCAGTCTGGGTTAAAAGTTGTTTTCTTTTAGGGCTTGAAGTACTTCACTCCAATCTCATCTTGCCTTGAGGATTTGTGCTGAAAAGTCTGCTGTGAATGTAATGGGTTCTCTTTGATAAGTGAGTTGTGTCTTTTCTCTTATAGCTTTTAGTATTCTGTTTTTATGCTGTATGTCTGAGACCTTAATTATTATATGTCTGGGTGTAGATTTATGTTGTTGGTGACTGGCATTCTATATGCCTCACTTATATGCATATCAGATTTTTTCCCCATCTTTGGGAAATTTTCTGCTATTACTACTATGAATATTTTAGGTATGTCATTTGCATTTACTCTTGCATCTTCCCTGATGCCTATTAATCTTATATTGTTATTCTTGGCCTCATCTTGAAGCTTCTGGTTTGTCATCTCATGTTGCCTTGTTATTTTTAAAAGTTCTATCCTTTCATGATCACTAATTACGATCCTGTCCTCAAGGTCCCAATACTTATCCTCAGCTTCATTTAAATGGTTTTGCATGCTTTGAACAGAATTTTTTGTTTTTTGGATGTTTCTTTGAGTTTGTTTCATGAATTCTGCTTGTTTTGTATATTATTAATTCAAGGTTTCAGTTTCCCATGCTCCTGTACTTTTTCTCTATTTCTTTTTTACCTGTGCTCAGCAACTCCTTTACTAAGGTTGTTATTTCTATCTTTACATGGGAGAGTACTTCTAATTTGATTTCCTCTATACCTTCATGGAGTTGTTTTTTTATTTCAATTGCTATCTTTTCAGAAATTTCCTCTATTTCAGTGTCTCCTGTACTTGCTCTTGTGGACCGATGTTTGAGACTGCATTTTGCTTTTTCATTTTGCCATTTTTGCCTTTCAGTTAGTGTTTGGTCCTTCAATCCCAATATTGGTATTGTGTATTTTAGGGTCCTACTGTAATTTTGATGTTTGTCCAATTGCTGGGTCCCACAATGAATAGGTGGGCCAGTCACCTGACTTCCTGCTGCATGGCCTGTTGGGTGAACCCTCTATCCTTCCTGGGCTGACAAGCCTAGTATTATTGAGGTAGGTCAACTTTTAATTCCTCTATTACTTTATCTTTAGGTTATTCCTGGTCATTAAATCTCCCTGTCTATAGTGTGTGTTGGCTGAGGCCATACTCTGTTCCTGTTATGTGCCTGTGTGTCTCATAAGCCCTTTTGATTTTCTTCAAGTTGGGGGAGTCCTTCTTGGCACTCTCCTCACTCTGTCTGATGTTTTCTGTGTGTAGGAAATGGTCACACACACTCTTGTCAGACTCACCAAGATCTTACAGTTATTTAGAGGGAGCTTTACTACTGGCCCTATTTACTCATTATACATCTCTATTTTAGTGTCATACTTACCACACTAACTGGAACCTGCTGAGATCTTCTGTTTGAATGAGGCAGTTCCTGAATCTCCCTTCTAGCTATCACAGTTATGCACTGTAGTCCAAGGTTCTGGGAGAAAGTTTGGGAGCTGAAGATCAGCAGCAGTATTTGATTCAGGAGGTATGGCTTGTCTCCAAGGCCAGCAGAAGTCCTGGGTCTGGGCATTCACTGGGCACTGGCCAAAGTCCCAGGGCAGCATGGCACTCTTCAGTGCAGGCTGGGGTCATGCCTATTTCCAGGTTTTGAGTGATGTTTCAAAGCTTCCTCAGTGTACTGAGAATCATCTGGCCTACTTTTGGCCCCCACAGTAGACTGCTGGCAACTGATTGCCACTTGGAACTTGATGAGTGTGGGCAAGTTGGGCCTGAGGGAACTCTGTGTGTCCTGTGGTGATTTCAGCAGCAAGGTGTGGTCTTACAGCTTTGGAGTGAAGCTCTAAAGCTTCCCTGTGCACTGGAATTCAACCTGAGTGCATCCAGGACCTGGGGCTGGATTCCAGGCCCTTCTTTCGCTTTTAGTTCTTTGGGTATGACCATGTTAGGTCCTCAGGTACCTCTCATGTGTCTTAGGACTTCAGCTGCAGAGCATGTTCTTACTGCCTGGGAATGAAGTTCCAAATTTTTCCCATGTGCTGGAATTCGACCTGAGCCTGTGGTCAGGGCCTGGGACTGGATTCTGAGCCCTTCTTGCTGTTTGTAGTTTTCTGGGTGTGGCCCTCAGGTATCTCTTGTGTGTCTTAGGGTGTGGTCTTATCACCTGGGAGCTAAATTCCAAGTTTTTCCTGTGTGCTGGGATTTGACCGGAGTGTGCATTTAGGTCCTAGGCTAAAGAAGTTTTTTCATTTGTTTGTTTTTGTTTTTTGGTACCAGGAATTGAACCCAGGACCTTGCACTTTCCAGGGAGGCACTATGCCACTGAACTACCTCCCCAGGCCCCTAAAATGCTTTTTAAGTGCTGCTGAATTTGGTTTTCTAGTGCTTTTTAAAGTATCTATTCCCATCAGAAATATTGGCTTGTATGAAACCTGTCACTGCAAAGATGGAGTCATTTATGTGAGGCTCAAATAAGGTAGAACTGGAAGATTAAGAAAATAAGTTTGTTATTAAGAACCATCATAAAAAATTCTGTTAGAACCACAGCCTTGCATACAAAGCCCCCTAAACCTTGCATAAAGACATCTGCCCTCCAATTGTTTATTCAGCCTTGGGCCGACCCTAGCATTAGAATATTTTCTGTTTTTGAGAGCTAGTCCATCTGTTGTTTTATAGGTTAATATCTGTAGTTTCCTTTGCTTGTACTGTTTCTGCCTTGATTTCAATGTCTGGTTCAATTCATTAGAAAAGCCATCTGGTCCTGGAATTTTCTTCATTGAGAAGCTTTTCATTACTCATCTAATATCCTTAATAGTTTAAATCTGCTTAGATTTTCTATTTCTTAATGATTCAGTCTTTATAGTTTTTCTAGAAATTTATACTATCTTTCTTTTAAGTCGTTTTTATTTTGAGATGATTACTACTACTACAGTATTATTACTACTAATGATGATAATAATTGTAACCAAACATAACAGCATCAAATATTTGCTATGCTTAGAGAGTATGTCTTCTAAATTATCAAGTGTCTTGATATGGAATTATTTATAGAAGTTGATTATTTTCCTTTTTATTTCTGGGGCATAAGTTGTGAAATGTTCTTTTACATCTCTGATTTCATTTATACATTTTTTCTTGGTTTTTGTAGCTCAAAATCTGCCAATTTTGTTATAATCTAAATTCATAGTGTCTCAGGCAGCCTCCAGAAAAATCAGAAAACTGGACATACAGTCTAGTTTTTTCCTTCTTTCCATTGCTGCTATGGTTTAGATTTTTTTAAAGTCTTTCAAAAATCTCATGTGTACATAGGCATGACTTTTGGAAAGTGATTGAATCATGGTGGGTGCTATAGTCATCAATGAATTTGCTCATTGATGAGTTCATCACTAAATGTGCTTTGGGGATATAGGACCCAACTGAAGGATTTGAGTCACTTCAGATGTACTTTGGAATAATATATCTCTCACTCAGTTTCTTACCTATATCTGTGCTCTTGCCATCATGGGGTAAACTACTTTTTTTGCCATGACCTTCTGCTATACAACTGCTAACTTGGAATCAGTTTACAATGAACTAAAATCCATGAAACTATGAACTAAAATAAACCTCTTTTTCCTTAAATTGTAGGTGTCCCGATGAGAAAGCAACTGATATGAAAATAGCCATGACCTTCTGCTATACAACTGCTAACTTGGAATCAGTTTACAATGAACTAAAATCCATGAAACTATGAACTAAAATAAACCTCTTTTTCCTTAAATTGTAGGTGTCCCGATGAGAAAGCAACTGATATGAAAATAGGTTTATTAGAGAATCATAGAAATAAGAATCTGCAATGGATGTCTGCATTCCAGAGAACCAGAGGATCCAGTAGCTGCTCATTTCAAGAAGATGGAAGCCATGTAACAATAGACAAGTACACGTCACTACTCTAAAACCAAAGGCCTGAAAAGTCCTCAGGGTATTATGGATATGAGTCTACAATGGCAGGGTTAAAAATTCGAGTCTGATGCATGTGTGAAAGCAGCAAAAAATACACTTCTGCAAGCAGAATAGAGCTCTTCAAAGTGCTTTCTGCTCCTTTACTTTTTATTTCATCCAGGTTACAAGCCAACTGCGCGAAGCCACCCTATCCACATTGGCTCCTCTTTCAGTTTCTTGTCATACATACATCTCTGGAAATATTCAAACACACCAAGAAGTGAGCTTTATAGTCATTTAGACATTTCTTAATCCTGTCACTTTGACATATCTCAATTAATAGCCCCAATATATTTATTGTCAGTATGAGAAGCAGACACATTTCCTTAAACCATGTATAATCTCCAAATAAAATAACAATCTCATAACTACATCTAACATGATACAACTACACAGCATACAAATGGAAATACACCAGTTCTTTCCTCAGAATAGAAGTCAATGTTTTGCTTTTAGTAATGCTTATTCTTCTAACATTCCATGACCTAAATATTACAATGTAGTTTTAATAATATTTAAGTACTGATATTAAGTCAATCAATGTTAAAAGAAAGAAATAGCTATTTAGTATATGTTTATATAGTAAATATAAGAATATTAATACAAGAATATTATAAGAATATAATATATAAGAATATTAATAAAATAGGAACAAAATACTAGAGATAATTATACTTCTCTTTTCTGTAATGGTTATATACTCATGAGTTATAGTTATATTTTCTTTCTACTAATCTTTCTTTATTCCCTTTCTTTATTGCTGAGGTGCTTCAGCAAGCACCTCAGTGAGTCTTCACTAACTCATGCTTTCATTCCTGTGAAGTCTGGGTCATCCTGCCTGTATTGGGTTGCTGCAATTTTTCATTGACCTCAAATACAGGGCATGACAGTATTCAGAGATACCTTGAAGGATTTTATCCACTCCAACATGCTCTTCTTCAAGTTTTTCTTTCTTGGGTGTATGAAGGGAGTTTTATTCCATTTTCTCCTTGGAATTCTGGATCAATCACTCCACCAATATTGTAATCCATTTTTAGCTTGTTGAGTCAATAATATGAGGACCCCAAAATGGTCAGTAGAAAGTCTTAGCTTCTGTTTCAGTAGAATCATTTTGTGTTCCTCCTGGTGAAAGACCTCCTTTTTCTGTAACTAAGACTTTTAGCCCAGCAGAGCATAAGGTCATAAGAAAAAGAAGCAAAAATTTTTCTAGTGGGTCACTAAGCTTGTCCCATGATTTCTGGACCCATAGATCCTGAGTATGGTAGAAATGGTATCATTTATATGACACTGATTCAGAGCATACACAGTCTTCTCCAGAACCTTACCCTAGTCCTGCAACTTTGCTTTGACAGTTTGGAGAATGGCATCTTCAAAGGGCCATTTCACCATTATATCAATCTAGTTGTCTTTGTGTGGTGAAAAATATGGTAAGACCAATGAATACCATGAGCATAAAGAGCCCATTACCACACTTCTTTGCCCATAAAGAGTACTCCTCAGTCAGAAATAACATTGTGTGGATTGTTGTGATGGTTTATAAGGTGTTCTGTAAATTCAAGGATGATAGTCTTAGCATTGCACTCAGGGAAAGTAAATCCATACTTAGCCTTTTCTTATTCTGTCAGATGACCACATGACACACTCTATGAGGCCATAGATGGATGCTGAGACATAGAAGGTAATATACCAGGAGTAGGAATCATAGATTTTGGGGCATCTTATTTAGGTAGCTTACTTGTTCCCTCCAGACCTACTCAGGCTGGATCATATATATATATATATATATATATATATATATATATATATACCATTTCCACTTAATGATGGAATGTTGTTGGACACATCCAACCTTAGGACTTGGTAGATCAGATAAAACCCAGCACGTGATTGGCAACTCAGGCCATATGGTAACCAGATGTCTTATGGTCAAGCATTCTGTTTCCAGTAAGGCCAAGTTGTAGACCAGGAGCTCATTTTCAAAATGTGAGTACTTATCTACAGATGATGGGCACATCATTGATCTTGAACCCTAAATTCACCTATAATTCACCTATGGGGCCCCACAAGAGTCTCTAAATAGCATCTAAATAGTCTCTATTTGCCACTGACACCTTAAGTACCATTGCATCCTCTGGATCATATGACCCCAGTGACAGAGCAGACTATCACTCAATGAATGGGCAATAGTAACAAATCCATGTAAGGAATGTGTTGCCTCCAAAATTCAAATAGGCAGACTATGTTTTGTGCATCTTTCATCATTGTAAAAAAGGTCAGATACAAAAATTTATCCTTCACCATAAAAGGGTATCTCTGCATGTTCCACACCACTGGATATCTAAAAATGTCATCAAAGAAGAGGAAACTAGAATTTCTTGGGTTTAGTTCCCATCCTCTGACTCACACATGCTTTACCAGGTCCAGATAAGTTACTCTGTTTTGCTCACTTGGTCAAATCAACATAATGTCATCAATGTAATGAATCAGTGTGATTACTTGTGTAAGAGAAAGACAGGAAAATCTGTGACATGCTAGTGAGTTCATATACCCCTAAAGTAGGAAAATAAAGTTGCATTGCTGACCTTGCCACCTGAAAGCTTGGTTAAAATCCCGTTGATAACCTAACTTATACAGGCCTTTATATTAACTGAAAGTCTACAATATTTTAACTCTCCTAGAATCAGTGTTCATTCTGAACAAGTGTCCAGTAGTTCCTGAAATGTCTGATCACGTTATTTTCCTCTGGTAAAAGACCATACCTTCCTATGAGAAAGAATGGAGGAAAAATAATAGGATTAAGTTTTGTTAGTAGATCAGGGTCCTTCACCTTCATTCAGAGGTTTCTAGATATGTAAACTGGAACAAGTCTTGAAAGTGATTGAGGTAATACTCTCTAATACTATGATTTGGTGTGGATTTTGTGCATATGCCCTGAAATTTTTCTGCTTGTATAAAATGATGCCACATTTTTAACACCAGAGCTGTGACATTCAATCTAGAATCTTTAATAAACTAATATCATGAAATTAATATTGGCCCAGATTTATGTTCCTTCCACCATTATTTTACACACATAAAATCCATGTCAATAACTTTTCTTCAAGTGTCTGCTTGTAAAAATTAAGAAACTAGAGAAGTTTGGGGGGGTTGTAGCATACCATCATATGAATTATGCTGCATACCTCTTCTTTAGGATTCTTTTTATATTTGAGACTGATTATAGATCTAGAAGCAAAAGTGGTTGGTGAGGTCATATTCTGACAAATCTGGACATTGTCCCCGCATCAGAGAAAGTCATACTGCTTTTGTAGACAACATAGTATTAGTTTCTTCAGATAGAAGTAAGGATAACATCACCCCATGGTGTGATGGATGGGGATGTCTCTGCTAGTGAGGGTGGAAAAATCTCTTCCTCTAGAAAAAATAATCTCATCAAAACATAAGAGCCAAATGTTTCCAACCTTATGAGTTTACTCTCAAACATTTCCATCCCAGTTTATGAGATTCCTTGATTTTTTCAGGCCAGTGCCTTCATTTTAATTGCAGATATCCTTTGAAGCTAAGAGCTAAATTTGCACTGTGATTTATAAAATTATACAATGAGTGGTCCAGGGTTTAGCTTAGCTGTCTAAGGGCCCACCCTGGTAAGCCTGAGGTCATGAGTTTGATCCCAGGTACAGGGGGAAAAAAAAAGTCTGTCAAGAAAATCACACAATGAGAGATTGTATTTGTTTTTGGCAATTTCAGCCCTACAGCTTTAAGAAAGAAAATTCTCTTCCAGGATACACTTAGATGCCTCTATATTGTTTATACATGTATAGGATTGGGAAATTGAGTCTTTGAGTTAATTATTTTTTCCTCTATTACTCTCACTGGTTGTTAAGAAGAGCAACCAGCCAATATCAACATATTCAAAATATTCTGTATAGAATCTGTAAATCTTTTGCATCTCACCACTGCTGAGTTATAATAATCAAATTGATCTACTCTGAATTTTCCTTTAAATAGTTCACTCCATATGCTACTCGTACTCTGTACATTATTAGAAAGTACCATGACAAATTTAGGCCTCACTAAATTGGAGAACTATCTTCATTAACCACTAAAAAGATTTGAGGAATTCATTTTTAAAATTACTTCACTAGAACCAAAAATTCTGTTTCACTAGACCTACTTTTGGTACCAAAATTTGTATTGGGGAGGGTTTTCTAGAGGAACATAGAAAAAGATATGTAGAAAAAATACAAATTTCTAGAGGAACATAGAAAAAAATTCCTTGCATTATTTATACAAGTTTATATAAATTGTGGAGAGGAAGTCATAAGCCTATATATGTGTGTAAATTATGCAAGGGAGTAGATTAGTTACAGTATCAAAAGCAGGAGAATCTACAATGACTCTCTGTCCACTGAAGAGCCGGGTATCTGTTAACTGCTCAGTTCAAAAAGTGAACTGAAATGAAAATAATGAAAATGAAAATAATCAAAAATGCAGTCTTGATCATGACTGGAAACTCCTTGGAGAGTCACTGACATGAGCCAGTGTTGGAAGGCTGAAGAAACTGGACCAAATGTCCATAGGCAAGGGCAACAAAAGATTTACTCCTTCAAGCAGAAGGGATCTCTTGAAACACATGCCAACTACATCTTTCTTTCCTTTATATTCAATCCAGGCTACAAGCTCACTGGATGGTGCCATCCATGTCTGGGCTAGGTCTTCCCCCTCATTTTCCAGAACTACATGCCAATCATCCCTGAACACAATTCACAGACACACTCAGAAGTGTGCTTTTCTAATCTTCTAGTGATTTATCAAGCCTGTAAAGTTGATGTATCATGTTTAATAGAGAAGTTTCTGGAAGTGATTCATGGGAGAAGTTTGGAAACATTTGAGATATGGGCTAGTGAAGCCCTAGAATAATGTATGTAGAAATTGATGCGCTATTTTGGTCAGAACTCAGAAGACTGAAATGAATGTGGACAGTAAGACCAAACTGAAGGTTGTATGTGTGGATGAGACCTATAGCAGAAAGTATACGAAAGCCCACATATTTTACACTGTGGCAGAGAACTCGTTCACACTTTGCTCAAGCCCTAAGACTTTGTATGAGGATAAATTTAAAGTTTGTATATTAATTAATCTATTGAAAGAAAGTTTAAGACAGTTCAATATTCAGGTGGTAGCAGGGGTATTGTTAGCTGATTCTAGCTAGATCTACAATGAGAATTAGGAGTCAAAAGAAGTGAAAATGTTGCAATTTTACCACAAAGGATGACATACAAAATTGAGATCAAGAAACTATGGTTGCTGAAATGGCTACCACTGTAAAAGTAAGTTAAGTGATTTGTGCCTGAACAACAGGAAAGATAACATAAGGACATACAGTAAGTGGCCAGGCCTCAATAATCACAGGGTCAAGGGTATAAAGTGGTAAATTTATTTGAGAGACTACTTTGAGGTAAGATCTTCAAAGTCACCACCCCAGAAATGCCTGAGACAGTATGTGCCAGAGTTCAGCCATCCAGTTATTCAGAGGCCACTGTAGCTATTGTCCAAGGGGGACCTAGAAACTGCCTGAGCTGGCAGCACACTTTGGTATCATCCATGTGGTGCTTTTTTTGCAAGCATCCAGAATTCATGAGTTGTGGTGTCTTGAAGGTAACCATACAGAATTCAGAATGTCTTTTAGGTAAGGCAATATGGTGTAATATGGTGGCATTCCTCACCAGGAGCCACTATGAGAGTGATTTATAAAGCTGTGGGAATGAAGGCAAAACTTCAGTGGGCACCCCAGGTATTTGAAAATGCCAGGAATGTGAAATGTCTGCTAAGGAAAACCACAGGCACCAAATAAAGCCAGTCCATTAGAGATAACATGTAGCCTGCAAAAATCAAAGCCATGGGGGCACCATGACCCAAATGCTGAACTATAGGATTTACCATTTGCCTTGTTGGAGTCCAGTCTTGCTCTTAACCTATCCCTTTTGGAATGGGAATGCTTATTCTGTGCCATTATATGATGCAAGAATTTAACTTTATTTTTATTTTAATAGCTCATAGTTAATTCTATTTATTCCTTAATTCATTATTTATCTCTTTTCCTTTCTCTCCCTCCTCCTTCCATCTATCTCTTGATTCATTTAGGTACATGGTCACAATACTTAACATTTACATTCTTCATGTGGAGTTGGTACATGTACATAACACATCTTAATTTCTTTTTTCATTCCCTTTCTCTCTCTTCCTTCTCCCTCTCCAACTCTTGGTCCCTTTCTCCCTTGAAAAAATCTACCTTCTATTTCCCATTTTCTTTCTTCTATTTTGCTTTTTATTTATACTTTGGGCTTTCCATAAAAGAAAAACCATATGATATTTAAAATTATATGTCTGATTAATTTCACTTAACATTATCAGCACAAGATACATATTTTTCTACAAATGACTCAAGTTTATCCTTTATAGTAGATTAATATCCCACCATATGTAAACACCAGATTTTATCTGTTCATCTGTCTGTGCACATATCTGTGAAATCCTTGTGACATTTTACAATGAGTAATTACATAATAAACTGGATATCATGGTAATACTTAAAACAACTGTGGAATGTAGGATAAATTATATATTTTTTCTTCCAACAAAAGATAAGTGTTCTAAATTTGCAGATTCATCTTATCATAAGTAGTTATTACTATTTTAAAATACTTTTATTTCATTCATTAATGTGTAATGAATAACTAAGTGAATAATAACTGAATAAAAAAGGAAATCATGTAGTTCAGAAATAACTTTGAAAACATGCTTGAAATATTTCCATATATAACTATATGATTTTTCTGGAAAAATATAAATAACAAATTAAATTTTTTATGTTTGTATATTTTTTAAAACTTAAAAACATAAACATTTTACACAGGATTTCTACTTGTGTAAAATCCTCAGACAGTTTTAAATATTTTTTTAAAAAAACATTGTAGCAGGAAATTTTTACTAGCTGGCAACAATTGATTGATATCAGGGAATATGGTTGTTTAATAGATAAATATTGGGCAAACATTTTATAAATTATTGACTAGATTTAAAACAGAGTACATAATTTTCTAAATGTACCCAAGGATTCGTTTCAGTGAATGTGTGTTTCTGAAGAAAGAAACAAACTAACATGTAGAACATGTGGAGAAGGATAGCCAGATGTGTCAGAATAAAAAGAATTATAACAGAATTCTAAGGAGGGAATGATATTCAGAGTGTGATCCATACTGCCAACTTATATAGTTAATTGATTAATGTAAAAGCAAACAATAATTCTTTAGATTTTATGATTAAGAGTTAAGTAATGATAGCAGTGAAAAAGTAATGTGAGCAAATGAAGAGAGCAGAAGTAGAACTAGTTAGAACCCAACTTTGTAACACCTCCTATTCCTAGCATTTGCCTACATTCTGGCTATCCTGTTTACTCTTCTTTCCCTAAATATGCTTTGAACTTTCAGGCATCCATGATTTTACATTGACTCGTGTGTTTGTTCCATTATCTTATTATGACTTACCACACATTTTCTATCTGTTGTAATTTAATTTATCCTTGAACAACAATGCCATATTTTGGTAATGTCTTTCCTTAGAACCCTAAATTGAATCTTTCTTTGTATTTGCAAATATCTTGCTTATAAGTTATCTTTAAGAAAAATAGCATTTAATTTTAATTCTAGTTTTAAGATTAATTTTAATTGATACATAAAACATATGTATTATATATATTAATGGGGTGCTGTTATTTCAGACAGCTAAGTTAGGTAGAAATATTGCAGGCAATTAGCCAGGGAGTCAGGGAGTGAAAGCAGAAAATAACACATAACACATAACAACTTTGACCAGAGATGCATCTGCCAGAGGCCACACCTCAAGATAAACACAGAATAAACAGGCCTACATATTCCCCCAGGGGATAAGAAAATTGGTATCATCTAGTCCAAAAAAGTCTAAATAGACATCAGTCTCCCTGGTGGGTGAGCAAGACCCTTAATCTATTCCTTTATAAAGAAGATCTTTGTTCTTTCCATGTACTCCTGCTGCATGACCTGCTTCTTTACTGGATCAATATTACCTAAGCAGGTATACTTGTAATCTTATTGGTTGATCCACATTGTACCCACATTATGCCCTGTTTGTGATTTTGCTCTGTAAAACTTCCTGTGAGAAATGGTCTCATTGACAACAAAATTTCAGGTCCCCTCCTGTCTCTCAGGAGCTGTCTCTCCCAATAAAGTTTTCCGACTCTTAATTCCATTGTTCCTTAGAATTCAGTCTTCAAATTTGGGGAGCACAAACTCAGTGTATCTGATATCCAGCAGGTTACAATTACTTCCCCTGTATCATCACCACATCATGTTTCAACACATGTATAAATTGCTAATGTTTAAATCAATTTAAACATATATTGTTTTAAATATCTTCTCTACGTGGTGAAAATTTCTGAAATATTTTTCTAGCTTCTTTAAATTCAAAGTATTCTATAATTATCTAGAACTACCCCTTACCTCTACTTAACTTAACTCACTGTCCATTTCTCAACCCTCACCTCCAACTCCTACTCTCCCTGGTTTCTGAGAATGACAATTCTACTCTCAATATCTGTAAGATATACTTCTTTAGATTCCATATGAATGAGATCTTGTGGTGATTGAATTTCTGGGTCTGGCTTATTTCTTTTGGCACAATTTCCATTCTCTTTTTAATACTTAAATCAACTGGAGCTGCTCTCTATATAGAATATAGAGGTGTGCAATTTGTACAGCCAACAAGAAAATCAAACTATCTGTGAATAAACAAGACTTGCCTATAACGAACTGCTGGTTGAACATATAAATGAAGTCTCATTAAGAGTTCTTCTATCATAAATGGCTACAGTCAGTTAGCAGATTAGAAATTTGAGCACATCTTCATGTTGGGAATCAAACCTCATATAAAACTGGACAGCATAACAATATTGAAATTTAGTGCATTGAGAAATAGGTAAGTGATGAGTTTGTCCCTGGAAGTGGATTCTTAAAAGTTAGTGGTAGAAAACAAAGTCATAGATGATATAAACCCAATGCTTGGAGCCTTTGGAATACTGAGGTAAGGACAAAGAATTAGTCTGAAAAATAAACAGGAGCCAAAATTTTAGGTCATAAAATTACAACTATACTACAGAAAGGATGGAACTAGGGGGCCCATTAAAAAGCAATCTTAGTCTGGGGCTATAGCTTGGTGGTAGTGTCCTTGCCTGGCATGCATAAAGCTCTGAGTTCAATCCCCAGCACCCTCAAAGAAGAAAAAAAATCTCTTATGATTATGATATTGATTATAGTTATGGTTTCATGAATGTACACTTATCTCCAAATTCTTGGAGTTGCACTCATTAAATATCTACAAAATTTGCATTCTTATTCTGTTATATTACAAATAAGTGAAACTTAGGAACACAGTGTTAGAGTTTTTTCAGAGAATAAATCTGTAAGGTTTGGTACTGTTCTTTTCAGGCAGTAAAATAAGGGTACATTTCTATTGACAACACCACAGTTTTTACCTCTGTGAAAATCTAAATCTCTTCAAATCTCTGTTTAACTTCTATTTTAAGTAATCAACACAAATCATTTTTGTATTCAATATAGATTTCACATAGACATTATAGAAATGAGAGAGAGAGAGAGAGAGAGAGAGAGAGAGAATAATCAAGATAATCCTTAAGCTGACTTTAGTGATGGCCATTTGATTTTTCTATAAAATCTCAAAGTATATCAATCTTTAATTAATATTGTTGGTTTGCTGGTGTTTTGGGAACCATGCCTCTCACATTAGGAGTCTCTGCAGAGATACCCTAATGTCAATGCCATCAAATCCCTTTAGAAATAAATGGAAAAATTAAATTTTGCCCTGAGGTTAACTACACAATTATTATTACTGACATTTGAATAGAAAGAATATCCTAAATTTTTGTAATTTATTCCCCAATGTTTTAAAGATAAAAGTTTTTATTATGAATTACCATTAAAATAATGTCACATGGTCAATCAGCCTCTATAAAGTGTTAACTATGAATTCAATGTATGACTTGTAATTTATAATATAAATATACAGAGATATGTATTTCTGATAATATCAAGTATTTTTATTTTGTTCACATTTTATTCACTTTTTTTAGTTTGTCTGAAGGCACTAAGAAAAGAAATAATAGGCACAGTAAGTTGATCTGTTTGACTATCCTTAGTTCAAAAGTACCATATTTTTACTAGTAAATATCCAGGCAGGTCTATAAAAGATGTGAAATATATACAGAATGTATAGTGAAGTTTTATTTCTGATTCACACAAATGATTATATTTTAGAATGAGGAAAGGGGTTTTATACAATGCCTTCTAAGAAAATGGTAAAAAAAGATAATCATTTATAAATAAGCCCATTTTACCAGAATTCAGGTATTTTCAACTGATTTACCACTAAGCATTGTTGAAATAGTGATAAAATGTATTTTTATATTTTTATAAATATTTTTCAAAATATGATTCTAAGGAATATTTTAAAAGAATTATAGGACGGGAATATGAAAGGCAATTTATTTTATTCATTTGACTATAAGATATTAGTGAAAAAGTAAAAAAAATTCACCTAATATATGAGTAAATAAGAAAAACAGTAAATTAAATCCAGTGAGACAAGAATAAGAAACAGAAATATGTTTTTAAAACACTGCACTTTGAATAATTGCTACAGGATTTTCTCTAAAATTGTCTATCTGAAATATGCTGAAACCAATGACCTTTAGCAGTTTCTGGGCGAAAATAAAGATTATTTTATGTCTTAAAAAATTACATTATTTCTTCATTTGAAATATTATAATATCATCCTTGCCAGACTATCATAAATATATAATAAATTTGGATGTTCATTGAATTTCAATAAATATATGACAGACTGTAAGTAGATAAGTTTGTAAATTTAAATACATAAATAAAGAACCTGAATGAGACTCAAAACAGTAAAGCAAAATTTGTTACAGAAGATGTTTCAGAGAGTACAAAATAAGTATTTATCATGAAAAATATGCATGCTGTGAGTGGATCCTTTGTTATCAAGTAAAGGACTTGGCGGTGCCTTATATCCACCTAGAGGAGCCTGTTCTATAATCGATAAACCTTGTAATTTTAGATGTACATAAAGAACACTTAAAACTATGAATATAAAATACTAAAACAGATGGATTGTTAAGAGGAAAACCTTGTCAGACAAGACAGGTATAAGAATCAAAATATGTCAAGATTAATATGAAAAAATTATTAAAGTTATTCAGACAGTACAAAGATGCCTTATATTCTTATGTTGTCTTAAAAGATAAACACATCATTCTTTAGAATATTCCTTGATGATCTTATCTAGAAAAACAGTAAGATATAGAAAATATTTTTCAAATCTCAGTTGTTTTGGTCAGTTTTTAAAAATCAGTCGTTTAGTGATTTAAAAACTGTCTAAAGAGCAATTTTTAAAAATATTACATAAATCCCATTGGATAATGTGTAGCAGTTTTTGAATTTTTTGTGGAGAAAAAGTTATCTTAAAAATTTTTTATGTTAGAAAATGGCAAGTTACATATACTGGCCAAAACGTTATTGATGGGCATAGGAAACTTCATGTAGAGAAAGCTTTGCCACATTGGGGATTCACATACACATCTGAAGACCTATGAATAGAGAGTATCCTGTGTACAGGATACATTTCTTTTCACGTGACTTGCTGTTGTTGGAGAACTAGTTTATGGGAGCACTGGATAACGTGAGATGATTTGAAGTAGATAATTCTTTCCTTTTTACATAGAGTAATTAGAAAGGATGAGTTAGACACGTTCTTCTTGCAATTTTAATGTCTTTTCAATTTACCTCTGTGCTGGCAAACCAGAAATGTCTAAGGCAAATTCCTCCTTGACAACTGAATTCATCCTCATAGGATTCACAGACGACCCAGACCAGAAGACTCTTCTGTTTATCCTCTTCTCTGCCATCTACCTCATCACCATGGTGGCGAACCTAGGTTTGGTAGCCTTGATTTACATGGAGCGTCGTCTTCACACACCAATGTACATCTTTCTGGGAAACCTGGCTCTGATGGACTCCTGCTGTTCCTGTGCCATCACTCCCAAGATGTTAGAGAACTTCTTTTCTCAGGACAGAAAGATTTCCCTCTATGAGTGCATGGCACAGTTTTATTTTCTCTGTCTTGCTGAAACAGCAGACTGCTTTCTTCTGTCAGCAATGGCCTATGACCGCTATGTGGCCATATGCAGCCCTCTGCAGTACCACAGCATGATGTCAAAGAAACTCTGCATTCAAATGACTATTGGATCCTTCATAGCTAGTAATCTTCATTCTATGATTCATGTAGGACTTCTATTAAGATTAACTTTCTGCAGGTCTAATCAAATAGATCACTTTTTTTGTGACATCCTTCCACTGTATAGACTGTCCTGCACGGATCCTTTTATTAATGAACTAATGATATATATTTTTTCAATGCCTATTCAAATCTTTACTATTGCCACTGTCTTAATTTCTTATCTTTCCATTCTTTGTACAGTTTTCCAGATGAAATCTAAGGAAGGTAGAGGTAAAGCATTTTCTACCTGTGCATCCCACTTTCTATCTGTCTCAATATTCTACATTTGTCTTCTCATGTACATTCGGCCATTTGAAGAGCATGATAAAGATATACCAGTGGCAATATTTTATACAATAGTAATTCCATTATTAAACCCTTTTTTATATAGCCTGAGAAATAAGGTAGTAACAAATGGTCTTAAAAAACTTATGAGAACTTATAATATTCTTAAACAGGTTTCACCTATCGTAAATTGATTTCAGTTATTAAACTGCTTTCATAAAAAGTGGACCTAGAAAAAGAATACTCTGGTTTTATGAAAAATACATATATTTAAGTCAGCAGGCTGTACTGGTTAAAACATATATGAACAGAATTTCAAAACTGATAAATCTTCATCCAACTTATACAACCAGATTAAATCAATGAAAACTATATGGTAATTGTATTTACTAACTGTCATAACTGTCATGGAATTTTGAGAACGTTTGAGACTCAATAAGTCAACATAACTCAAAATTAAATATTTAAATATGAGAAGAGTCTTTGAGTAATATTTTCTAGTTAATAGAAGAAATTTTATCTGGCCCTAGGAAGATGTTTAAAACATTTAACATTCTCTAGCAGAAAAATCAAATTGAAAAACTTATCTGGCAGACCCACGTGAGTTAGTTCAGAAGAGAGAGAATAAAAACAAACTAATTGCAGTAATCTGTACCAGATATATTAATGTTTTATTTAGATAAGTTTCCAAGAAAAAAGAGAATGAGAGGGATACCTATGTATTTTGTAAACTAATAATAAATATAGCGAATTGGTAATTTTTACTTTTACTGAGGTATTTAATGTTTTATGGTGAAGGCATCAACCATGCTACATATTATAAAATAGCAAACAAATAATTTAAATATTAAGTTGCATATTAAGCCCTTAATGGTTGCACATTAAGCACTTGACAAAAACTTAAAATATTTTAATAAAGATACTTTTTCCTTTATAATGAGATGTAAATTGTATGTATTTAGTGGTTAGTTTTTATTTCTATGAACGTTGTATTCATTTTCCATATGGTAATATTCCACCTATATTTATTTGTACTATGGTTTACAAAGAAAATATATTAAAATGTGTATGTTATGGCAAATAATTACTTTAACTGTTGGTAGTTTTTCATATTTGTTTATGATGCTTATAGTCTACAAACATTTTAATTTGAAATACTCATATTCATGATTATTATGATTTTTTTCATATTCTCTTGTCTAAAATTTCTTCTTAAATCTGAAGTCCAATAGTAACCACTGTATTTTATATTGTCCTCTTTCCCTTCTTTTCTGCTTTCTCATTTTCCTCCTGAAGTTTTTTGAATAAAACTTTGATGTTCACTCTTTATTCATCTTAGAGTTAACTTAATATACGGCATGGTCCAGTGAGTCCTTCCCCTTCCTCCCCAATATTTGGAATTGTGCCCAGTATCTTTACATTGGGTGACATTCCAAGAACCTTTTTACTTGTTTGTTTTGAGACAGGGTCTTGCTGAGTCACAGAGTTGCACAGGCTGTACTCGAACTTTCATCCTTCTGTCTCAGCTTCCAGAGTGTGGGATTTCAGGCTTACACAAACATCCCTGGCTTCTATTAATCTTGATACTCAACTTGATTAGTTTAAGAGGGGTGATTGGATTGTGAGAACACTAATTTCATCAATTGGTTAGGCTTTTGACTCAGTCATAGCTAAATGAGCTATTAAGAGATAGAGCCTTGTTGGAAGGAGAGAGGTATATGAATATGACCCCATGGTCTTTATCTGGTTTCCAACAACTTCCTCTCTGCTCTTCCCCTGTGTTTTGCTTCTCAACCCCAAGGAGTGATAACTTTGTTCGACCATGTCCCTCTGCAAAGATATTCTTGCCTTGAATCCAGCTGACTTTGGACTAAAACCTGTGAAACTGTGAGTCAAAATAATCCCCTTCTCATTTAAATTGTGCATATTATCTATTTTGTCCCAGAAATGGAGATGAATTTCCATGCCATAATTGGAAGATGTTACTTTATATAGTGTTTCTCTAAAAGTAATCCATACATTAATTTCATTTTCATAAACATCAAATGATTTGTTTAGGAGTCTGGTAAAAATTACTCTAAATTTTTTCTTAAATTCTAGATTAAAAAATAATCTTTAAAACAAATAGATGATGCATTAAAAATTAAAATACATGATGAGGAAGGCTGAGACAGGAGGAATCATGAGTTTGAGACTAGCCTAGGCTACAAAGTAAGCTCCAGGCCAGTCTGAACTGCACAGTGAGATCCTGTCTCAAAAATACAAAAATAAAAATATAAAATAAAATAAAATACAGGGTGAAGTTGTACTTATTAAAATAGTCTTATTTTAAGAATTAATAGATCAATGGAACAAATCAGATTATCCAAAAGTAAATTCCAACATAAATAAGAAAGACACCACAAATAACAAGAGAAGAAAGGACTGTTTGGTCACATGAGTCTACCGAGTAACAATGTCTTTTCCGTTTATCAGCCCTTGTTCCACATTCAAAATTTTTTATAAACAAACTTACATTTTTTATTTTTCATAATTGAACTCTGATATGTCCTATAAAATAAGATTTACTTCAGAATGTTATAAAGTGACAGTTAAAATTTGACTTGTGACTAGCAGTGGTTCTGGAACTCTGTTAACTTACTCTTCCTTTACTGATTACTCAGATTTGCTTTTGTACATGGACATTGATATAATCGTATGCATATTCATACACACAAAAGTCTATTTCTAGCCTATTTGCACAGTAAAAATAAAGTAGCCAAGTTCCTATATTTATGTCCTAGTAAGGAAGAAACATTTAAAAAAACAACAAAACTAAAATGTAATGAACAAAAATTTGGCAAGATTCTTCTGCCTCTATCCAAAGTCTATTTTGGGGGCACCAGAATTTTCACATATATCCTAATAATTTTCTCTAATTTTCGTTTCTATATGATTCTATCTTAATGGGTCTTGATATTATTAATACTAAGATGGCCCAAAATGTATATTTCCAGCTCTGTTTGGTCACCAAATTTCCAGACTTGTATATACAACTCCTTACTTCACATCATAACTTGAATATATCAAAGAAACCTCAAACACGATATGATCAAAGTACAACTTCTGAATTTCCTCTAACTATTGTCCTTCCCTGGTCTTTTCTAATTGTTCTAGTACCTTTGTACAACCCACTGAGCAAGTCAGAAGTTAAGTTATCCTTTATATCTCTCCTTTCTCACAACTAAATCTTCACAATAACTTTCAACTCCATCTCTGAAATATATATGCAATATGTCAAATGCTCCATTTACTCTACTTTGCCCATAATTCTGCCACATAACTAACATCAATGGATTTCAATTAGTTTGCCTGATATTTTGTTTTGTTTTTTTTTATTAATATAAGTTTATTGGTACATAGATATACGTATTGATCACATTCATCATAGGAATACATAACTTATATATGACATAGATAAGTTTTCCCATTCCCCTTCCCTTTCTTAAACTCCTCCTCCCTTCCTACTTACAAAGCTTTGTTTCCATTTTATCCATTTCTTTCCTTTTTCTTTTTCCCTTTCTTCCTCTCCCAATCACAGGTCCCCTTTCCTATTGAACAATATCTATGATATATTTTAGTTTTTATTTATACTTTCATTTTCTCATACCAGAGACACAATGTGATATTTATATATGTGTTTCCAATTTATTTCACTTAAGGTCCATCCATTTAGCAAGAAATATCTCAAACTTATTCTTATTTATGGTTGAATAGTACTCCACTTTATTAAGACTTTTGTTTTAAACATTTGGGTTGCTTCCAAGATATAGATATTACAAACTGTGTTGCTATAGATATGGATAGACATATATTGTTATGGTCTGATGCATTTAACTCTGTTGGGAAGACCCCAGAAGGGGAATAGCTGGGTCAAAATGAACTTTTAAATCTAGTTTTTTTAAAAATCTCCACATTAATTTTCACATTGGCTAAATCACTCTATACTTCCATCAACACTGGATAAAGATTTCTTTTCCCCCACGACCCTACCAACATTTGATATTTGTTGATTTTTTGACAACAACCATTCTTTCTGGAGTGAAATGGGAATATCAGCATTGTTTTAATTTGCAGCTCTTGAATGATAGGTGATAATGAAAATTTTGTCATATGTTTATTTGCCATTTGTACTTCTGAGAAGTGTGTATTAATCTCACTATGACCACTTTTGGGATTGGATCTTTAAATTTGGAAAATCTAATGTTTTTCAGTTCTTTCTATGTTCTAGATATTAGTACTTTGTTTGAGAAACAGCTGGCATACATTCTTCCCACCACGTGGATTGTCTCTTCACTATGTTGGTGATTTCTTTTGCTGTGAAAAGCTTTTTAACAGAATGAGATTCCAGTTATTGATTCTTTGTAGTATTTCCCATGCAGTGAGGGTTTTGTGCATGAAATCTTTGCCTACAATTATGTCTTCAAGAGATCTAACTTCCAGCAGATTTATTTGTGTAGAGGAGTGCTATTGATTTTCAATTGCTGACTTTTGTATTCAGCTATGTTATTAAATCTGATTATTAAAAATAGAAGCCTATTGGTGGAGATTCTGAAGTCTTCTATGTAGAATATTATGTCTTCTGCAAACAGTTATGTTCTTTATTTTCTATATTTATTCCTTTTATTTCTTTTTCTTGTCTAATTGCTCTGGCTAATGTTCCCAGAACTACACTGAATAGAATTGATGATAGTGGACACACTTGTCTTCTTTATATTAGAGTGAAAGTTTTGAGTTTTTGAACATTTAGTATGATGTTGGTTGCTGATTTGTCATGGTGTGCAATCTTCTTGATGATTTTCTCCATTCCATTTGCCAGTATTCTATTGAAAATTTTTGAATCTATTTTCATTATGGAGATTTGCCAGTAGTTTTCTTTTTGAATAGGTCTTTCACTGGTTTCTGTATTACAGTAATACTTACTTCCAGGAATCATTTTGGGAATATTTCTTCCCTTTCAATTTCATTAAAGAATTTGAGAAATAATGGCATTAGATTGTCTCTAAATGCCTTGAAATCAATGGTGGATCCTTGAAGACTTGGGCCTTTCTTTAACCCCCAGCCCCTCCCTTTCTATTTTAAGTGATTTTTTCTTTTATTTCTAACAACAATCTTGTCTTCTATGTGTGACATTCTATGTTCATTTTATTTCATTTGGTTTTGCAAACATTCAATGGAATTTCTAATTTCCAAGATATTTATTTGAAACAGTTTCATGGATTCCATTGCTATCCCATGTAGAGTATTCATGATTTCCATTATTTTCTATGATCCTCTATTGTGGATTTGTTGAGGAAGACCCCTATAATTGTTTGATTTCTCTTTTGAACCTGAGAAATTATTTCTTTTCTGATTTTCTCTTTAGTCATATATAGATATAGATGATATAGATATATGATAGATAGAGATAGATTTTAATATCTGCTGCTCTCATTCCAATTCAGGTAGGTGATTTCGGTCTCCCTGTATTCCACTATCCACTGAATTTGTTGTGGGGGGCTCATAAGAGTGGATTTGCATTTTGTTTCTCTATCTTATCATTTCCTATTTTTTTATTTTAAGTTTTTTCCATGTTCTTCTTTGTATTTTTCTTATCATAGGTATCTTTGCCACTCATTTTGAAGCTTCCCTAGGAAATGTTTATTTCTCTGAGATACTTTCTATGTTTAGCTGACTGTTGGTTTTTATGTCTATCTCAAGATCCCATCTTCCAATTTTATTAGGGATGAGAAGTTGCTACCTATTTGACTCAGTGTCCATTTTTTTTGGTACTGTACTATGGAAATGGTTATGATGCCAGATTATCACAATGTTGCTATGCAAGGGTGAACAACTACTTAAAGCAAGTATGGCATTGTTATGGTTTGTGCCTATATGTTACCCAAAAGCCTCATGAGGAGAGTTTGGAGGTGGCTGAATCTAAAGTTTGTGATTGACTTGTGGTACAGCTGGGATTAAGGATATGAGTGATATATTCACCCTAGTGTTGATAATCTGTATACAATATAAAGGATATAAAGAGGCTTGTGCTCCTTCATTGTTGCTTTCACTGTCTTTTGACACCATGAACTTTGCCCCTCTGTCATGTGCCACCTTGTTTTAGATTCAGTTGAATATGGAATGAAACCTCTACAAACAATGATTCAAAAAACATTTCCCTCTTTAGCTTTGGATTTGGGATATTTTTTTCTTAGCAGTGAGAAAACTAAATTGAGCATGCTAAATAAAGTAGTAACATTAGCAATAACAATATCATCAAACACAGCCTAGAAACTGAAAATCCATGGTAACTGCTAATTTGGTATGTGTAATCCTAGTACCAAGATGTAGAGTCATATAACATTATTCAGCATAAACCAGGAATTTGCATGCAGTGAGTTTCACCTTGGTAATTCCTCCCTTTGAGAAGATGAACTTAAGAGAGACAAGTGTCAAAACAAAACAGTAACTGAAAAAAGTATACTAAAAGCAGAGCTGAAGGATAAATGGTGATCACTCAAACCTTGGGAAGTGGGAGAAGAGGATAAGAAAGAAAGAATAAAGGAGATACCAGCTACCTTCATTCAACCATTTGAGCCAGACCTGCACTGCAAGGGGAGCGAGGCCTGTGCCATGGCTAGATGAGTTCTAGCTCACTGGCGCTGGCCCAAGGAGAGTCTGTGACTATTGCTCCTGGGTGTTGGGTGCCTGCACAATGCCCAGGACATTGGAATAGGCTCCATAAGTTCACAGGTTTGAGTGGACCATGCACAGCGACCTTCATTCAACCAGGAGAGCCAGACACATGCCATGCGAAGGGAGCCAGGTCAGTGCTGCAAGGGGAGCCAAGGCCAAATGAGACTCAGGAGTTGAGGGCACAGGAAGTGATTTCCAACATACCCAGGGAAAGCTTTGGAACATTGCTGGAAACACAGAAATATAGGAAAATGACAAAATGAAAGGCCAAAATGCAATCTCAAACCTCCAGATCATCCCAAGAAAGTCTAGGAGCCATGTACATAGAGGAAAATACTAGTCATACACCTGAAATGCCTGAAATAATATCAACAGAAGTAAAGAAGCAAGTATAAAGGAACTCAAATCAAAAATAATCTCTCAGGTAAAAGAAGAAATGATAAAAATAGTGAAAGAAATATTTAACACATCTAAGGAAGACAAAGCTAAAAAAGATGGAGAAAAAAAAAAACATAACCCCTGAATGAAAAGTACAAGAAACAAAGAGAATATGTGAAGCAGATTCAAAGAGATATACAGGAAATCAAAAAATCTATTGAAAGTTGCCCAAACCACCTCAATGAAAGTGAAAATAGAATTTCAGACCTTAAAGATAAGATTGCAGCTAGTGAACATGAAAGGAAAGATCTTCAAAAATAACAAGGAATCAGGAAATAAATATTCAACAGTGGCAAGATGATGCAAAGAAAAACAACATAAGATTAATAGGGATAAACACTTTAATTTTCTAACTTGAACAGCTACAACCAAGATGACGATATGTAATTTATCAACTAGTGATTTCTTAGTGTTTTTTTCTCTTTTTTTCTTTTTTCCTTTGGAATTCTGTATTGTTGCCACCTTTTTCTGTTTTGCCTTTTTTTTCCTCTTTAAATAAAATTTTAAAAAATGTGTAATTGCTATTGTAAAAAAGAGAGGAAATAGGAAGTGTTATAAAAGATATAACTGCATGAATATTTAAGAGTGTAAGATTCATAACCATACATCTATGATCTTGTTAGATTGTTGAACAGATCTGTTTTCAGTCTCACTGCTTGAATGTCTACTTTGTATGCTTTAATTTTAACTTGAACAACTATTTCTAAAAGGACAATATGTAATTTATCAACTAGTGATCTCTTACTGTTTATCTTTTTTTGAAATATTTCTAATTTTTTTCTGTTTTTTCTCTTTAAATAAAATAAAATAAAAGATTAATAGGGATAAATGAAAAAGAAAGGGGCAACACAAATGATATCAAGAGGCTATTTATAGAAGTAATAGCTGAAAACTGCCCAAACATGAGAATGCAAACTGACATATAGATTAGTGAAGCATATAGAAGGCCAAATAGCTATAATCAACATGAAACTACACCCAGACATATAATAATAACCATCCCAGAAATCCAACATAAGAACAGGATATTAAAAGTTGTTAGAAAATACAGATCACCTATAAAGGAAAACTTATCCAAATCACAGCAGACTTCTAACACAAACAATGAAGTCAGGAAGAGCATGGAGTGAAGTATTCCAGATCCTAAAATGACTTCCAACCTAGACTGATGTATCCTGCAAAACTGTCATTCAAAATGGATGGAGAAATAAGATACTTCCATGACAAACAACAGGTAAAGAACTTCATGATCACCAAACCAACCCTACAAAGAATACTGAAAGACATTCTAGATACACATAAGAAAAAACCACTAAGCAAGACAGATAATTAAACAGAATGGAAAGGTAAAGATACAACAGCAGAAAGATAACATGTCAACAATAAAATGATATATAACAGTTACAGCCACTAATGTAAATGGCCTCAATTCACCAATTAAAAGAAACACACTGGAAGAATAGATCAAGAAACAATGTCAAACCATATGCTGTCCACAAGAAACTCTTCTAACCCAAAAGGAAACTCATAGAGTGAAAGTCAAAGGATGGAAAACAATACTCATGCAACAGGAACTCAAAAAAAGTGGGGGTAGCTATTCTGTTTGCAGATAATGTGAAATTCAAACCAAAAATGATCCAAAGATATAAAGAAAGTCACTACATACTAGTTGGGGGAAAACTTCAAGAAGAAGAGATAACAATCTTAAATATATATATCCACCAAATTCCAGAGCACCTAGCTACACAAAGCAAGTATCAAAAGAAATGAAAAATCAAATAAGCAATAGCACAATTATAACGGGAGACCTTAACATGCCATTGAAATAAAGGGATAGATCAACAAGACAGAAAATCAGCAAAAAAATAACAGAACTGGGACCACGTGCTCTGGTGGAATCCCAGCACATGGAAAAGGACTTTGAGCTTGGTCCCAGGTGGCAAGACTACATACTGCTTCTGAGACCACCCCAAGGTACACACAGGGATGGGGGACTAACTGAGCCACACTCAGTGAATGCCAAGCATTGAGCAGGACCCAGATTCCAGCCTCAGGCCCTGACCATGCACTCTGGTAGAATCCTAGTACACAGAAAAGGGACTTTGAGCTTGCTCCCAGGTGGTAAGGCCACATGCTGCATCTGAGACCACCCCAGGGCACGCACTGGGATGGGGGGGCCTACTGGGCAATGCCCAGTGAATGCCAAGCAGCAAGCAGGACCCAGAGTCCAGCCTCTGGCTCTCATTAAGTGCTCTGGCAGAATCCCAGCACACTGACAAACTTGGAACTTTGCTCCCAGGTGGTGAACCTTGGACTACAGTGGATTAACTGTGTCAGTATGGTGAGTATGCCCCTAAAATAGAGATGCACAGTGGGAAAATAGGACCAGTAGTACAGCCTCCTCCAACTAAGTGTAAGACCTTGGTGAACCTGAAAAGAGTGTGGGTGACCCCCTCACACACAGAAAACATCAGGCAGAGTAAAAATGACAAAACAAAAAAGAAAATGCAGGCTCAAACATCGAGTCCACTAGAAGCAAGTACAAGAGATATTGAAATAGAGGACCCCAAAAGTAACACACTGGGAATCCCTGAAAAGATAGAGAATGAAATAAAAATAACAACTCCATGAGGCTATAGAGGAAATCAAATTAGAAGCACTCTCCCATATAAAGATAGAAATAACAACCTCAGTAAAGGAGTTGTTGAACGCAGCTAAAGAATAAATAGAGGGAAAAACATACAGGAGCATGGGAAACTGAAACCTTAAATGAAGAATATAGAAAACAAACATAATTCATAAAAAAACTCAAAGAGACATCCAAACAACAAAAAATTCTACTGAAAGTATGAAAAAACACCTAAATGAAGCTGAGGATAGAATTTCAGACCTTGAGGACAGGATTGCAATTAGTGATCATGAAAGGATAGAACTTTGAAAAATTACAAGCAGCATGAAATGACAATAGAAGCTTCATCATGAGGCCAAGAGCAACAATATAAGAATAATGGGCACTAGCAAAGATACAGGAGTCCAGGCAAATGACAAACATAACGTACTTACAGAAATAATAGCAGAAAATTTCGCAAACATGGGGAAAGAATCTGACATGCAGATAAGTGAGGCATATAGAACACCAAACAGTCACAATCCACATAAATCCACACTCAGACACATAATAATTAAGATCTCAGACATACAGCATAAAAACAGAATATTAAAAGTTGTCAGAGAAAAGACACAACTCACCTATTAAGGAAAACCCATTATATTCACAGCAGACTTTTCAGAACAAACCCTCAAGTCAAGAAGAGCTTGGAGTGAGGTATTTCAAGCCCTGAAAGAAAACAACCTTTAACCCAGACTGACGTACCCAGCAAAACTTTCTTTCAAATTTAATGGAGAAACAACATACTTCCATGACAAAGAACAACTGAAGAAATTCATGTCCAACAAACAAACCCTAGAAAAAGTACTGAAAGACATACTAGACAGAGATAAAAATGGCCACAATCCCAAAACAACAACAGAAAGAAACCACCAGGTAGGATAGGCAATTAAATAAGAGGAAAAGCAGAAAGAAACAGCTGGAACATAACATGGCAAAGTCAAGACAATACATATCAGTGATATCCATAAATATAAATGGCTTCAATTCACCTATAAAAGGAAATAGATTGACAGAATGGATCAGGAAACAGGACCCCACAATATGCTGTATACAAGAAACACATCTGACCCAAAAGGAAACTCATAGATTAAAAGTCAAAGGATGGAAAACAGTATTCCATGCAACAGGAACCCAGAAAAAAGCAGGGTTAGCTATTCTATTTGCAGACAATGTGAACTTTAAACCTAAAATGATTAAAAGTGATAGAGAAGGTCACTGCATACTTGTTAGTGGTAAAATTCAAGAGGAAGAACAACAATTATACATATATATGCCACAAATACAGGAGCACCCAACTATATAAGACAGATACTAATGGACATGAAAAACCAAACACACAAGAACACAATTATAACAGGAGATCTTAACAGCCCATTGTCACAAAGAGATACATCAACTAGACAAAAAAGTCAGCAAAGAAATAACAGAACAGAATCATGCCTGTGAGCAATTGAACTTAGTAGATGTTTACAGGGTGTTCCACCCAACCACATCAGAATACACATTCTTCTCAGCTGCACATGGGAAATTCTCCAAATACACCATATATTATCCCATAAAACATTCTTAAGGAAATGCAAAGGTATTGAAATCACACCATGCATAATATCTGATCATAGTGCACTGAAATTGGAAATTAATGGCAAAAGAAATTGTAAAACCTGAATAAATACATGGAAGTTAAATAACAGACTTTTGAACAACCAGTGGGATACAGATGAAATTAAAGAAGAAACAAAACAATACCTACAATTCAATGAAAATATAGAAACAACATACTGTAATCTGTGGGATGCAATGAAAGCAGCCTTAAGAGTGAAATATATAGCAATAAACTGTCATATCAAGAAAACAGAATGAGCACAAATAAACAACTAATGCTCCATCTCAAGCTTCTAGAAAAAGAAGAGCAAGCTAAACCCAAAGCTCATAGAAGAGAGGAAATTGTAAAGATTAGAGCAGAAATCGATGCAGTTGAAACTAAAAAAAAAAAAGAATTAATGAATCAAAAAGCTGGTTTTTTGAGAGGATAAACAAAATTGAGAAGCCACTAGCTAACCTTATCAAGAGAAAGAAAGAAAAAGCCCAAATTTGGGCAATAAGAACTGAAAAGGGAGAAATTACTACAGATCCCATGGAAATTCAAAAGATCATGAATACCTACTTTGAAAATCTCTACACAGATAGAGTGGAAATCACAGAGGAAATAGACAGATTTCTAGAAACATATGAACTACCAAAGCTCAACCAAGAAGATATAGCAATTTTGAACAAGCCAATATCAGCTATTGAAATTGAAAATGTAATTAAAAACTTACCAACAAAGAAAAGCCCACTCCTGATGGATTCACAGCTGAATTCTACAAGAAATTTAGAGAAGATTTGATGCCAGTACTCCTTAAACTCTTCAGTGAAATTGAGAAAAAAGCAATCCTCCCTAACTCATTCCTGGAGGCAAGTATTACTCTGATACCAAAACCAGAGAAAGATCCAATCAAAAAAGAGAACTATAGGCCAATCTCACTAATGAACATTTCTCAACAAAATACTGGCAAATAGAATGCAGCAAATCATCAAGAAGATTATGCCTCATGACCAAGTGGGGTTCATTCCTGGAATGCAGGGATGGTTTAACATATGCAAATCAATAAATGTGATACACAACATCAACAGAGCAAAAAAAAAAAAACCATATGGTCATCTCAATAGATGCAGAAAAAGCTTTTGACAAAGTCCAACACATCTTCATGATAAAAACCCTTCAGAAATTCGGAATACACGGTGTCTACCTCAACCTTATAAAGGCCATCTATGACAAACCAACACCTAACATTATACTAAATGGTAAAAAACTGAAAGCTTTCACCTTAAAACCAGGAACAAGACAAGGAAGTCCACTCTCACCACTCCTTTTCAACATAGTTCTGGAAACACTGGCCAGGGCAATCAGACAAGAGAGAGAAGTAAAAGGAGTAAAGATAGGAAAGGAAGAAGTTAAATTATCACTAATTGCAGATGACATGATATGCTATATAGAAGGCCCAAAAAATTCATTAAAAGACTGCTAGAGGTAATAAACAAGTTCAGCAGTGCAGCTGGATACAAAGTCAATGCTCAAAAATCAATAGCATTCCTGTACACAAATAAAAAACTCACTGAGAGAGAAATTATGGAAATATCACCCTTTACAATAACACTTAAAAAATGGAAATACTTAGGAATCAACCTAACTAAAAATGTAAAAGACCTATATGCTGAAAATTATACTACACTGAAAAAGGAGATTGAAGAGGATATTAGAAAATGGAAGGACATTCCTCACTCTTGGTTAGGAAGAACCAACATTGTGAAAATGGCCATACTCACAAAACTGTTATACAGATTTAATGCAATCCCAATCAAAATACCATTGACATACCTCACAGATCTAGACAAAACACTACTAAAATTCATTTGGAAACAGAAGAAACTTAGAATAGCAAAGGCAATTCTAGGCAACAAAAGCAAGGCAGGAGGCATCTCTATTCCTGACTTGAAACAGTACTATAAAGCCACAGTGACAAAATCAGGATGGTACTGGCAAAGTAATAGACCTGAGGATCAATGGAATAGATTAGAAGATGCAAGCACAACTACAAAGACATTCAGCTACCTGATATTTGACAAAGAGGCTAAATATATCCACTGGAAGAAGGATAGTTTCTTTAATAAATGGTGTTGGAAAAATTGGCTCTCCACATGCTGAGTACTGAAACTAGATCCATGCCTATCACCATATACAAAATTAAAGTCTAAATGGATCAAAGACCTCAATATTAAAACAGAAACACTAAATCTACTGGAAGACAAGGTAGGTAGAAGTCTTGGAGACATAGGGCAGAGAATTCATGAACAAAACATAAACTGCATGGGAAACTCTTCAAAGAATCAACAAATGGAATCTCATATTATTGAAAAGTTTCTGCACTTTAAAGGAAATCACCAACAGAGTGAAAAGAAAACCAACAGAATGGGAAAGAATTTTAACCAGCAACCCCTCAGACCAAGGACTTGTGTCCAGAATATATAAGGAATTGAAAAACATCAAGCCCCCCAAATTCAAAGACTCTCTCCAAAAATGGGCATCTGAGATGAACACACAGCTCTCAGAGAAAGATATACAAATGGCAAATCAATACATGAAGAAATGTTCACCATCACTTGTCATTTGAGAAATGCAAATTAAAACAGCATTGAAATTCCACTTTACTCCGGAAAGAATATCTGCCATCAACAAATCAACTGATAACAAACGTTGGTGAGGCTGTGAGGAAAAAGGAACACTGCTCCACTGTTGGTGGGAATGTAGACTGGTGCAACCATTATGGAAATCCATATGGAGGATTCTCAGACTAGGATTGGAAACCCCATTCAATCCAGCTATCCCCCTCCTGGGTATTTTCCCCAAAGAACTGAAAAGTTCATATCATAGTGATATATGTGCACCCATGTTCATAGCTGCACAATTTGTGATAGCTAAATCCTGGAAACAACCATGATGCCCATCAACTACAGAGTGGATGAAAAAATATGGCATTTTTATACAATGGAATGTTACTCAGCTATAAAAAAGGATGATCTTGAGGCCTTCATAGGTAAATGGAGACAACTTGAGACTATCCTCATTCGTGAAATAAATAAGAATCATATTTATAAATATCATACTGTGTCTCTAGTGTAAAAAGTAAATAAGAACTACAAGTGTAAGAAAACCAAAATGTGTAATTGCTGCTGTAAAAAAGAGAGGAAAAGAAAGTGCTCTAAGGGATATAACTGCATGTAAGTTTGAGTGTGTAAAATAGATGACCATATTGCTAAATCTTTGTTGTGTCTTTGAGCAGAACTGTTTGTAGTCTGACCGTTTGAATATTTACCATGTACCCTTTAACTTTGTAACTTGAACAACTACATTCAGGACGACAGTACATAATTTACAAATTACTGATTTCTTTGTGGGGCTTTTTCTCATTCTCCTTTTTCTTTCTTTCTTTTAGAATTCTGTATTGTTGCTACCCTTTTTTCTGTTTTTCTTTTTTTCTTCTCTTTAAAATTTTAAAAATGTATAATTGCTATTGTAAAAAAAGAGGAAATAGGAAGCACTATAAAAGATGTAGCTGCATGTATGTTTGGGTGTGTGGGATTGATGACCATATTTCTAGGTTCTTGTTGGATTGTTGAACAGATCTGTTTGCACTCTAACTGCTTTAGTGTCCACTTTGTGTGCTTTAATTCTGTAACTTGAATAACTGTTTCTAAAGGAACAATATGTAATTTATCAACTAATGATTTTTTACTGTTTATCTTCTTTTCTTGAAATTCTGTAATATTTCTACCTTTTTTCCTGTTTTTTTTCTCTTTAAATAAAAAAAAGAAGTAAAAGTTTTACAGGGAAAATTATAATATCCTGAAAAAAGAAATCAAAAATGACCTCAGAAAATGGAAATATATCCCTTGTTCATGGATAGGAAGAATCAATATTGTGAAAATGGCCATTCTCCCAAAATTGTTATACAGATTCAATGCAATCCCAATGAAAATACCACTAACATACCTCATAGATCTTGAGAAATCACTCCTAAAATTCATCTGGAACCCAGAACAGATCTAGAATAGCAAAGGCAATTCTAAGCAGCAAAGGCAAGGCAGGAGGCATCACAATCCCTGACTTGAAGTTATACTACAAAGTTACTGTAATAAAATCAACATGGTGGGATAGGGCGTGATCTCCAAGCGAGGCATCAATTTGGACACGGGATTCTTCCACAGAACAAGCGCAGAATAGAATAATCAGTTCAGCAACAAGCAGAAGAAACTACTGAAGCAGCTAAAATTTGCAGAATGCCTAGAAAAAAAGGTGGACATGAGCAAAGTAAATTCAGAGGTTATAAAGCCTTGGATAACAAAATGAGTAACAGAAATCCTTGGATTTGAAGAAGAAATTGTGATTGAGTTTATATTCAACCAGCTGGAAGTGAAGAATCCAGATTCCAAAACGTTGCAAATCAACCTGACTGGGTTTTTGAATGGGAAAAATGCTAGAGAACTTATGGGAGAACTTTGGCCCCTGCTGTTAAGTGCACAAGAAAATGTCACTGGAATCCCTACTGTATTCCTAGAACTAAAAAAAGAAGAAATAAAACAGATACAGATTGAACAAGAAAAATTAGCATCAATGAAAAAGCAAAATGAAAACAGATAAGAGGGATAAGGCAGAAAAAAAAAATCAGAGAAAAAAGGGAGTGGTCTCAAAGCCCAAGAAGACACAAATCCAGATCTCCTTCCGCTAGAAGTCTTCGCCTGTCAGGAGAGAGAGAGAAATCGCAGTCACTCTGGGTCTCCCAGCCACAGAACCAAGAGCCAGAGCCCTACCCCAGCTCCAGAAAAGAAAGAGAAGACTCCAGAGCTCCCTGAACCTTTCATGAAAGTAAAAGAACGTCCAGTACAAGAGACCACATCTACTAGTGATATCTTGAAAGTTCCCAAACCTGAACCCATGCCAGAACCTGAAGAACCTTCTCCAGAAAAAAAAAATCCAAAAAAGAAAAGGAGACCCGGTCAAGATCTTGGTCAAGCTTCAAATCCAGGTCGCGTACTCGCTCTCGCTCTCCTCATACCCGACCACAGTGGTGCCATAGGTCGCGGTCCCGGTCATTTTCACCTAGAAGGTAGCCAACCCCACGAAGGAGACCATCTACTTCAACAAGAATTCCACTGCGACGAACGCCGCCTCCTCCGAGGCATAGAAGGAGTAGATCTCCAGTGAGAAGAAGAAGGCGCTCGTCAGCATCCTTGTCTGGGAGTAGCTCATCATCCTCATCATCTCATTCCTGGTCACGACCAAAGAAACCTCCCAAGAGGACCTCCAGCCCCCCTCGAAAAACTCATAGGCTTTCTCCTTCAGCAAGTCCTCCAAGGCAAAGGCACACGCCGCCATCTCCAGCTACTCTACCACCAAAAACTCGTCATTCCCCAACATCCCAGCAGTCAAACGGCACAAGAAAAAGCCGAGTTTCTGTGTCTCCAGGGAGAACTTCAGGTAAAGTGACAAAACATAAAGGTACTGAGAAAAGAGAATCACCAGCACCGGCACCAAAGCCTAGAAAAGTAGTTATTTGAATCTGAAGAAGATAAAGGCAAAATAGCTGCAGCTGATTCTGTGCAGCAAAGACGCCAGTACAGACGACAGAACCAGCAATCATCTGGCTCTGGCTCCTAGTCTTCTGAAGATGAATGACCCAAAGGATCCCATGTGAAAAAGGGTGATATGGGCAGGTGGAAGAGACATTCCCCTTCCCGGAGTACATTTCCATCACCATGAAAACGCCAGAAAGAGACTTCTTCTCATGGGAGATGAAGGAGAAGCCCCTCCCCTCCACCTGCCAGAAGGCGCCGCTCTCCTCCAGCTCCTCCTCCTGGGCAGCGCAGATCGCCCACACCACGGCCACCACGAAGGACTGCCTCACCTCCCCCTCGGCGGAGCTCACCTTCCCCAAGAAGATACTCTCCTCCCATACAGAGGAGGGACTCTCCATCTCCACCTCCAAAGAAAAGAACGGCTTCACCCCGTCCCCTCCCAAGAGAAGGGCTTCACCATCCCCACCACCAAAGCACCGGTCTCCCCCTCTCCACCTCACAAACAAAGAAGCTCCCCAGCCACCAAGAGACACTCACCTTCTCTCTCATCAAAGCATAGGAAAGGATCTTCCCCAAGCCGTGCTTCCAGGGAGACCCGCTCATCACAACCAAACAAAGGGCATTCTCCCTCCCCGCGGTCTCGATCTCCTCAGACCTCAAGTCCTCCACCTGTTCGAAGAGGAACCTCGGCATCACCCCAAAGAAGGCAGTCCCCCTCACCAAGTACCAGGCCTATTAGGAGTCTCCAGAACTCCAGAACTTAAAAAGACAAAAAAGGCCGCCTCACCGAGTCCACAGTCCGTGAGAAGGGTTTCATCCTCTCGTTCTGTCCCTGGATCTCCTGAGCCAGCAGCTAAAAAGCCCCCAGCACCTTCATCCCCTGTCCAATCTCAGTGGCCCTCTACAAACTGGTCACCAGTGGTGCTGGTCAAAAAGCCCAACGCCAAACCCAACACCAGCCAGGAATTCCAATCAAGAAGCGGGTGGGAAGAAAAAGAAGGACAAGAAACACAAAAAGGATAAGAAACACAAGAAGCCCAAAAAACACAAGAAAGAAAAGGCTGTGGTTGCAGCCACTGCAGCTCCTGTAACCCTGCAGCTGTTGCCTCTGCCACAACCACATTAGCACAGGAAGAACCCAACCCAAAGCCCAAGAAGGAGACTAAAAAGAAGCTGAAGATAACCTTCATGACTTAGAGAAGCACCTGTGGGAAAGGCTCTGAGGTCCATGTGAAAGGCTTAGGTGTCCCCACAGTCCTAGGGGGAAATGTTTGTTAGGATGTAAATTTTACTTGGTTTGTACTCAATTCAATTTCAAAATTACTAAAATGTGTTTGACCTTTAGACCATAACATTTGTTGTAATAATTGCTAAGTTGAAATTCACCATGTGAAAAAAGGGGGGCATGGATTTACATTGCAAAGATATCTACAGTGTATTAGTGACATTCTTTCATTGACAGCTGACATACATTTATTTAAAGTAAAATATTTTAAGCCAAAAAAATCTCTTTTTTAAAAAAGGGGATTTAAGTATGTTGGTGTTCTTGTGTTTTCTTTATGCCTCTGGCTATTCCCAGGGGGCTTCCCCTGCCCTTTTTCTTTTTTTCTTTACTTTTTCTCATTTGAGTCTTCATTTAAGTTATGTTTCCAACCTTGTATAGTTTGTAAGCTTATCCAGAAATAAGACCACTGTTGAAGTACCACAAAAGTATAAATGAGTATATTAATGCCACAATCTTTCCTGTTGCCTGTGGAATTGCTACTGAAATGAATCAGGATTTAAGCTCTAGGTTGAGACAGAAAAATGAAAGTATGTTTTCCAGGACACTGGATTTACATAGATGTGGGACAAGTTGATTGGGAACACTGGAATTAGATTCTATTCTGTCCTGGGTTTCTTTTTCTTCTCCCTCCCTCTTCCTTTATCAGGTCCCTCTCTTCCCTCTTCTCCCGCTTGTGAAGGCAGTAAGCTCATCCCAGGAAGAGTCAATCCTTCAGTTATAAGAGATTTTTTTTTCTGAATTGTCATGGCTACATTCATATTTTTGTCTTATTCCTCAAATTGGGGTATATAATGCTCAGAGCTCTTGTATGTGGAAGCTAGAAGGGCCTAGACTTTGAAATAGTGCCTTGGTTTCACTGCTTTGTTGTTGTTGTTGTTTCTTTTGTTTTTTTAAATTAAAGTTATATGAAGCTTGTGGATTAACAATAAATTTCTAAATTAAAAAAATCAACATAGTACTGGAATAAGATCAGTGAAATAGATTAGAAGATACAACCACAACTACAAACACACTGAGCCACCTTATCTTTGATAAGGGTCAAACATGTTCACTGGAAGAACCATAGTCTCTTTAATAAATGGTGCTGGATAAATGGTTATCCATATGCTGAAAACTAAAACTAGACCCATGCCTATCACCATGTACTAAACTAAAATCTAAATGGATCAAAAATCTAAATATTAAAACAGAAACACTAAATCTGTTGGAAGACAAAGTAGGTAAAAATCTTGAAGACATAGGGGTAGGTAGAGAGTGTATGGACAAGAACCAAACCACACAGGAAATTATTCCCAGAATCAATAACTGGGGTCACATCTTATTAAAGAGTTTCTGCATGTCAAAAGAAATCTCCAGCATAGTGAAAAGAAATCTCCAGCATAGTGAAAAGAAAACCCACAAACTGGGAAAAAATCTTAGTGAACTGTCCCTCAGACAAAGGACTTCTGTCTAGAATATATAAAGAATTTTAAAAATTCAGACCCCCAAAATTCAAAGACCCAATCCAAAAATGGGCATCTGAGGTGAGCACACAGTTCTCAGATGAAGAAATATGAATGGCAAATAAAAACATGAAAAAATGTTCATCATCATTTGTCACTAGAGAAATGCAAATTAAAACCACACTGAGATTCCATGTCCTTCTGAAAAGAATGACCAAGATCAAGAAAACTACCAACAACAAATGCTGGAGATACTGTGGGGGAAAAGGAACTCTTCTGAACTGTTGGTGGGAGTGTAGACTGGTGCAACAACTGTGGAAGTCAGTCTGGAGATTCCTCAAAAAGCTGGGGTTGGCTATTCCACTCCTAGGCATATTCCCAGAAGAACTGAAAACATCTTACCACAGGATTTATGTGCACCCATGTTTATAGTGGCACAATTTGTAATAGCCAGATCTTGGAAACAAACTAAGTGTCCATCAACTGAGGAATAGATTTTTAAAAATGTGGTACTTCTATACAATGGAGTACTACTTAGCTATAAAGAATGATCACATTGAGATATTTATAAATAAATGGATGCAACTTGAGCCCATACTCATAAATGAAATAAATCAAACTCATATGGGTAAATACCATATAGTCTCCCTAGTGTAAGAAATGGTAGGAGTACATAAGATTTTATGATAAACATGGTTCCCCATTATATTGCTTTGAAGTCTTATAATGTTCTCATTCATTGGTTGGAATGGTTTTATTCTATCTTGTTTGACCTTATGTGTGATGATATGAAGAGCTATTTTGAAGAAAACAAGATATTATGGCAGCCATTGTTGATTTAATATCATCTTGCTTTGAAGTTCTAACATGCTTTTGTTTTTCTATTACCATTGGTTCTATCATGCTGTATCTTACTGAATTTTAATATCTATGATAGTAAAAACAATTTTTTATGGAAAATAAGATATTATAGTAGCCATTGTTCATTTTCTGTTATTTGGTTCAGAATGCCTTATAATACTTTCATTCTCTTGAATGCTTTTATTCTATCTGTTATGTTTGATATTATTGTGTGTGAAGCTATACTCAACTATTACAGAAAGAGACATTATGGTAGCTACAGTTAATATCCAGTTGTCTTGTTGTGAAGTGCTGTGTTGCTTACACTGTTCGGTTCTGATCTGCTTTGTTTTGTTCTCTTTTGTTTTACTCTCTGTAAAATAAAAAAAATTGGAGCTCAATTTTCATTTTTTGTAATAATATTTTTAATAAAATGTCAAAATTCTTTTCAGAAAGAACAATATACAAAACAAGCAGATTCCATGAAAAAAACCCAAAGAGACATCCAAAAAACAAAAAAAAATTCTATTGAAAGCTTGCAAAACCATATATTTGAAGCTAAGGATAGAATTTCTCACCTTAAAGATAGGATCACAATTATCTATCATGAAAGGTTAGAATTTTTAAAATAACAAATCAGCATGAAATGATAATCCAGCTGCTTCAAGATCATACCAAGAGAAATAATATAAGAATAAATGAGAAGAGGAGCTAAAGATGGCCAATCAGTGAGCAACAAAATTCAAAGCCTCCTGGGAGAAACAACTCATGTGCCAAAAAATAAAACATCCTGAAGAGACCCAGACAGAAGGAGATGGATCCTCTTGACACAGGAAGAAATTAAAATGTCAAACACGCAGTCTTGGGGCTACAGTTGGAACAGCTAAGATTACCAGACAAGGCATTTTCACTGAAACCTGACAAGTTTGCACCAGCCTGAATTTGCAAATTCTTGCCAGCCTGCAGAGCCACCCAAACTTGTTCTTGCCGCCACTCACAGGAACCACAGCTGCACTGATGTTGGGGGTTGGTGAGCCCAAAGGTGAAAAGAGCTGGAGAAGGGAACTTCATTAATCAATGGTCAGTGATGGGAATGACACCCCCAAAAGGAAAGGGCACTACCAAATGGGTGACATGTTGGAATCGGGTAGGAGGAGCCTGAACTGGGAGCCACAGTGACTTCAGTTGGTTGCTTCCTCCCCAGAGCAGATTTGTGGGATTTCCTTGGACTACATCACTGCCCTGGCCAGGACCCAATGAGCCATCCCAAATCAATTCCCTGTGCTTGGCACACACTAACCTGGTGAAGGCCCTGAAGTTTTACTGGCACAGTGGTGAGGGGCCAGCATATGCAGCCACTGCTTACACCTCAGAGACAAGAGCAGGCAGGAGAAGGCAGAGTTCCCTCACCAGCATGCTTCAGAGGAACCATGGCCAACAAAGAAGTGGGCTGGGACCTGCACTGTACACCTGTGTAGAGAAAGCCAGGACCATGACAGGAGAGAGAGGCAAGAAGAGGCTGGTAGCCCAGAACCTTGAGAGCACTGATCCAAGAGAGGGAAAAACAAGGAAGACTGAGGGCAGCAAACATGCAACATCAGACATGGCTTCAATAGACATTAAGAGATATCTTCAATAACTTGTAGACAAGCTCAAAACTGAAATATTAAATCAGGTAAAGCAAGATATGAGTAGAGTAATAAAAGAGATGCTAAGCATCTCTTAGAAAGACATAGATGGAAGAAGGGAGGAACACACAAAAAAAGGAGAGAAACATTTGATAAAGAATATAAACAAAATATACAATACATGAAGCAGATTCAATGACATTACCAGGAAATTAAAAACTCCATTGAAAGCTGGCAAAACTCCTTGAAAGAAACTAAGGATAGACTATCAAAACTTGAAGACAAGTTTGCAATGTGTGATCATGAAAGGAAAAATCTCTTAAAAATAACAAGGAAACAGGCAGTAACAATACAAAGGCTAGAAGATGACAAGAGAATCTATAATTTAAGAATAAGAAATGTGAGCAAAGAAGCAGTAATACAAACAGGTGAATTACAAAGGCTATTCATGGAAATAATTAAGGAAAACTTCCCAAGCATGGGAAAAGAAAATGACATTTGGTTATGTGAGGCATACAGAACTCCAGCCAGCTACAACCAAAACAGAGCTACACCCAGACATATAATAATCAAGACACAAGAAATTCAATATAAAAACAGAGTATTAAAAGCCATCAGAGAAAAGAAACAGATCACCTATAAAAGTAAGCCCATCAAGATCATGGCAGACTTCTTGATACAGACCATCAGATGAAGAAGAGCTTGGAGAGAAGTATTCCAAGCCCTGAAAGAAAATAACCTCCAGCCCAGATTGATGTACCCTGAAAAACTGTCACTAGAAACTAATGGAGAAACAAGATGCTTCCATGACAAAGAGGAACTGGGAGAATTTGTGACCACCAATCCAACCCTACAGAGAATACTGAAGGATATTCTAGAGAGAGAAAAAAATACCAGGATCTTAGGAACAGTGGCAGAAAGGCCTCAATGAGTGGGGCAGGCAGTAGAATGAAGGAGAAAAATAGACAAACAAGGGCAGAAAAATAACATAGCAGAAATGAGGCAGAGAAGGATGCCTAGAATCTCTAACATAGATGGCTTTCATACACTATATTGTCAATAGTGTATCAGGATTTAAAACCCACATTATTCATACCACTCTGCTTAGATGTATTATATCCTGTTCCAATCATTCTACCTGTCCTAGATTTGAGGGCACAGAAAGTTATCCCAAAAATAGCAGGATATAGTATGGTAATCATTCTTAATTTCCTATTAACTTAATCTAAAGCTCTGTATAACATACATTGTTTTACCATGACTGATTGTAATCAAATCTGATTTGTTAGATCACTGTTTTGTATTGATAGATTTTATCCAAAGCTGTTATGATTGATAGTATCAAGTCTGAGAGTATAGGCAACTGCACTGAAGATGACAAGATTCACTAGAATATCCACTCTGGTTTGATTATTACCTGCCTTTGAAGTTTGATACTGTCTACAATGTTTTATTTTTACTAATATTGTTATGTACTGCTACATTCAATTATGCTGCTGTATTCATTTATGCCTGATGATACAGACAATTCTATTGAAGATAATAAGAAACAACACAGCAATCATTGTAGATCACCTTGTACTGTGGTTTTATATGACTTTTTGATTTCATGTTTTTATAGGAATTTTTTTTGTTTTGCCTTGCGAGGTTTTTTTTTTCCTCTAATACAGAAAGGGTAGAAACACATGTAGCTACTCATGCATTGATTGAACAACTGTTTCTAAGATGACAATATGTAATTTATCAACTGGTGATTTCTTAGAGTTAACTTTTTTTGAAATTCTGTATTATTTCTACCCTTTGTTCTGTTTTGCTTTTTTCTTTAAAGAAAAAAATGAAATAAAATGTAATCATATTAAGAAATGATGTGTTTCTTTAAACTAGAGACTTCTTTCCTGGTGCACATTGTCTCCCTGCTCCACTCTAGGTGAGATTTTTTTTCATTAATGTATTTTTATTTGTACATGTTTGAAATGCATAATGATTACATTTATTGTGCAGAGTTTGTACATGTACACAGCACCTCAAATTCTTTTGTCCCTCTCTCTTCCTAGACCACCCACCTCCTCCAACTCTTAATCTTTTTTCCATTTGAAAGAACTCTTTCTGGTTTTTTCTTCGAGACTCTTAAGATCCTTTTTTCTTCATTCCTTCTTCCTGATATCTTTTCCCCCTTCCTAGTTGAAAAAGATCTCCATGCTTCCTATTATATATCCTTTATTGGGCTGAATTTATATTTTGAGCTTCTTGTATAGGAGAAACTATGCAATATTTAAACTTGGGTGTCTGATTTATTTCACATAACATTGTATGGTGGTTCAAATAATCTTGACTGACATTTTGCAGTCTTTTGTCACACATGATTCATAATTGGGCTTGTCTAGAATTCTAGATTTGAAATAATCATTTTGCTGAACTCTGAAGTCTCCTCTTCCTTAGATTCTAGGAGAGGTTATGTGTTACTCTGTTATCCATTCACTTGTTGTCTGTCAGATGAGTTCCAGGAGCTTTTCTTTATCCTGGGCTTTCTTAAACAAAATGATGAGATTTGTTTGGATATTCTAAAATGTTTTTCTATAATAATGGATTCTTTTTTCTTTCCTCTTTCTTTACTTTGCCTGTTCCTTTCTTTTTTCCCTACCTTTTTCTTTTGTTCCATTCCCTCTTCCCTTTCCTTTTTCCTTTTCCTTTTGTTTCTTTACCTACTTCCTTCTTCACCTTTCTTTGTTTTTCTTTATTTCATTTTTTGTTTATTTAAAACTTTTTAACATAGAAAAAACAGATAATTGCTGTTTTCAGACTAATGAATTATTTTTCTAACATCCTACAAAATTATTAATTTAAGTGATGATTATAAACTCATATTTAAAGTATATTCTTACCTGAAGGAATTGTAATCATTACTCTTTGGTAGAAAATCCATTACAAAATTTCAAGTTTATTCATGAATCTTACTAGTATGATTCAAGAATTTTCTGATAGATTTCTTCCTTTCTGATATGAGAAATCAAGGTTAATGCTGTGCAAATAATAATAATAATAATAATAATGCTAAGTCACAACTCAGAATAAAAATTAAACATTTTTCTAAAGGAGTCCTATAAGTAATTATTTTCACTGGTTTCCCATCTATATTTCTTTCAATTTCTTTTTAAAAGTAAGTAAACAAACCAACCATTTATAAAGATACAACTCTTCTCCCTATTTTAATAGACATACTCAGTCCCCTTATCTTCATCAATAGTGCTTGCTTCTGTTTTGTTTTGTCTGTTAAAATATTTTACTATCAAATGTGGTCCAACCCTTCTTGAGAAATAGTTTTCCTTTTACTTGACAGCTGAATGGAGCATGATTTGTTCCCAGTGACAGTCATCATACCCACAGCTACTAGGAAGCTCCAAGGGTTACCAGAAGGATAAAGACCAACTCAGTGTCTTCCCATTTCCACTGTGATTCCATTACAGACGCTCTCTAGGGGCTGCCACTCACTCTGCATCCCTGAAGGGAGTTGTGTCTTGTCTGACAGCCACAGTACCTCTCCTCTATATGAGGCCATTTGAATACTGCTCCCCCTTTGCAGAGGAGTGGTGAGAAGACTAACCTGACAGAAGAAAGACTGAGGTAATATTGGGGACAGACCAAGGGCTGTCACCATTATCCTCAATATCTTTGAATGCTGTTGAACCAGGAGTAACACTGCCTCCATTCCCAGAAACCTCTTGGACATGGTGGCTGTCTTGACTTCACTAAGCAGCTTTCAGCAAAAGGTAAGGAGCATTCAGTAAAGCAGAGTCAATAGGTTTGTGTGATAGCAATAAGGCACTCAATTTAATACCAAGGTGCAAACAGAATGAAAGTGATAATGCCATGTAAAAAGAACAAAGAGAAGTGAACCTTTATTATAGGGCTTGAAAGAAGGCAAGGGACATATCTTACTAACTCCCCATGGTCAAATTTTCTAGATGTTTTGTGCCTCAATAGGAAAAGTCTTTTAGGCATCCAGCATAAATGTTTGTGTGTCTTCAGATGTCTATGTGTTTTGGAAGATTCCATACTCCATCTTATCTCTTTTATGGCATCCTGTATTTGCCAAGGGCATCAGTGCTGAACTGAGAACAATGCTTCTGCTGGCAGACAGGCTGGATACTGGGAGAGTCATGTCCAAATCAAGCCCTACCATAGTCACCTCAGACAATTCCACCTGGTAACCTCTGCCACCACATTGAGGGTTCACCCTAGAGGTGCACCAGATGCAACATAACATAACATACATTTACAGTATGCCCATTATTTTCAAAAACAGTATTTCTTCTAATCTCCTTTGGGATCAGTCCAGGAAGTGTCCCTCCTGTGCTACCCTCATGAGCTGTAGCATTAATCTCCATAAAGCTTTATTCAGGCAGTGTTATTAGAGTTTTTATTTTTTATTTGGATTTTTATTTTATATGGAGTGGACAGAGCTAGTTGCATGAAACAAAGAACTGGTAACACTAATGGATATTGATATTTAGTGTGATTAATAGCCAGAGGATATATGAAGAAATTTTGCCCTTAATTCCTTTTTATTTAGGACTAGTGATTTCTCCCATCTCCCTTATGAGTATCTGAAAGTCATCACCATCTAATTGGCTCTCTGATTATCTCTGATCCTAACTAGAGGTGCCTCTGTCTGCATAATTTTTGGTCCCTTGATTCCTTCTTATCCCTTCATAATGGATAAGTGTGAGTGAACTGTAAACCTTATAGAAAGGTAAATTAGAGTTAATGATTAAGTACAGGGACTTGTGTGTATCTGGTGCAATAATATAGTGATTTTAAAATGAGAACACACATACATACATGTGGATCTGTAAGTGTGTCTGTTTTACATATTATATGAGTCCTTAATTGAATATGCCTTATTTGCAGTTTATCAGAGGTGAATGAGGAGAATAGTTTCCCTGGTCTTTTATATTTCTGGTTTTCTCCTTGCTTGGTCAACTCTTCCTGATAAATTCTTATAATAGTTGTGCTACCTGATGTTTCTCTCTCTCTCTCTCTCTCTCTCTCTCTCTCTCTCTCTCTCTCTCTCTCTCTCTCTCATCTTTCTGTTTCAACTATAATGTTGAAAATTTTTAACAAGAATTGAACCTACTGGGGACCTATTGATATAGGGGAAAATGTAAGTCCCAACTTGCAAGATGTCAAATACACCAAGTTTGTGTCTCCCAAAACCAAGAAAGGAATTCTAAGAAACAATGGAGGTTAAGAGTAGGAAAGATTTATTGAGTGATAAGTAGCTTCCTGAGAGACAGGATGGGTTTTAGAACTGGGCTGCCTTTGTCAGCACAAATTTACAGCAAAGTTACAATGTAGGTACAATGTGATTCAAACTATAGTCAACATATAGGATTACAAGTATATCCACTTTAGCTAACATTGATCCAATAGGGAGTTGAGTCATGTATCAAGGGTACATGGAAAGAACAAAGGCATTTTGGAGAAGAGATGGATTTGGATGCTCTGGTTACTCACCTAGGTGACTGATGTCTCTCAGGATTTAGTGGATTGGATGATGTCAACTACACTATAATCTGAAATTTTCATTCATGCCTTAGAGAAATATGCAAGTCTGGCTATTGTGATTTTAAATTTGAGGATTTAAATTCTTCATATGCATTTTCAGTCACATTTTTGATGTGTTGAATGATTCTTTTGAGTGTCCATCCCTGACTGACTGCCACCTATTAATTTCTATTTAACTTAGCTACTTAGAACATCACCATGTAATGATCATTGATTTCTGATATGTACTGCTCCCTCAACAATGCAATCTGGCTACTTTGATAATATATTTGCAATTTATTTCTATTGTTTGATTAAGGCAACAATTTTCAGTCTATATGAAATATAGTAAAATCTGTGAATGAATAATTCCCCAATACTACCATTTCTTTGTTGTAAGCTATGTTTTTGGACTTATTTGATGTAATGCAATGTAATACATTACTCTTTCATTTCATTACTCATAAATTATTGCTTCCTGAGACTTGAAGGCTAATGGATTATATATTTCATTCTTTTCAAGCATAATTTCTTCTCAATTCAGTATTTAAAGATTTACATTAGCCTATTTATCACCTAGTGAAAAAAATGATCAAACAATGGAAACACAATTGTTCTTTTGATGAACTAACAGATTGATAGCATTAAAATTTTCCTTTTGAGCACTTTTTTCCCCTTTCACAAAATCTATTGTACATTTTGGTACTTTTTACATTTTCAGTTTTTTACACTAAGGAGACAACCCTGTTTACACATATTAGTCTGAATTACTTCACTTATGAGTATGGTCTCAAGTTGCATCTTTTACCTATAAAAGCCTCAATTTTATCCTTCTTTATAACTGAGTAATACTCCATTGCATAAAAACACTACATCTTTTTATATATTCAATGATTGATGAACATTTTGATTGTTTCCAAGCTTTAGCTATTGCTAATTGTGTTTCTATAAACATGGGTGCACATGTATTGCTATGGTATGTTTTCAATTCTTCTGGGAAAATACCAAGATGTGGAATGTCTGGGTCAAATGGGACTTCCATATCTAGTTTTTTTGAGGAATCTCTACACTGATTTCCACAGTGGTTGTATCAGTCTACACTCTCACCAACAATGGGAGAAGTTTTTTTTCTCCCACAGTCTCACTAACATTTTTTACAGGCTGATTTCTTGATGATAGTCATTCTTTTTGGAGTGAGATGAAATCTCAGTGTTGTTTTAATTTGCATTTCTTGAATGATTCATGATATTGAACATTTTTTGTGCATTCATTTGCCATTTATATTTATTCATCTGAGAAGCACATATTCATCTCAGATGCCCATATTTGGATTTCATTTTGTGACTTTGGTTGGGGGGCGAGTCTGATTTTTTTTCAATTTATTATGTTCTAGATAAAAATCTTTTGTCCAAGGAAAGTTGGCTAAAATCTTTCCAAAATCTGTGGGTTGTCTTTTCTCTCTGTTGGTGGTTACTTTTGATGTGCAAAAACTTTAATAAGACAAGATCCCAGTTGTTTATTCTTTGAAGTATCTCCCATGCTGTTTGACTTTTGTTCAATTCTCTGCCTACCCCAATGTCTTCAAAATTTCTACCTACATTTTCTTTCAGTAGACTTAGTATTTCTGTGTCAATATTTAGATCTTTGATCCATTTTGACTTTATTTTAGTGCATGATAACAGATATGTGTCTAATTTTAGTCTTTGGCATCTGGAAAGCCAATTTTTCCATTTATTAAAAAGGCTTTCTTTCTTCTAGTGAACATGTTTGACTCTTTTGTCAAAGAAAAGGTGGCTGAGTGTGTCTGTAGTTGTTTGTATCTTCTAATCTATTCTGCTGATCCTCAGGTCTGTTTTTCTTTTCCAGTACCGTGATGATTTTTATCACAGTATCTTTGTAGTATAATTTCAAGTCAGGGACTGTAATGCTTCCTGCCTTGCCTTTAGTGCCTTTGTTATTTTAGATCTATTCTGTTTCCAAATGTATTTTAAGAATGTTTTCTCTAGATCTGTTAGTTATTCTAAAGATATTGGGATTGGGATTGTATGAAATCTATATTGAAGTTTTGGTAGGATGGCCATTTTTACAATCTTGTTTGTTCCTATCCATGAAAAAATGGTTATCTTTCTATTTTCTGATATCTACTTCAATTGCTTTTTTAGAGTAGTGCAATTTTCATTATATAGAGCTTTCATATCCTTTGTAAGACTGATTCCTAAGTATTTCATTTTTTGGATGATATTCCTAATTTTCCTTACTCTCTCAATGAGTTTGCTGTTTGTGTACAGGAATGCCATTGATTTTTGATGTTGATTCTGTATCTAGCTACACTATTGAACTTAATTATTAAGTTCTGAGATGCACTTTTGTGTTGTTGTATGCAGAGTACCATGTAATTTGTGAATGATAGTTTAACTTCTTCCTTTTCTATCCTTATTCCTTTTATTTCATTTTCTTGTCTAATTGCTATGGCTAATCTTTCCAGAACTATATTAAATAGGAGTGGTTATAGTGAACATCCTTGACTTGTTCTCAGTTTTAGAGTGAAAGTTTTCGGGTTTTGTCCATTTGGTATGATGTTGGCTGTTGGTATTTCATAGAGGTCTTCTATCGGATTGAGGTAAAGTCTGTCTATTCTGATTTCCTGTAGGGTTTTTTTTTATCATGAATGAGTGTTGGACTTTATCAAAAGCTTTTTATGAATCTATTGAGATTATCATGTGATTTTGTCTTTAGCTCTGTTGATGTGGTGTATTACATCAATTGACTTGCATATGTTGAACCAACCATCCCTACATTTCTGGGATGAATCCCACTTGGTCACAGTATATAATCTTGATGATTTGCTGCATTGTGTCTTTTGCAAGTATTATATTGAGGATTTTTGCAACTATGTTCATTAGGGGGATTTGCCTAAAGATCTCTTTTTTTTGGTTAGGTCTTTGTCTTGTTTTGGTTTCAAAGTAAAACGTCTCTAGCAATAAGTTAGACTTACTTCTTTTTCAATTTCATTAAAGTGTTTGAGAAGTATTGGTGTTAAATCTTCTCTAATATAGAATTCAGTCATGAATCCATCAGAACCTTGGCTTTTATTGTTGGTAAATTTTCTTTTTAAAAAAATTTTATTAAAAGAGAAAAAATCAAAACAGATAAAGGGTAGAAATAATACAGAATTTTAAAAACATAAGAACTAAGAAATCACAAGTTGATAAATTACATATTGTCATCTTAAAAATAGTTGCTCAAGTTACAAAATTAAAACATAAAAAGTGGACATTCAAGCAGTGAGAGTGCAAACCGTTCTGTTTTCAACAATCTAACAAAAACTTAGTAATATGGTTATCAATCTTACACACTTAAACATACATGCAGTTACATCCTTTCTTCTTACATTTTACACTAGAGAAACAATGTGATGTTTATAAATATGATTCTTATTTATTTCACTAACGAGGATAGTCTCAAGTTGCCACCATTTACATATAAATGCCTCAATATAATCCTTTTTATTGCTGAGTAATATTCCATTGTATAAAAATATGTTTTTTTCATCCACTTGTGATTGATGGTTATTTTGGTTGTTTCCAAGATTTAGCTAACACAAATTGTGCTGCACATATATGACTGTGATATGGGTGTTTTCTACTCTAAGTAGAGATTTTTGAAGTAGATATTCATGATCTTTTGTATTTCCATGGAATCTGTAGTAATTTCCTTTTTTTAGTACTTATTGCATGAATTTAGGTTTTTTCTTTCTTTTTCTTGTTGAGATTAGCTATAGATTTGTCAATTTTGTTTATTCTCTCAAAAAACCAGCTTTTGATTCCTTAATCTTTTGTATTGTAGTTTTAGATACAATTGGATTGATTTCTGTTCTGCTCTTTAGAATTTCCTCTCTTACTTGCTCTTCTTTTTTAGAAGCTTGAGATGAAGCATTAGGTTGTTTATTTGCGCTCTTTCTGTTTTCTGATATGACAATTTATTGCTATATATTTCCCTCTTAAGATCACTTTCATTGCATCCCACAGACCACAGTATGTTGTATCTGCATTTTCATTGAACTGTAGATATTGCTTTATTTCTTCTTTAATTTCATCTGTAACCCATTGGTTGTCCAAAAGGTTGTTATTCAAGTTCCATGTATTTATGGAGGTTTTACAATTTCTTTTGCCATTAATTTCCAGTTTCATTGCACTATTGTCAGATAATATGCATGGGATAATTTCAATCCCTTTGCATTTGCTTAAGAATGTTTTATGGGTTAATATATGGTCTATTTTGGAGAATGTCCCATGTGCAGCTGAGAAGAATGTGGTTGGGTGGAAAACTCTGTAAACCTCTACTAAGTCCATTTGCTACTAAGTCCATTGGTATGATTGAGTTCTATTATTTCTTTGCTAACTTTTTGTCTAGTTGGTCGATCTCTTTGTGACAATGTGGTATTAAGGTTCCCTGTTACAATTGTATTCTTGAGTTTTGGGTTTTTCATGTCCATTAGTATTTGTCTTATATAGTGGTGTGCTCCTGTATTTGGTGTATATATATTTATAATTGTTAGTTCTTCCTCTTGAATTTTACCACTAATAAGAATGTAGTGAACTTCTTTATCTCTTTTAATCATTTTAGGTTTGAAGTTCATATTGTCTGCAAACAGAATAGTTACCCCTTCTTTTTTCTGGGTTCCTGTTGCATGGAATATTTTTTTCCATCCTTTGACTTTTAATCTATGAGTTTTCTTTTGGGTCAGATGTGTTTCTTGTTTACAGCATGCTGTGAGATCGTGTTTCTTGATCCTTTCTGTCAACCTATTTCTGCTGATAGGTGAATTGAGGTCACTTACATTTATAGATATCACTGATATGTACTGGCTTGACTTTGCTATGTTATGTTCCTGTTGTTGATTTTCTTTTTTTTAATTTTTATTTAAAGAAAAAATTTTGAAACAGAAAGAGGGTAGAAACAATACAAAATCTCAAAAACAAAACAGAAAAAAAATAGTAACCAGTAAAAAATCACTAGTTGATAATTACATGCTTTCCTCTTAGATGCAGTTATTCAAGTTACAAAAGTAAAGTCCACAAAGTGGACATCCAAACAGTGAGACTGCAGTCAGTTTTGCTCATCCATCCAACTAAAACTTTAACAACATGGTTATTAATTCCACACACTCAAACATACATGCAGTTATATCCTTTAGAATACTCTCTTTTCCTTCTTTCCTTTATCTTCAAGTTTTGAAAGTTTGTCTTTAGTTTCTGTTAAAAGGTTTTGCCACCTTTCAATGGAGTTTTTAATTTCTTGATATTCTCTTTGGATCTGTTTCATATATTCTAGGTTTTGTTTATATTCTTCATCAAAGGCTTCTCTCCTTTCTCTGGGTTCCTCTATTCTTTCATTTGTGTCTACTTTAGGATTACCCAGGACTTCTTTTATTAATCTTCTTATATCTTGCTTCACCTGAGTTAGAATTTCAGATTTAAATTCGATGATGAGGTCATGGATATATTTCTTTATTTCCAATGAGGTGTCTCTGACATTACAGGTTTGCTGCTCTCAACCTCCTCTGCATTTACTTCTGTTGGACTCACTTTCCCTGGTTCTGCAGTTGGGGACCTTTTGTTCTTTCTCTGTCTTGTCATGTTTTTGGCCTTGTTCAGACAGGTGAGTAATGGATGTCTCTGGTCCTTTTGTTTTGCTTACAGTTTTTCTGAAGTGCACTTGCTAGGGAAGTACTGCCCCCCAGTCTGCTGTCGATCTGCAAGTTGCATGCTGAGAGCTGGCTCCTCCCCCTACATTAGTCAACCAGTTCATGTTTCAACAAGTTTGTGTGTTCCCTGGGGATGCCACTGGCCCAGAAAAGCCTCATCTCTGGCTATTGGGTTTCAACCAGGGGCGTGGCCCTGCCAGAGCAGATCCCACCAATCTGCTTTGGACTAGGAGTCATCAGTGGACGCTGCCTCAGGTTTTGATTCAAGCTGGCCCTGCCCAACTCCAAAATGTTGCCCCGCCAGTCCTCCTGGTTTGGGGATTCCAGTTCCCATCACTCACCAAAGTTCATGCAGCTCAACTGGCTATTTCCACTCCCTGTCTCAGCACCTCCTCCAGCCAAGGATCTGGAGTTCACCAACCCCCGCTCTCAGCAGGGCCGCGATCTCAGCTCGATCGTGAGTCACCTGACTTTAAGACGTGCTGGTACAGCAATCGGGGCTTGCCCAGCTTGAGCCTTCTCTCCATGCTTCCTTTTCTTCTTTCTTTTTTTTTTTTTTTTCTTTTTCTTTTTCCTCAGTATCTTCCTGGGCCGTGAGAATTCCTCTCCTTTTGTCTGGCTTTCTCCATGTTGCCAGGTTCCAGCATCTGAGTGGTTTTTATTTTATTTTTTTTCCTCAGAGAGGCTCTCTTATCATGCTACCCCTCAGTCAGCCATCTTGCAATCTGTTGTTGGTTTTCTGCTTTTTCCTCTTGTTTATTTGCTTGTCCTGCATGGTGGTTTTTTTTTT